>VZRS01007257.1:111680-325078 GCA_013398055.1 Ifrita kowaldi
TTTTTTTTTTTTTTTTTTTTAGAGAGAATAGGAGCATAGTTGGTCTACTCAGAACGGACCTGAACATAGCGATATTACTGGGTGTTCTTAATCACAGAATAAAATAAGTAGTGTCAGGCTTTCTGAATGGAAAACTTTTCCATGTGTATGAAATGTATATAATGGTATGTATAGTTTTGTAAACCATCTAAATAAATAAAACATTTTTATATCCACACCTATTATAATATACAATCTGCAAGTATCCTTGTTCCACCCATCTTATTGTCTTGTCACTCAGCCTTCTGTTAGGTAAATTCCTTCTTCATCTTAATACTTGCATATATTCTTCTGCCTGTGGAGTTTATATATATATAAAATTATTATTACTGTTGTTATCATCATCATTATTATTATTATTACTTATGATACTGTGCTGGCTAGCAGAGGCAATATACTGGAGTAATGTACATGGAACTATATGTACATCTCCTTTTTTCACATCAGCTGTGGGCTAGAACATTATTATAAAAACAGATGAGTGAGAGAAAACACCTCTCGATGAATAGGGGCCTTATTGCATGTTTTCTAACTCATTTAATATATGGTATTCGATATTACTGCCACTTACATTAAAAAAATCCTTACTGCTAATTATAGTGAGAAAATTCGACTTACAGTTCCAGTGAAATCAGAAATAGAGTTGGCTCTAATGTTCCACATCCAAGATCTTTACTTTGCTTAAACACATTTTTTTCAGGTAGTCCTAAAGGCCAAGTTTTCAACAGGTTGGATGAAACAGAGGCAGGTAGGACAGACAAAAAAGATCATTTTAGAAAAAAACATTTTTATTATAGGAGCTAAATGAAAACTATTGGGATGAATTCCTTTCAGATCTTCTAGATTATTGTATCTTGCATTTGGGGAAAATAGGAAAGGTGAAAAAACAGATTATTTGGTACTGGTATTGGGAAACTGAACTTTATGATGGAAGTCAACATACTCCTAGTTGTAGAAAAGATACTGTATCTACAGAATAATCCAAATCTTGGCAAAATATAAATTGCTGTGTAGTTTATTAAAAAAAAAAATTCTACAGAGTGCAGAATTTGAACCAATGCAGATGGGCTTCCCAGGTGTGCACCCAGATCTATGCCAAAGTAGCAGAAGTCCATTCTATTGACCGGATGTGGACCAGAAAACTGCAGAATGACTGACTGAATGTCAGTGAATCTGATAAAAGTTCTACTCAAAAAACTCTGTGGAGACTTCCTTTAATTTCAGTGGTCTTTGAACTGGTCTTAGTATTAACTATTTGTCACAGATAATAATAGGAACCTCCAGGTGATTTTTTCATTTGCTAAGCAAATGAAGACGTTTGTTTAAGCAAAAATTGAAAGCATAAATTTTGAGTTAAGAAAATAAAGAAAATTTGTTTTCCAAGCCTGTTGGTAGAAAAGAATTTAGCAATGGAAATTCTCACCCCCCAAAAATAAATAAAATTCTTGCCCTCTAATATTATTACTAAAGAGTAAAGTTATAACTAAAGTCCAACTCTTCTGGTTATTAGAAGCATCCTCCACTCCTCCCTAGGGGCCAAAATCACCAGTTCATCCTCTCCCAGTTGGCAATATCCTGTAGTACCAGAATCCATTCCTTAAATTCACTGATGCACAGAAGTTAAGGTGAAAAGGGATCATTAGATATTTGGCATAGCCTCTTGTGCATCACAGACCATTAAATTCCTTGCAGTTATGTCTGTAATGAAGCCAATAATTTGCATTTGGCAAAGGCACAGCCTGATTTGAAGATGCCATGAGACACAGAATGACTTGTTCCTTTGATCATGTGTTCCAATGGTTGGCCACCTTCACTACAAAAAAAAAACCAACAAACAAAACAAAACCCTTATTTTTCAAATCTGAACTTGCCTGGCCTTGTTTTCCAGCCATTAGTCCTTACTACAATCTTCTCCACTAGGCTGGGGAACCCTTCTATTTTCTGCCTACAACAGAGGTACTTTGTGCTATAATTCAGTGCCTTCAATATGCTTTGCAACAAGCTAAAGCACTAAGCCCTCACATCTCTGCTGCAAAGACTTCTCTCCTTTCGGATTTGTTTCAAATACGCTTTAAACCCGTGGACACCAAAACCAGATGTTGTATCCAATATAACTTGCCCCAGTGTTCTACCCAGAAAATCAGATCCTTAGTCCTACACAGTAATCATCAATTTAGAAGTCCCAGAGTAAGACTGCTCATGTTTTATCACACAATTGCCTTTGGAGTCCATGCTGAATGGCTTTTCTGCTATAATCATTTTCAGATCCATTCTTCTACAGGATGAAGTCTATAACTTTGGCTTGGTTCCACACTGCTAAATGAATTGCTTTACATTTCACTGCATAAACCCACATTTTGTCAGAATGATCCAGGATTGCTAAGCTCTTGGTCAGTTTGTGCGAGTGGTCTGCACTAATAATTGTCTTGATGTCATCTACAAATTTTATTAGCAATGATTTTATATTCATTTCCAGGGCATTAATTTAGAGATGTTGAATAACCTTGATCCTAATGTTGATGCTTACAGAAACCCGATAGAAGCCCCTCAATACCATGTCATACAGTTATTATTTCTTTTTGAGCTCTTAGTTTCCCAGTCCACTGTAGGCTCTGTGGGAATTGTATAATGTTAAATTTAAACAAAATGGCATGAAGCACCGTGTCAAACATATCAGCTGGTAAAAATAACTACGTAGCTATAACACATTCCGTTTGCTTGACCTGTTTTCCACAACATCTGTTGATTGCCAATTATTATACTTTGGTCCTCCAATTCATTATTAATTGAGCCTTGTATCATCATTTTTTTCCCCATGGGACTGAAACCAGCCCAAGCAGTCTATGTATCATGTGTTGACCGTGGAACCTTGGGGTGACATCTACTAATGACCAACACAACAGCTATGCAATTTCTTGTCTGATACATATGCAAACCTAACACAGGGCAAATCTCATCTGTAAAATGTATTAATAAAACTTCTGTAAAAGTCAGCTCTGTAGCAATTGAACTTACAGGTGCTCCTGAAGGTCAGGCATAGCTCACCATAAAATACCTGAGGGCACAAGGTATTATTACAAACGTCTGGGGAGCCAGCCAGGACTGTGTCTTGTGTGGTCTTGAGATGCTTGGAGTTGCTAGCACAGGCCCAAGCGGCAAAACTGGGACAGACTGTCCTGCATCACACTGGGACCCCTTCCAGCATCTGAAGCAGGCAGGATCATGGGAGCATTCAGGTAGCTCTCTCTTCCCAAGGACAAGAAGTTTTCTGCACCTCCTCTCTGCACATGTTTGGGTGGTTTTTTCTGCCTCTGTACTGCTTTACACAGATGTGTATCAAGTACCTGCTGGCACCTTTCACAAGGGCTAATGTGATGTTTGCTCTCTCTCACATTCATCCCAAAAAGTAAGTGACACGAAATTTACCATTAAAAATAACAAGGTGCCCGAAGACATTAATGCCCTTGTTAAACTGTAAACACATCATAAGACATAAAAGCAGCACTTACAGGCAGTATCTTTTGTCCTGTCCAATCTACAAGTCATTGCAATTCTGAGTCTCAATTTCCCCAATCTGTACCTACCCAATAAACAGCCATTAGCACCTGGTGTATTTTTATTCTGTGCTTGAGAACAAAAAAAGTGGTGATAAAAATAGAAAATCCCCACTAGGAAACAAACACTAACACTATTTAGTATTCTGAATAAAACTGAAACTTGTTGGAACCCTACAAGTGTAGATAGCTGATGTGCCAAGAGTATATCATGAGCCTCCCTGAGCTCAGTCAAGGTTTTCCTGGTTTAGTTGGAAAGAGCAAAGCCTACTATTTTTCTTATTACTTGTATTTATTCAACATGAGTATCCAATTAAAACTGCCTGGATCAGGACTCTGATTTGTCTGCAGTGCCACTGGTGGAGAAGCTCTAACTTGAAATTAGGCCTGAAGTGTGGTGGTGGGAACCCGCCAAAAAGGTGTGCATGGAACACCTCCTGAGGACACGTGTTGGTAGCAGGAATGTTGCAAAATACTACACATAGCTCCACAGATGAAGGAAAAGAAAGCCCAGAGGTTCAGCCCAGGGGATTAGGAAACCATGTGTCCGATGATGAAGGGCCATGTTTTACAGTCAAATGACACAGACTGTGTATGGTCCAGACGATGATGGACAGAACAGGAAATACTGAAAGGCAATGCTGTAGTCATCAGCCCTGCTACCGGAGGTGCTGTGAGCTTGTTTCTCCACTGCCAGTCTTGTTTGCATTAGGCAACACAGCTTTTTGTACTTTCAAACAAAACAGAAGCAGCAGTATGGTCTCGCAAGGTCAGCTGCAATCGTCTGTGTTATTGGTGGTTATCTGGAAACACATGAAACAACAATCTCTTTCCTCACACCAGCTCAGTGCTGCCTTCTTGTGTAGCAACAGCTCGCAGATGAGGAGCTGAGAGTGGGTTTATTTTCCTTCCCCTCCATGCAATTCTTTCATGACTTGTGCAGCCTTATGTCTTGAAGAGTAGCTCCTGCAGAGTTCGTCCATTCCCATGAACAGTTCGGAAGGCAATTGAAGTGGAGGTGCCACTGTGGGAAGCACCATTCCCTGCCCCTTCTGCAGGTTTTAAAGGAGGTCTTGGACCAACAGTTCAGAGGATGGAGAAAGAAGTGGTGATGGCCTTGTCCAGGTCTTTCATGACTTGTCCAACACACACAGCAAGGATGACAGCAGGAACATCTACCAGGCAAGATGTGGACCAGATCTACCTAGTGTTGGTCCTAACAGCAGGTTGTCTCCAAACAGCAGAAATACCCTCCTGCCTCTGTTTCCCTGCCTCTGTGGGCATCAATTCCTTGCAACAGATTAAAAAAAAAGTTTTAAGGCAGGATAGTCACCCTCCTTTGATGGGTGGTACATGGAGCCTTGCAGGTGTGACAGCTGCAGCTCCTGCTGACCCACCTCTGTCCCCAGAGGTGAGGCAGGCAGCAGGTGCTGGTGCTGGTAGTGTGGGCAGCCCATGGTTTCTGTGGGTGTGCAGCCTGTGCAGGGACCGCTGCCACAAATTCCTTTCATGGGAGGGACAGGAAATGGTGTTTCTGTAGCACAGTGGAAAGCAAACCATTCACTGCTGTCAGGGTTTCATCTTCTCACAAATAAGATCTTTGTTTAGAAATGTGGCTTTGTAGTTCTGTGAGAACCGGTAGAGTTCCACTTCCAGGAAAATATTAATGATTAACCACAAATAAGTAAAGAAGGATGAGACCTTTGTGGTGTCTGCTGAGAGATAGCAGTTATTTTGTCATAGCTGACAAAAATCCCAAGCCTGTGGCCTGTGAATGCTTAGCTCAACCTTCCACTTACCCAAAACCAAGGCACATGTCACATAGCTATTCTCCAAATTTATCCAGAAAATTTCTTCCCTCCCTTCAGTACGTAACCCTGGGAATTCATACCCGAAACTTCCCCTGGCCTCCTGCAGCAGATCGTGGGGTAAGGACTCAGATTTGCCCAGATTCAGTGAAACTGGGCTGTGAAGTTTATTAATTTCTCCAAGGTAGGAATTAGTATCTGTTCTTCCTCCTTATTCCTCCTCCATCAGCACCAGCTGCTACAATGTGTATTGCCCTATAAAACACTTTCTGTTGGATTCTGGTGCCCTCAGGTGCCCTTCTCCTCCCCCATCCTCCCAGATGAACACCTGTGAGAGGCAGATGGTACAGCTAATCCAAAATATATTTCTTGAGTCCATGTAGACAGGCTGCCAAGCTGCTGATTTTTTGGCACCATGCCTTGTGGCATCCATGGCTGGTGAGAGACGCAGATGCTGCCTGAAAATAGCTGAAGAGGAAATTCTCCCAGTGTCTCCAGAGGTCCAGGGAAGGCGGCTGCTGCTACTGCAGGGTTCATGGGCAAACGTCCCACCGGAACCCTTGCTGGGAATGCCTCGTGAGCAGAGCTTCTTCACTCATGTCTTAATCATCCCTTCCTCCAGCTCCACTTCAACAGGCTCCATGGGCACTGCCTTGCCTTCTCGCACTGAAGGGTGAGAGGCCACTTGTGGTTGGACATGGCAAAATGAGGAAACGTGTGTGCAGGAAACTGGGAGCTGTTGTTTCTGCCTGCAGATTTTGTGTCCATGCACACTCAGAGACTCCAGCAACAGACATCTCTGTTCATCTGTTTCCAGAAAAGACAAGCACTGGCACATATTTATGTCTGCCAGGGGTATATAATGCTCACTCTCTTAGCCACTGAGCTTTGTCAGAGTGGCTGCACAGGTAACCGAGGGCGATTCCTCAGCAGCCATCACCCCCAGCCCTCTGAGCTGCAGTGACAGGGTCCCTGGGACAAACCACCACCAGTAGTGGCTCAACTCCTTCCTGACAGGAGAAGTGCTTTTCCAATATGTGATTGTGCCTGGGAAGTAGCCTGGTTCCCACATGAAGAAATGAACTCTGGGGTAGGATTCATGCCCAGGCACAGCCACAGCACTCCCGTTGACATTCAGATGTTCATCAGGACCTATCACAACTGAAGCTGGAGGCCAGCAGCCATCAGGAAAAGGAGCTGAGACCAGCGCACCAGCACATAAGGCAAATAAAAAGTGTCAGAGAGTTGAGATACTGTGCTCTTCCTATTGTGTGGGGCTTCAGGGCAGCGTTAAGTCCTTGCACTACCTGGTTGGTTGTGAAAGGCACCTTCTTATTGCCCAGGATCTGCCAAACACTTTGTGGACAGGAAGGAGAGCACAGTTCTTGCCTGAAGGGGGTAATGGTCATTGGCAGACTAACAGTGAGGAAAAGGAACAATTATGATGAAAAAGGCATGTCAGTGTTGGAAAGTACGTGGTTTGCCCCAGTATATTTTGAGAAACTGGAAAAAAAAGATAATTTTCTCTCCACTATTTATTCTTCACAAGTTCTATAGCCTTAAGACCTGTAACTCAGGGTCTAATCTCCTTCATTTCCAGTTTTCAATTCTTTTATGCACATTTTGCAGAAAAATACCTCTTGCTGCTCCCCCCAAACCAGGGTACTACACCCAGCTCCTTAAAAACACAGGGGGACCTGACCCCACTGGAATCAAATAGGCTTAACCTTGTTTAGGTGCCTACATACCTTTCTAGGTATTTAATCTAGGCTTTAATCAACTCATTTAGTGTGCTCCTGTAGTCAAAAGGCACAAACAAGGTCTTAAAGCCAGTGCCTCTGAGACCCAGTGCAGAACAGGCTCTCCAAATCCAGACACCAAGAGAAAGGGTCAGGGGAAGTCCCAGAAAGTAGTGCTGAGATGGATGCAGGTATCCCACTTCTGAAGCAGAAACACTGTGTCTGCACTGGGTGATGTAGTAATGATCAAAAAAGCGCCATGCAGAAAACCCAGCAGACCTGCTTTCTGCATTCCCTGTAGGGCAGTGCCTCCTGCTTCTGTTTTCAGAAGGAACCTGATTTCTTGCTGAAGAGCAGGTGATCCAGAAGCAGGTAGGCACCATGGAGAATTTCAGCTGTGCCAACACAGTTTTGGGAAAATCCTTCTTCCCATTAAAGGACACGAGTAACAAATCAACATCAGCCACAAGGAACTTAGTATAGAGGCTGGAAGGGACTCACAGCTGTGACTGCTCTTGCTGCCTTACCACAGAATGGAAAAGAAGCCCCCTCTTAAAAATAATAATGCTGTTCTCATTACCACAGAGCTTGCACACCAAACCCACTCTACTACAGAATATAACTCCTCCAGGTACTCTATGAACAGAAAACAAAATTAAAAAGAAGAAAAAGGGTGCCTTTTGGCTGGAGAAGTTTAAAAGAAGAATAGATGTGCTATAAGCAGCAAGAAGCAATATTGATGTTGCAGCAGCTCGACCATAATCAAGTGTGGGCTGTGGTTTTTGGTGAACTGTCATAAGAAGAGACAGGGACAAATTTTAGTAGGAAAACAGATTGCTTTTTCAGGACTTTATGGGTAGCCTGTGGGTATGAAAATGTAAGTGATGAGGGCTAAACAGTGCTATGCTATGAATTCTGGCAGTGCCAACCCCAAGGCTCAGTGAGGGCTCTGCTTCCCTGAGCAGATGGCAACTGAGCACGAGGACACAGACATGCATGGCAGCACCCAGCCTCTCCAGGAAGTCACTTATCTGCTGCCTTGCTCAGGAGGTCTGACACAGCCATACACACATGATTCATGCTTGGGTTGCTTTGTTGCAATGCAAACAGGTGTTATAAAAATTTGAGATAGTCCTCTATGCCTTTCACAGAGGATCTTGGCTTTGATCATATAAGACATCAAAATTTTATATTATTTTATATTATTCAATATTTCACTGCCTCTGGATTGGCTGATGGATCTCAGGAGCCTTTTCTAACAGCGCTATCGGGCTGGGGAGTCATGGGTCCATGACTTAAAGTAGTCCTGGACCATGATAACAATTTTCACCGAGCTTTTCTAGGAAAAGCCATTTCTTGGCATTATTACGCAGAAGGGTTCTGATACATAACTGATACTAAGTTATGTGTGTGACCTTGGGAAACAAAGAGATAATTTAACAGTGTCTGATGCAGGAGCTGATTTCCGCAATAATCAAGACAGGTGATAGTACCAGTAAATAGTAATAGTTATCCATGGTGAGTCAAACTCCTGGATTCACTTTCTCGAAGAAATGGTGAATGAGCTGGAGATATGAACAGAGGCAAAGCAGCAGGTCAACAGCTGGCAGAGATGTCTGGTTCTTCTCTGTGCTCCTCAGGCAGGACTGGGGTGCAGAAACCGTTTTGTAAGGATTGCAGCATTACATGAGGCAACAGAGAGCCCTTCTATCTAACCACAGCACGACCCTTCAGCCTTGCCTCCTGCACCTGAATACTCTTCACTTTAACCCAGCACAGGGCACAGTTCATCTGCGTTGGTGTTTATCAGGTAGCAGTGGGCTTTGATACTGTAGCAGTGTCTGCAGGATACAGTAGAAGGGGCAGAGGGAGCTGCGATAACCACAGCTTGAGTAATGGCAGTTCTTGGAGGAGCTGACACTTCTGTTTTATTCAAGTGGCACTTGCCAGGCCGAGGGCTCTGCTGGGTTTTGGCAGCAGAAGCCCTTGCATATTTCTTAGATTGCTTCCCATTCAAGTCAGCACCAGTGCCCACTCCAGCCCTGCTCTTGCTCTAAATGATGTGAGAATGCTCAGACCAACAGATCTGGAAAAGAGTAAATGGCAGCAGGCACCTTTCCCTGGGCACGTGTGGAAGCATCACTACACCTGACAGTACTTCAGGCTACCGCTCTCTGTAAGGACCCTACTCATTTCGAGGCTTCTAGCCCAACCTTCAACCCTTCTGACACACCAGCTTGGATGAGAGCCACCTGTTCCTTCAGATGCAGCCGAATCCTGATGGCCAGCCTGATCCCCTGCTTGCTGGGGTGGCAGGATTTCTCAGGTTAGGAAGGTACCTGAAGACCAGTTTGGCACTTCTACAAATTCTGCAAAGTATTGATGCAGGAGCAATGCCGAACACTTGAAATCAGGGAGAGCCGAGGACTAAGCCTGAAGAGACATCTTTAGAGTGCAGATATCTTAAAAACATGTCCTGTCTGCATTTTCAGGAAAATAACCTCCTCTCAAGATCATCCTCCATGGTTTGTTTTTCATTCTAGCAGTGCTCAGGGTGTAGGTAAATGTCACAGCACTTCCAGTGAAAAGAGGCATTAGTGCAAATCATAATCAGGCCTGAGGATTCAAATCCTCCCTCCAGGTACATCACTGTGACCCTGACTCCAGGGGAGCAGTGCTCCAAACATAAAATGGGGTGTTCTCTGAGGTCAAGATGGATTAGAAATTCAACTCAAACCCCACACAGCTGCACTGTAACCAGCATGGGAATCCCTGCATACGTATTCACCTTTTAGGTTAGCTTTCACCATAATTAATTTCCTTTTATAATCTCCATTTCATGTTTACCAGCACCAGATTCTGAGCTGATGTAGATCAGCAGTGATGCATTGCTGTTAAGTGAGTGGCATTATTTTATAGCTGTTGAGGGGATGGTCCCTAGCTATTAATTTTGCCTTTCTCCTCTCTCTTGATAGGAATAATCTCTTCTAGTATTTGAGACTAAATAAAAAATCACCCCTTGGACAGCTGAATCCTGTAATTCCCTCCTGGCCTCCACTTCTGCTTGCTGCCGGTGCAAATGAAGAGCACTGAGCACCTGGCAGGATCAGGCCCTCGGGAGGCTCAGTGGCTGTGCCAGCCCTCTAATTCTGGGGTAATGATAATAATCGGGCTTGCACTGAGTGTTGACACATATTTATTAATTGCAAGGTGCGGCTGGCTCTGCACTTTGCTAAGACAAACACTCACAGAACAATGTGCACTGAGCAGGCTGGAAGCCGTCCAGCCATGTGTCAGCAGCAGCTGAGAGGGGAGGAAATTGCTAACTGTCCCGCACAAGGAGGCAGGGCACTCAAAATCCGCCTGCACGTGGAAGGATCTCCTTTTCTTGGGCTCAGCTTTCCTCTTGGAGAAACCTTTCCTGTTTCACCACGAAGCCCCTGACCTTGCCGCGGCCCCAGCAGCTTGTGACACAAGACCAAGATGACACAATTGGAGCCAGGCTTCGTGCCAGGGCTGGCAGTGATTTAGTGATGTTCCTAGAGAGCAGGGGGAGGAAGGCCCTGGCCCACAAGCTGAAGGTTATTTGAGCAGAGTCATATGTTTAAGGTAGGAATCACATGAATCCCAGAGCGGTAGGAAGGGAAGGGAGCCTGCCTGCCTGTGGAGTGGCTTATCCTACAGAGATAAACTGCTGCATGCTTAAGGGAGAAACCAGCAATGAGACTGCAACAGAGAAGAGCTTTCATTCTTACTTTTAGTACTAAAATGATAAGTAACAAGTGACTACACTGAATTTATTTACTGCCCTGTAAATGGGGCCCAATGACTCACTCCTTTTAGTGCTTTCCTTTATTGGTGATGAAGTTACTCTCTATTCTGAGCAACTACTTTCCTTCCTTTTCCTTCAGCCTGAGGATTTACATAGAGCAATACCAGATAAGCAAAGACAGTGCAAGACAGCTCACTGAGTTTATATGCTGGCTTTGGCTGAGTTATGCCTGGCAAAACTGCAGCTAGCTTGAAAGTGTCTGTGGGCTCTTCCTCACTATGCCTCTGCCTGCTTTCCCACACAGCTGAGAGCACTTTGAAGCTGCACTTACTCATGTCACTTAGAGCAATTTTCAAAGTCCACTTAACTTATCTGCCCTGTCACAGCCGTGACCAGCCTGGCACTAATCAGGATGTTCAAGAAATATCAGCCAGTTACTCACAGTTGTCTGAATCAGCGAAGAGGAGAAACTTCCTTTCTCATTTTAAGTAGTTTCTATATGTCTAGAGACATGTTACAGAAACAGAAACTATACCTGATAAAATGCCAGCATTAATCCATTTGATGTATTTAAGTGCGGCTGTTTAACAGCAACATATCAAGTTAATGTGATACTGATGGAATAAGAAATAGCATCAGAGGGTTTCAAAAGATTTCTTATCACGAGGAAAAAAAAAGGATTTTGACTTCCCATTTCATTTCTCAGTGAATGAGAACACCTTTGCTATTTACATTATTTACTGTTTACCATAGTAGAGTCACTACTGAAAATCAAAGTGATTTGCAGAGCCCTGCCAGTTCTTTATATATCTCCTTTGCTGACTCAATAAACATCTGACACTTCAGTATTGTAACTAAGTGTACTGATTCTGCCCTCGCTGAAAACATCTTTCTAAGGGAAAGGAATTGTTCTGCTTCTGCTTAAAAATGTGATTTGTCTGGCGAAGCATTTGTAAAAGCTTTTTCCCCCCAATGTTACTGTGGCAATTGTAAGCAGTTAGGCATGTACAGTATCTTGAGAAGCTGTGTGAAATCTTCTGATATGCAAATACACTGCTGTATACATGGCAAAGAAGAGTTTTGGGCGCATTTACATGAAACGGAGTTGCAATAATAAACTATTCCCTTATATACCACTTTGAAATAAAACTTGATCTTGAAAAATGATGCAAAGTAAATATTCCAAAAAGTCTGTGTTAGTAGGAAAATGGTTCTGAGTTCAGACCAGTCCAGCCCCAGGCTAGTTCTCTTTCTCCTGATACAGCCATCCTAAAATAAAATAGAGCAGGATTGAAGGCAAGGAGCCGGAGCAAGGTGCAGCAAGGGAAGATACTCTGGTAGCAGCTGGTGAGGACAGGGCATTTCACATCTCACCCATCACTTGCCAGAATCGAAGTGGATGGGTGTCCCTGTGGGAAAAGGTGGCCTTCCAGTCTGAAGAGGACACATTGCACCTGGTCCATACCTGCTCTTACATACAAATTCAGGCAGGGAAGAGACAATGGGAAACCAGAAAGAACAGTCTAACGCAACACCACTATGGTGTTCTTGGGTGCCAGCCATAGGCGAGTCCTCCAGGTAAGCATGGAACACAAAGGGATTTATGAGCACATAAATCATAGGAGCTGAGGATGGGAAAGGCCACTGGAGGACTAGTCAATGCAGGCCTGTTTTCTACAGGGAATTTCCCAATTGACAGTTTTAAGAACTTCAAACAATAGGGCTTTCACTTTCCTTTGGAAGCAATTCAAGGTGGTTAGGCACCTATCTGAACTTTTCAGCATCTCAGTGTGTTTCATGTGACTGACACTACATAGATTCCTAGCAGCTCTTCCTGCAGGCCTTTAGGTTCAGATTTCTTTTTGCTGTTTATTCTGGGCTTATTCTGTAACAAAGCAAAATGGAGGTAGTCACTTCAGGCTTGCCTACACTGTGTGCTTCCCCATATTTCCTCTCAGGTAAACTGAGTCAGCGGGAAGTGGTGTCGTGAAAGATCCCTGGGTGAACAATCTGGATTACAGAGAACTGGGGAAATGCATTGAAACAATGGAACAAGAAATGCATGTAGCATTGTGGTGTGGCTGCAATGTGTTGCAGTTAACCGTAACGTAGTCTGTGCAGGAAGTCCCTAAGATTTGAGCCACTTCCACAAATTGCTCCTAGAAACTAGGCTGAGTTTCAATAGGGCAGATCACATCTTCAAAAGACCAAGCTTCACTGGTCTGCACTAGGGCAGGCTGTTCATCATAAGCTGCTCCACAATAGATTCCCAAAGAGGAAAGAAAGGGCACACAGAAAGATTGAGGAAACCACCTCTGCCTCTTGCATCTGAGAGTAAGACAGTTAGAACAGGAACAGAGACCTGCCTGTGCTTAAATTCCACTTCGTTTTCTCTGTAGAGATGAACAGAGTCTGTTGGCATTTTGCAATGACTGTGAGGAATTTCAGTGGTTAATTATATCCTCTGTTTCTTGCCTTGCTATCTCTATGCACATTCACACAAGTCCTAAAAGGAGTTTACTGTTCAAGTGCCTAGGCTCTGGGCCAGGAGCAGTGCCTAGATAGAATACTGTGAAACATCTCCTCATGTGCTGTGATAAAATGCTTGGGGACATACTATAAAGAGCTCTGAGTACGCCTGCAAAGTCATGAAACGTTATGTCATCGGTCCTGCGAGCGCTGCGAGGTTGTGATCTCAGAGCAGGCTCTCAGCCAGAGTGAGAGAGTAACAAATCTAAACGGCAATCTGCATTCAAGGACTGTGTCACCATTAGGTGGTTGTACATTTCAACTGGCTGTGCCAAGGGTGGGACAGAGGTGGTTGGACAAAATGTGCAGGTTAGTGCAGTGAGAGAAGCGGAGGAGTAACACAGTGGGTGTGAGGAAGGAAAGTGCAGAGGAAGGAGAAGCAGGTGACAGCAGTAGTGGCATAGCAGCAGGATGGGGAGGCCAACTGGAGATTCCCAGAGCAGTGATGTGCTTAACCATTTCTTCTTGCCCTGGGTTGGTCACTTGCTATCGGTGCGTGAAAGGGAAGATGGGGGTGTGCCACTGTGGTGTGCCAGGTGAGAGTCAGGAAGTGGGGGAGGAAGGGGATTTGGGGTGTGATAGTTTAGCCACATCTGGAGGAAAGAGGGCTTGTGTTAGCCTATGGTTTGTTTGAATTGATCATCACCCTTCACCTTCCCTTTCACATCAGTCTCACCACCATTTAAATTAAAATGCTAATAAAACGTACAGAAGGACAGACACTTTATACTGAGGTCCCTAGCCCCAGACTGGCAGTCTGCACATCTATGCTCATGCACTCTCTGCCCGCTCCACACGTCTCTCCCCTCTGTGTTACAGGGAGATCCTTGATTACAAGCAGGGATGCTCTTGGGGCTCAGCCATGGGGGCTGTTCCCGGAAACCCCGGCCAGGTGAGGGGAGAAGAGCAATACAGCTAGCTAAGATAGAAAGCAGTAAATACACCCAATGCTGAAATGGAAGAAGGGACTTACCTCCTAGCTTCTCGCAGTATACTACAATTCTCTGGCTAGGTCTCACCAGATACCCCCCCAGTCCGAAAGTATTCAGCAGTCTTGACTAACCTGAGGCAATAATAATATAATATAGTTTAGTAGGAATGATCCATGATAAAGCCCCCTCTCACTCATCAGAATTTGGCAGGTAGCACAAGCCCTGCCAGAATCTGACTTCTTTCTTTACAAAGCACTTCACCTCCAAGCTCCTGATTGAGAGTTACAAGGTGCCCTGACAAGTTCTTGCTCCAACAGTTCATTAGCTGTGCCTTTCTGCAATGATTGCTGTATTGAAGTATTTCTTCAGGGCTTCCTGGCTCTCCCAGGAGATGAGGAGATGCAGGATCAGCGGTGGGGCGGTGTATCAGGCAGCGCAGTCGTGTCCACAGCGGAGCTTTGCTGCTGATTCCAGCAGATTGCAGTCATGAGAGCACTGCACTAGAGTGCAAGCCGGCACTGAAACACAGGCTTTGGCCATCTGGCCAGTGTGATTGCAAATGGATGTGCAGGTACTGATCCATTTTGGCATGACACAAAAGAAAGCGGGAGGGCAACTGGAGGCCAGTCAAACCAGCTGAGAAGCGTTAATCCTCACTCACAGCGTGCTCTTAGCGAGCAGAGCTCAGACTCCAGTGTTCATACCCACTGGAAACTGCACTGTGTGGGTGCAGGGAATTTCAGTGAGGATAGAGCTGGGCTTGTTGGGAGTCTTGTGCCAACAGGTTCTGAGAGTAACAGCACGTGTGGGAGATGGGAGGCATGCTGTTAATTTCTGTGGGTTTCCTGAGACCAGGTCCTTCCTCTTGGCTTTTTGCCCTCCTCCCTGGTACTGGGACACAGTGAGGCCTTTGGTGCAAGTTCTGTCCCTTCAAATGTGTGGGTTGAAGATCTGATTTGGATAACTTCATCTGCACACGAGTAAGTTCAAATATTAATAGTGAGGTCCTTCCTTGCTTAATTATCGACCTGTACTAACCCGTCTGCCTGTGCATCTGTGTCACAGTGGCAGAGAAATGTGTGGCAGGAAAGGGTTAACCCGTTGGGGGGGCGGGGGCGGTTTGCAGGCAGAAGGGAGGAGCAGGGTAGTATTTCTATATTAACATGCAGCTGGTTAATGCAGCTGAATAGCCCTGGCTCAGCTGTTACCTTTCTCAAAGCCAATGGCAAATGATGAAAAACCGTGGTAATATCTATTAAAAGTTTGTGGAAGGGGCCTGCTCAGTGGGAGCTTTTCCATCTCACATACAAGTGATGATTTAGAACAGAAAAAGATCCCCTCGAGGGGATTTTGTGAACCATGCAATGCTAATTAACTCCATTGTTGTATTTTGTTTTGAACATAAGAGTCCCTCTGGGATTGCAGCACTCTTTCCTCCTGCAATAGATTTCCATTTTGCACCACTGTATAAAATCTTCTCCACATCCCATCAGCAAAAGGGATTAACAATGGGGAGAAGCATATGTGCATAGTTTTATGGGGTTCTAGGGAGGAATGTCTCTCCCTTCACCTCCCAGATGCATTCTCAATGGGGGTCATTTTGTACATCCTTGCTTTCGCTGTTTCTTTAACCTTGAATTAAGAACAAGTGTACACCAGAAACTGGGTAGCATCTCCCTTTGATCTTTAGCATATTCAAACCACTTCCGAACATGCTGTGCTGGAGTTTGTTTTAGTGGTTGGGCTGTTAGGGCAGAAATGCAAAAGTTAAAAAAAAAAAAAGAAAACCAAAACCCAGCCCCACCAAAAAAAATCAACAAAAGCTGTCAACACCAAGAGTGGAAGCACTGATGAATGAGTGATTTGCTCATATACAGTACATTCTGAAAGGAAAGCAAGAGAATAAAAGCTCTCATCTGTTTGAAGCCCTTACTAGCTTGTGCCAACAATGTTCAGAAGAAATTTGACTCCCTCTGTGCTGGGTCAGCTCTTCATTTTCTGGACTTCTGGTGTCCCACTTCAGTTTGCCCCAGTTTGCCCAGACCCTCTTCTCTTCGCTCACTCCTTTTGTATTGAGCCAAGTGGATCCTGACTGGCCCTGGTGCTCGGGCTATTACAATTTAGCAACAACTTCAGTGAAGTCAGAACAAGGACAACAGCGAGATTTTTCAGGTGAAATCAAATGGCTTCTTAATTTTTCAGCTTCAGGCACTGGCCTCCCTCCATTCTGAGAAAGCCCAGATCTTCATAGGGTGTCTCAGATATTATCTTCTCTCCACTGCCTTACGTTTCAGCTCTGTACAGCCCAAAATTTAGAGTGTTGATTGCTGCTTTAGGTGATTCTGTTGTTTCATGGTAAGAAATACTTAGCAAGCTGTCCCAAAGGAGTGGCTATCAGTGTACTGGAGTCTCACTTATGATTCTGGATGGTACTGGAACTGCACTGGGAGCTACCTGCCACCAGCTGTAATGGAAATATTGCATGAGCTTGACTAAGAGAAGCAGGAATTTGCAAATAAGAGACTTTTTTGTGCACCTTATAACACTGTAAATTCTTAAGTCTTGATTCTTAGTCATCCTGGAAAGTATTTAATTATAATCAGGGCAAATTTTGAGTCATCTGAATGAACAACTGGACAGATATTTAACAGCATCTTCAGGAGTGTAAATAACACAAGTCATAGAGGAGCCCAAGCACTACTGCCTTTGCACTCAGGCCCCTGAGGGCATGACTGCTGCCTCCAGATCCAGGGGGAGCTGCTGTCAGTCGGAGACACTGCAGCTCAGCAGAGACCCTGCCCTCCCACCACATCGTCAGTCAGCTAAGCACAGTCCTGTGTATATTAAACAGCTTTATCAGGGATCCTGTGGGGACGCTCATTGAGGCAACAGCCTCTGTGGCATTGGTACTAGACTGATGAAGTAAAATTTTTCATGTAAAACTTCCCTTTCACCTTGAAACATCCCTTGCTTCACTGCCAACCCGTTTTTTGCTTTTCAAAAGGAGGGAAATAAATTAAAAATATCTATACTGCCTGTACCCCAAACCTTCCAGCAGCACCATAGCTGGATGCGTTTTCTCTTGGAATAGTGCATTCAGTGATCCCAGTAGAAGGTGCTCCTGAGACCCTTCTTGTTTGAATGTTATGACATTGTCTTATGTTGCAGAGTCTTGAGGGCTATTACTACATCAGTTGTAGTTGTCTGTCACTGTAGTGGTCTGCAGGGTATGCCAGTGTGACTGAAAGGACATCGAGAGTCATTCTTTCTGGAAATGCTGCCTAATCTTTTCTGCTTGAGTGTTACAGGTCCATCTAAATACATACTTTTCTCCTTTTCTTTGCAGTCCCTTTATAGGGATTGACAGAATCAAAAAGGCAAAATTCAAGGGGAGGGTCTTGCAATTCTAAAATCCCTATCTTACTTCAAACACACATAGTGTTGTTTGTGACCTCAACATCTTCTCACTCACATCTGTAAAAAAGGTTTACCCCACTCAACATCCAGAGAAGGAATGGTAAGAGCCATCCCATTTTTGAGAAGCATTTCCAGTGCAGTGTTCTTATCAGGATCAAATTTGTCAAATCCTGCTGCTTTTTTTTACCCTTTAGTTTATATAGCTACAAGGAAAAATTTCTGTGAACAGAAAACAATCCCACAAGTTATTTTTTTTTCTAGTCCACCCTGTAAGCTGGTCTTCCTTTAGCACTTGCGGACCACTGGCTTGTTAATGAGCAGGAGGGGAGAGCAGTGAAGGCTCTGGTCCTCATCATGCCAGGCTGACAAGTGTGCAGTGGGGACACCAAATGCCATGGGAGGAACTGAGCCCCTTGTTGCCCTCTGAGACCACAGTGAGCCACGGTGCAGTGAAGGTTTTCCACAGATATGGAGAGCGTATTTTGGTTGGAGCTGCTCCTGCTCCTGGCACCATGGAGGCATCGCACCCCTCACCCTTTCTCTCCCAGACTAAGGATAGAACACAGCTGAACTCCCAGAAGTTTCATTGCCAGTTGGAGTTTTGCAGCACGGCTCTCAACGAGTAACCTCATCAGCCCAGGGAGGTCCCCACCAGCTTCTCTGGGGCTCTGCAAGAGGCTGCACATCCCCGGTGTGCAACACACAGCTGGGCCTGCCCACCTTTGGTTTCCTTCTTTCAGCAGCAACGTGGAAATATTTTTGTAGTTTCTGTGGTATGGATGCATAACGCCAGTGTAGATTTGTCCTCTGTTACCTATGATTTTCCACACCCTGCTAGAACGAGTGAGAAGCAACTCTACTGCTACTTGAGCAGCTTTTGCATACTGTGAGGAAGAAGCTGTATACACAGAAGGGGGCACAAGGAAGGTGGGAGGTTATTTCACAGCGCCTGAGCTTTCTTGAAGGTAGTTTCTGAGCTTTGCATTTCCATGTGAACATTTTTCGCTGGCAGACAGAAATGAGTGGAAAAGTAGCTAAGCTTGCACACCACACTGAGCACAGGGTACTCGCAAATATTATTTTAATGTGTCCCTGCTCTTCCCTATCTTGCCCTTATATTTGCAGTAGATAATTTTTAAAGCATAAATAACATAGGCTTGTGATTGAATATGCTTTTTCCAAGCTGAACTCCACCCTGTCCCTAAGTAATTGCTTCGTGTCAGTTCCCCTTGTTAAATCCTCAGGAGAACAGGGCAGACGTTCAACCTTCAGGTCTCACAGCCAAGACAAACCCCAGTGGTCACCTCCACGTGCCTGGAGGCTCTGGGGGCTCCTGTATCACACCTCAATACATCCCTCTGCCTTCCTCTGTCCCTTTCTACTCCACTGTCATGAGTCAAACCCAGATTTTTTTTTCCCAGTAGAACAGGGGTGCCTTGCCTGGTGCTGGCAGCCCTACAGAACTCCTCCAGGTCAGGTCCCTGAAGTGCCCAAAGTCTCCCGCTCAGCTGCCAGCCAAGTGACAGGAGGCAGAGGCGGGTGTCACGCCAGGATGCATTTCAAAGCAAAAGAACCCTTGTTTCAAGTCTCTGCAACAACCTTTCTCCCAGAAGACTGGCGATAAAGCTTTTAAAATTAATTTGCATAATTGGATCTTTAATTCTCTTTAAATGGAAACCAAAATGGCACTGTTCTCAACAAAAAAGACTTTCTCAAAAGCCAAAGGATTGGTTGCAAGGTGGAGATGTGTTACTGAGCTGAAACTAAGCCCAGATAAAAGATAATTAGGCACACTGAACAAAATTCCGCTTACAGACAGAGGGGAAAGTCTGAGGTAACAGCATGGACTTCAGTAAAAATACTTCACATTTATGTCAGCATAACTGAGCCTTGGTCTGCAGTAACTACTTTAAGTTTTCAGCTCTGTGGTTAATTAGCAATCCTTTTCATTTATGTGGGTTTTTTTAATTCAAAAATTTATTAGATTAATAAACACTGCAGATATTTTTGTAACAGCGGGGCAAAAGGTCTATTTGTGCAAAAGACCAAGACACCATTTGAGTCAATCTGGCTGCGATCATTTAATTCAGTGGAAATTTTGGCCCACGGAGATCGTGTTAAGAGACCTGTGCATAGAAAACCAGAAAGAGTTCAGCTAGTAAAAAGCCATTTTCATGTGCTTGTAAATGAAAAGCAACCTTTCTAATGAAGAGCAATGTATTTTATCTCTCATCACCCTCTGAATTACATGTGAAGCTTTATATGATGTTTTTACCTTAAAATAATAATGAAAAAAAGCAATTAAAGTACGTATAATGCACCACATTTGTTTCTGAAGAGCTGTTTTGATTGTTAAAAATATCCAAATGGCAAGGTACAAACATGTTCTACAAGAGAGCTTGGTTTTCTCCCCCTGCTTTTAATAATTCATTCTTTAATCAAATAGAAATAAATTCCACTGGTGTCTTCTTCTCACCATGGCTGTTAGTTACCCAAAGCCTGGGCACCAGCTAAAGGCATATGGCCATAACCTCCTTAGCCTTTGCTTTGAAACAATAGTGAAATAGAAACAGAGGAGCTGGGGCAAGCTGGCAGAATACAAATGGAAGATCTCTGTGACTTGTCAGTCCTCCCGGGTGCTCCATCACTGCTTGTGCCATGGAAATGCAGTCCAGGCAGCAGGAGCACACGGAAAAAATTTCCACGGCTAAATCCTGCTCCTGGGTAGCCCGGTATAAATCCAGAGCAACACCAACAGAGCCACTGGACTTAACTGGGATTTTCATCTGGCCAACCACAATGCCTGAAGAAGTACGACATAGCTGGACTGCTGCAGACACTGCCAGGAATAAAGCTGAGCTGTCAAGGTTAGTTGCAAGTACTGCTACTTCGATCAATTTTAAATAGTTTACAGCTTTCACAGATATCACTATTGCCCTTTTTTTGTGGGGGGGATACTTCAAAAAAAAACCACCACATTTTAAGAATAAAAACTGTGCTGCTATAAATTAGACACTCCTCATGAAATACAGTGAGAGCAACACATACCACACTGTGGCACCAGGGATGTGATCTGTTTTAAGAAACACATGGCTTTATGTTTAATGAAGGGAGCCTGTTGAAGGATTGCAGGCCAGGAGGGCACACTAGATTTGTTGTTTTATTAGGTTCTGGGTTATGTACTTCTCCTTTTGCTGCGTATCTGACAACATATGCCATTCCTCTCAAAACTGAATGGGCTGGGGGACGGACGGCAGACAAAAATCATTTATGAAGGACTGGAGCGTTTTATTTTCTACCTTTTGAGAAAAGTGTTAAGGAAAAAAAAACGGTGTCATTTTGTCTAAACTAGAAACAGAAACAGATGGAAAGAAAAATGGAATTTAAGCAGATGGAGAAGAACAATCCTTCTTCACAAGCACAGGGAAGGAATTGTTAGAAATACTTACGTACATTCACCAACATCCAGTTCATCGAAATCATGCCCTTTAGATGCAGCAAAAAATCCTCCAGTATATCAGGGCCAGATCTTGAAAATACTCCCTGCAGGATGAATTGGAGGCACTTTCCATCACACATAGGATAATTTGCACTTTATGGAGTCAGAAACTGCATGGCTATGATCAGACCGTGCTTACAGTTATGTGCTTCACGGTCCATCTCTGGAACTGCCCGAAACTAACGAGTAAAGGGCACTGCTGGGGCTGGCATTTGCTGCCCCTCCTCATCCAGCACCATGGTAGGACGCTGCCAGAAGAGGCAGTCCTGAATTCCTCTCTAACACTGGCTGCCTGCAGGGTGGTGTCCTCACCACATTATTTGGATTTTGTGATCTGGCTCCATTTCAAGTTTTCCCGGGTTCATTTCTCAGAAAACTGCTCTTTCCAGACATGCCCCAGAAACCTCTTGACATCAGGTTGGCAAGTTTGCCTATGGTTGTACAGGAGTGAGATTTGAGGCAAAAAGTGATGAGCTGGAATCTGGGGCTCAGGCACAGGAAGGGCTGGATCATCCCTTCCAGCAACAGCTCACACAGGTCATATGTCTAAAATACGAGGCCATATGTCTAAAACATGATTTAAAACACCCCTCAAGACATCCAGGTCCCCTGCCTGTACACTATGGAGCTGCCAGAATGATCTCACAGAAAATATGAACAAAAGTGGGCTCCAAAGTCCTTTTCCAACCCCAAACTTCAGCACTGGAGGTTAGCTGAAGGAAGGTTCACTTCTGCTTGTTTGAGCTTCATAGCCCCAGGCCAGCTCCTGAAAGACATAGAAACTCTCCTTCAGCCTTTAACATGACAGCCTTCCACTTAAGACAATGATTTGAGATACCTGGGGACTTGGGTTCATCTCCCTTCAAACTCAGAAAAGAGTTAGGCCCCTGCCTCCTAAAAATTTAAGGAACAGGTGGGAGTGAGGGCAGGGTATCCTTCTCTTGATAGTCTAGCACTGTGTGGTGATAAACATGGACTCAGAGAGTCACAGCTACGCAGAAAGGAGCAGCAATCCCCGTCTCCTCTCCCAGGTCACTGATTAGGGCAATGGTGTGAATACAAATTGCTCCTCAGCTCTCCCCCACAACCCATATCCACACCTGAGCCTGTTCACCTCTTCAGAGTATCACCGATTTCATGCCTTTGGTGCTTTGGTGCTAGCAAAGCACATAACACTGGCAGGATTTTGCCTAGCATTGGATTTGGTTGGAGTACTTCCAGCTTGTTGCACAATTATGGTACTCTGGTTCCATGATGTCACCACCTCAGCTGGCAACTCTGCACACTTCCCACCCTCTCCCTGAGCCCCTTGGAGAGCACCTTTTAAGCTGTTTGGTATGAGTATTCTACACAGGCTCCAGGATACTAACAGTTGGATTTTCTCACTCTCCCACAGTGCAAATATCCTTTTATTAGCTGCTAGAGCTACTGAATATGCTGATGACGATGTCATAACAAAGCTCCAGCACTAGTTTGACTAACAGACCCCATATTTACAGCCTTCAGTCTTGGATATATAAATGGACTAAGGCTGTGGAAATCAAAGATTTCCCCCTCACTATTGCTGCCAAGGAATAATCAGTGAAGAAGCTGGCCAGGCAGAAGTGTGGGGGTCCCCTCTCTGGTGCCCCAGGCTTCTCTCTGGCAGGGCATGTGTGCACCTTTCTGCTAGAGAGCTGCATGCAGCAGCACTGCAGAGATGGGTGTCCATCCCCTGGGATCACACCTGGGGGAACACTCTTCACTTTTAACGGTAGAGGCAGGTTTCAGTTTTAAATCCATGCCACTTTTTTATCATGACCTGAGAATAATAAGCTGTGACTCTTCTGTGAGAAAAGCCAACACATTTTAACATTTCTCTGAAGACATTCAGAGAAAGTCCCAAGCCCATCGGGTCTTGTTTATAATTGCTGCCAGGCTGATAAATCCTGGAGACAGAGGCATCTATATATATTAAAAAAAAGACTCCCAGTAGCACAGGAAAAGTGTGCAATACCAAGCTATCATCACCTTCTGATAAACAAAACAGTTAGAGTTTATTGTCAGGAGGGCTCTGGCTACAAAGCCTTTTCCTGAGCCAGGGTGGACTGACCTTTTGCAGCGGGCACAATAAGGCAGCAAACACGGCTGAGCTGTCAGAACTTCTGCAATAACCCCAAATCCCTTTTGATAAGGGGAATCAAAAGCACACAGCTCTCCACCACCTCCTAATAACGCCCACGACCTCAACAGTGCCTTACAAACCAGCTGTGTAGTTTGAGAACTAGGTGCAACACCTGCTTCCTGGCAGCAGCCATTTGCTTTCCTCTGGGTAGGTTCTTAGGAATCTCACATGTAGTTCCCCAAGCATCAAGTAAGAGAGTTTTCATTTCCTGTCGTGCTATCCTAATGCAACCTGCCCAAGAAGCCTCATCGATATGACAGTGGCAAATAGCTTGACAACTTCCTCCTAAATAACACCCTCCCACTCTGCTTTGTGCTCATTCCTCACCGGGTATTTTAGGAATACTGTATGTGTAGTTGAAAGTATGTTGTCTTTAAGAGTCAAAGTGTATGGCCCTTACTCCTACCACATTTTGAGGCACTGCTTAATAAAGAAACAACTCAGAGAAGGCTCCAAACAAACCTGAAATGGGTACAATTGCTCTTCCCTCTGTAGTGCGTACATACATAAATACATACAAAATAATAGAAACATTTAGGTTGGAAAAGACCTTTAAGATCATTGAGTTCAACTGTTATCCCAATACCACCATGTTCACCACTAAACCATGTCCCCGAGTGTCACAACCACATGCCTTTTGGACACTTCCAGGCTTCATGATTCCACCACTTCCCTGGGCAGCCTGTTTCAATGCCTGACCACCCTTTCAGTGAAGATATTTTTCCTAATATGTGTATATATACATATATATGTATAAACCCTGCTGTATCACATTAGGGAGTTTAGCAACTGGTCCTTGCTCCGACCTAGCCTACCATAAAAGCAGCAATCCATTCAAATCTCTTGGTTAATTTGCATGAAAAGGAGACTTTTTTTATTTCATAGAAGTTCATTAATAGGGGGAGTGAAGAAGAAGAGAGGACTTAAGGAAAAAAATGAGAACAAGCCAAATAATGAATCATGGTGGGAAGTTACCAGGCTTGGGTGGTGGACATGAAATTCAAGTCCACTTTTAGAACATTGCCTAAGCTGCAGCACATGTGTTCAGCTGTCAGCTCTAGGGGAGTTTAAAATCAAAAGGCACTTAAAGCTTTTTGGGTTTAACTGCTATTTAAATTGGTTTAAACTGTTATTTAGATATTTGAGTTCCACAGATCCCTAGAAGTCCCTAAGTGGTCACTACATCAGTTTGCTCAGCGTCTTCCTTACACCCAAACCCCTTCCTGTGCTTCAGTCATTCCTCTGCCTACTTGGGGGGTCCTTTGCAAGATCATCCTGAGCCCAAATAATTTTGTTAAATAACTGGATATGACTCCTCTCCTTAGAATCCAAATGCAAACTCGATCCAAAGAGGATAGGAGTTCTTCCATGTGTCTTTGATTCAGGCAGTGAAATCCTAAGTACAAGGCAGGCTTGCAGGCTTCTCTGTTTCACATTTTTTGTTGGCAAAGTAGAAAATTCTCCATTCAGCACGCAGATTTGCTGCAGTTTGCTTAGACACCAAGTCTCCATCTGCTCTACCAGGGTTGTAAACCTCTTGGCTTGGGTCTGGGTTCTGCTAGTCCTTTACTTCTCTTGCCTTCTTGCCTTATCTGAGGGTAAGAAAAACCATAGAATCATTTAGGCTGGAAAAGACCTCTAAGACCATTGAGTGCGACTGTAAACCCATCACTGTCAAGTCCACCACTAAACCATGTCTGCAAAATGCACATTAAGTATTCAGTTCCTGTCTGCAAAAGGAATTTCAATTAAAATAAACAAAATCGCTGAACGAAAGTGAGGATAATAGCATTTTATTGCTGCACAGCAGGGCTGTGAAGGTAATTAAAGATTCGGAGGTTGGAGTAAAGAGAGATGTGTATGTTCCCTAGATAGATGCATTCATTTTCATTTAAAAATATAAACCCAAAAGATAACTGTGACTGTACATGTTTCCCTCCTCCACTCCGGACAATTGAATCCATTTACCTGGAGTTTGATCAAGTTACAGCACAAAAAATCCTATTTAAAAACAAGGCCCTTGTCTTCCTCTTTTTACTCACATCTTAATGCTTTACAAAGCAAAACTCCAGACACTTTGTGAGTCACATATCACTACCAAATAAGTTGCAGTCATTGAACGGTGCCTCATAAAGGAGGCAGGAAACAGGAAAAGCTCAAAATAAAGCTGTTTGTAAATTAAAGAACTGAGGGGAAGAATGGATAGGAAATGAGTCCCTTATTTCTTCTTCAAAATTATTCTGATTAATGAGGAGAAAGATCAATAGCCTATCTGCAGCTGCCATGGGGAAGACAGGGTGAAGAGTGAATCCAGATCCAAGTGTCCCCGTGGTGCCAACACATCACATTCTGCACCAGCTCAATATAATGAGCTGCAGGGTGAGATCTCATGCGACTGCACTACTTTACCTGTCTGTCCATTCAGTTCCTCATTACAGCTCAGTGTGCTCAGTTATAGGGTACCAAAAGGAGAAATGTATGGCATAGATTTGTGAGTAGTCAGAGAAAGCATTGCTTTCATTCCTGTGGCACTGCTTTCCTCCTGCTGTAACAAGAGCCCCGGATGCTCCAGGCTTCCCCCTGCACTGCTGCTGCATGCAGCTCGGAAGTCATGTGCACGGTTTTTTCCACAACACGTGGCAACATCCAGGCCCACAGCATACTGAAAGCAGCAAAACATTCCCACTGACGTTTCTGGATTTTGTTTTTAAATCAACGCCTAAATGAAGCACCTCAGATATTGCTGCTTCCTTTATTAATGTTTGGTTTGGGGACTTTGTAATTGTGTTTAGCAGCTTTTGTGGGCCAACAGATTCCAAGACAAAATGACCTGGCAGGATGCTGAGGCCATTTCCACTGTTTTTGGAGCGCTGTGTAAGGAGAGAATGACTGTTTTTTTGGATGGAGACCCTGGGTGAAACAAGGCAAGGCATCACGCTCCCATCCACTTTGGCTTGCCCCAGAGACAGGGAGAAAGTACCCAGCACTATTTCATTAAGGTTTTGGCATGTCCCTTAATGGCGTTTGTGGTAGTTACAGGCACAAAGGAAGCATTTATCCCCGGTTGTTTTTCCCATCTGCAGCCATTCATTTGCAGATTTGCCCAGAGATCAATTCACACTGGGAAGAGAGATAAGAGGGACCCCTGACGCTGGACTTCAGAGATTACAGCAGCCAGGCTGCTCCAGGGGCAATTGCAGAGCCGCAGAAGGGTGCTGTATTTTGGAGCATCCCCTAATACGAGCATCCCCTGACACATGCGCCCCACGAACGCTATCACAGTCGGCCTGCTTGCTCCAGGCTCTGCCGAGAGCTGATGGACACCAGCACTCAGATGCAGTTAGGGAGGGAGATGCCTCCTTTCTGCAGCAACTGGGTGCAGACAAAGCAACACACAGAAGAAGGCTAGTGACAAAAATTTTTGCCGATATACATTTGCAAGAGAAAACTCGGTTTCCATTGCCAGCTCTCCAGAAGACATGGTCTCCTTTTTGGCATAACCCTGCTCCAAAACAGGGAGGCAATCAAAGGGATTTTAGCAGAAACCTCTTAGCAAGGGGCACCGCTCCCGCAGCCGCAGGAGTGACTAGCAGTCAATGGGACACAGTTCTTAAAGAGCTGCCTCCCTGACTATAAATACTTTCAACATTTAAAAATGCTTAATGTGAGTGTTTGTGAAACCAAGGAAAACAGCTATACAATGCTCATATTTAGATTTATTGAAGAAAATATTTTCGTTTGGTACTTAACTGTATCCTCACACTTGGGTTTAAGCCACCCCTAAAATTGGCTCAGGCTGCCACAAAACAACAGCTTAAACCAATTTAATTGCTGTCTGCTGCAATCCCACCCGACTTCCCACCCCTGGTTGCACATTCCCCATCTCCTTTCTTACGCCAAGTCTCGTGCTTGTCTAACCCTGGTCTGAGCCATTTGGCCGTGCAAGCCAGACACACACCCTCGACACCCTAAACCCCACCCTTTTTCTACCGATTTAGCATGCTGGAGTGACCCGACACCAGGTCAGATGCACACTAGAGCCAGTGAAAAGAAAGGCGTGGAATTGCTCGGTTGAGGCAGGGTGGGACCACGAGGTTCAGAAATATGACATCTCATCCCTGTAGTCCTGCTCCCTCCACCTCTGCCCAGGTCGCTCTATCCAAAGTTTAACCTGACCCTCCTCCCTAGACACACACACACACACACACACACACACACGGTTTCTGCGAGGTCAGTAAATCCACTCAGCTCAGCAAGCGTCCTTACCAGCATGGAAATGCATGACTGGAGGTGAGAAGGGCTTCTCCCTTTCAACACCAGGGAGCCATTAGATGATCTAAGCGGTGCTGTCAAGCCATATCCTCAGGCTTCTGCATGCATTTGAATCCCTGTTACCCTAAAATCCGGGCTACAGAATTAGAGACAAAGCTTTAAGCTGAAGAGAATCGAGGAGCTGAGCAAAAACCATGCTTCCCAGGGAAGGCTCCCGCAGCTTCGGCTGTTCCTCCTTGTAGCAGCTGTTCTACCTGGTCGTTCTAATAGCCCTGTTTTAAGACAAGGATACCAAAGACTGTCAGATCTTTCTGGAGGAGATGTAAGTCAATTTACGGGAAATTCAAAGACACGGAAGTAGCCGGAATCTAATAAAAATAAATGGAAAGGGGGAAACAAGAAGAAAAGAGGAAAAAAAAAAAAAAAAGAGCAAAAAAAGAAAAGGCAAAAAAAGCGCAAAGTCCGACAGCAAGAAGACAGCTGAGATTTCTGACAGGATACCCTTCACCAGTCTGGATTTACCAGTGTTTGGTGACATAGACAGAGTCTTAAATATGAAGATAAGTGCTCATCTGTAAAAAAGTTTTCTTACACATTATGCAGCACTATCTCTTCCACACTTCATATATATATCTGTCTGTACCTATAAATAGAAACGATGTCTCATGTACATTATCATATATTACAACCTCTGATGACGCGGTAAAGGAAAGGAAATAAGCAAAGGAAGTAGTGTGCTTCACCAGAGCATGCAAACTCCACAGGGCCTTGGTTAGCCAGCATCGGGCAAACCAGTGCTGGAAATAGTACAAAAACATGTGGAAAAGCAAAACAATGGGAGAAAAGACAGTAAACCGATGGGTTTGCTGCATGATGAACAAAAGACCAAGCAACCTTGTGAAGAGGCTAAAAGACCAAAAGGAATGTTTGTGTGCTTAAAACTGGAATATTGCACCAAGTGGCACGGCATAAGTAGGGAGAACAGGCCAGTGCAGATCTGCTGGGCAGCACTGGGATGAAGAAGACAGGATCTGCAATGCTGAGGCCAAATCCAGAGTCAAACCCCAACTCTCAGCCGGAAAGAGATAGGGGCTAGAACTGCTAATTGCTTTCCCTTTTCAGAATATGTCACCTCTGCACTGCTGGAGGGGTTTTTTTTCTTCAAAAAGGAAGAAAAATCTTCATTCTCACGCATTTTATGAACTGACGAAATATCTTCACAACTTGTTCTCATCAGTGTTTACTTGTTTAGTATTTCAGCTTGACCACTGTGCCTACGGGGCTAATGAGCTGTGACTGGCAATACAATTAAAGATAGATTTGATGGCATCCTGGCAGACAAAAGTGTTTTAATTAAACTGAAAGAAAATTGTTGTTTATGGGCCAGGAGCCCATACTGAATAGAAAAAAGTAAGCCTTTTGATAGGAAAAATCAGTGCCACATCTAAAGGATGGGGAAACTGAGGTTTAATTCTTGGCTCTAGCAGACTTCCAGCAGAGCCCATTACTTCGGGCCCAGGGCATGTTTTGACTTGTCTTTTGGAAAATGTGGAGAGTTCAGTCTCAGCCTCCCTGGAATTTTCTGGCTATTTTCACTAGGGAGGGCTGAGCAGAGCCCAAAGGAAGCTCCACACTGGTTAGTGTCAGCGCCACTTCCTAGTTCTCCCCACAACTTCACTCAACTGCAAAACTCAGAGCTCAGTTGTTTAAAGGCCAAGCTAAATCTGAACCAGCCAGGGTTACACTGAAAACCACAAGACTTATGAAAAGCAGCTCCTCTCTCACCCTGCTAAGGCTCAAAAAAATAGCAAAACTTGCTTTGACTTTCCTCAGAGTAAGGTTAAAATCTCCAAGTTTGCTCTTTTAATCAACTTCAGTTACTTCTCACCAGCTTTGAAAATAGTATAGTTTTGAGCATTGCTTGATTAATTGTGGAAGGAGATTTTGGAGAGAGAAAGAATGGCAATGCATCAGTTTCTCCAAGGCAGAATTATCACATATAAGCATTTCAAGGCCAGGTAGGTGTGCCGGAGCTCGCAGTCTTCTGATTCTTGGATTGTGATTTCCCAGAGCAGAGCTCCAACAGCATGGAACAACCACCCCAACCTTGGCTCCTCCCGGGGCTAGATTTATAGGGCTCGTGCCCACCCTGCAGCTACAGCTGATTGTAGGAGGTTAATGAGCACTTTAGGTTGAGGTGGCCTGCACTCTATTTGAATAACAATTGAGTTCAGGTGTTGAGTCCGGTCCTGAGTGAGAGCTTGGCTAGTGCACACCATCAGGGTTTAAATACATATTACTACAGGTAGGCAGCTTCCCCTACTGAAGTTGTGCAACACGTTGCACTTAAATACTATATTATCACTTGCTTCACTTTGTCAGCTTTTATTGCTTGGCCTGAAAGTTCTCACTGGATGCCACAAGTTAATAAAGAAGACACTTTTTCTGGTTTTATTCAAGGGATTCCGTATTTTTTTTAGCCTTGTCAGAAAAAAAAACCCAAAACAACCCAAGAAAAAAAACCAAAAGAAGGAAAAAAAAGTAAAAAAGTGTTTAATATTAACAATGTATATACCTCCACAGCTGTAATGGTATACTTTATATGTGGAGTCTGACAAAACAATGATGTCTGAAGTCTGTGAAAGACATGAGAAAACTAAAGTTACAAGACTGACAGTGTAGCCCATCTGAGTGCACCATACCTGAATGAGAAGTGTAGAGGCAGAGGATCATTTACACAAGAACGGAAGTTGATTCAAGGCCACCATTACCTCCCAGTGATCATCTCTCTTTCAATTCACATTTAAAAGCTATGGTGCTTTGCAGGTCTCTCATACTTTCTGTGGGTGTCCTTTAAGCTGCAGGTAAATCCCTCCCATTTACAGTAAGCTTTCACCTGAAACAGAAAATACATCCTACGGTTTTATCAATTGACATCTAAAAACTGAGGCACCTCCTGGGGCTTCGGTTGCTGAAATGAAGCAGTGTTTTATTTTGCAAGAAGGCTCACACATAGAAATACTCATGATCCTTTCCCTCATGAGGCACGAGAGGTCAGAAGCATTGGTACCTCCAGTCCACAACCTCAGATGACACTGTTGCCTAAATACACATTGAGAATACATGGTTTTAGTTGGAGTCAACTCAGGAACAACAGGAACACATTTAAGCTCAGAGAGCCAGTCTAAAAAACCCAAAAATGAAACTAAAAAAAAATTGCAGACAAACTCCAATAAATAGAAATGGAATTGTGCCATTAGGCAGCTCTATTTAACCTCAAGTAAAAGTCCTATTTACCCTGGCTCAGCAACCAACTTTTTTGGAAGTCTCCTGTGCATGACCTGGTCAGCACGGAAAGTCTTCACCCCTTACCCACTCTCCATCCAGCTTCCACCTCCAGGGCCACCTGTTGTGGCCATCAGACCGAGAGGACAGGCCACGGAAAATCTCTGGAGCTCACTCCTCCACTTCCAGATCTCTTCCTCCTGGCAGAGCACAGCTGGTTAGAGCACCAGGGCCAGCATGAACACAACACGTAGTAAATCAACACCTCTCTTTGCTTATGCTACTAATGACACCCCACATTACTAGCACTTAATTGAATTTACTTTTCAGTGTGTTTTTTACGTTTTGTTTTTCTATCAGCTGAGACAATAGAAATCAATTCTTGTAGGGCAATTTAATTTAGGTTTACACGGTGTTTTATATTCAGATTTTCAGTGTTGAAACATTGGTGTGGTAAATCCGTGCAGGACTGTTTTTTAAGTACTTCTGTGAAATCAAAGTAAACCCATACTGAGGGTAGACACTTTAACAAGCAAAATACCTAAAAAACAAGTTAATATGAAGGAAAAATAATATAAGGGAGAAAAATTATTTGGCCAACTGAAGCAGATTGGTCAGAGAGATCTCATGCAAGAAATACATATAAATATTTAGACGACTGGTGACACAGATAAATAGGTTTTTTCTGATGAGTTTTGTATTAGAATTGATACAAAATACCATTGAAATCTTCCCCCCATGGGCAAAAATACCCACCATATAAAAGGTCTTGTTTGTGAAAAACATCTTCACATGCTGAGCTTTGTGGATCAAGGATGGCTGTGCACATCTACAGGTTGTCTGTAACTCACAGTGCATTAATTTAACCATGGAGCAGGCTGGTTGAGACTGTGCATGGGTCTTGTGGTCTGTCCCTCCTGCTCAGGAAGGGTGGAGCAGTGTGGTAGCTGCTGTAGGGAAAAAGGAAGTAATTTCAGCCACTACTTAGCACCCTACCACTTCCCTGGAGAACAACCGACTCTAATATATTTTACTTTCCCCAAATGATTTGATAAAGACCCGGAGATATTTTTTTTCTCCTTGCAGATGGGCTTTGCTGCTTTCTGGGAGCAGGAATTTTTATTTGGAGGAACAGGTCTTTAGAAGACTAGTATTTAGTGTTGGGAAGTTCAGCCTGAGGAGTGATTTTGCTTTAGCAGATTTAGTAAAGTCTTTAACATTCTTATTCAACTGTGTAATAGCACATATGAATTAGGCAACCAACATTTCAATATGTTTCTCTCTTACTGGACAAGGCTATAAATTTCAGGGCTATGTCCTAGGTGTCTAGTGGAAGTGTCTTGTTCCCCTTTTACCACGGTGTAGTGCAACACTAGACAGGGAAAAGCTGCTCTGTACTTTGAGATAATAATCTATGACTGGAAGGTGACATTTTGATTCTTAACTCACTTTTTGAGGCAAGTTTACTTCTGCTAGACCTACAGAGAGTTTCCACTGACATTTCCCCCTTTCTGAATTCCTAAGTGCCTCACCATTAGTTCCTGTTAGTGTTATTTTTTTGATTTCACCTTCTGCACTGATGGAACCACCCTTGTGGGCAGCACTGGAGGTGGCTGTGCTTTCACCAACATTACATTGCTGGGGGCGCTTGGAGGTTTAACCAAGCCCTCTTTGGTCTTGGAGGTGCCAGTGTGTGTCCAGAGCAGGGATAAGTGTGTTAAAAATGCAACAATACACACACATATCTGCTCCTGGGGGCTTGGCAGGGGAGAGGCAGAGGGGAGAGGAAAGGAAAGGATGTATACATTGCTGGAGGAAATTTGTAGTGCATGAGTGCAGTGTTTATTTCTGTAATTACTTTTTGTTTCTTCTTGACATCTGACTGCGTCTCTTGTCCTTCTGCCTCCAGCATTTCAGTGCCACCTCTGAAAATCAGACAGAGTGGTTGGTTACACCTTACAGCTCCAACCAGCACATTAGTGGGGCTCGAGTGACTACTGGCATTGTTTGTTTGCAGACTTCACTCAATCTTTTATTCAAATTCAAAGGAAGAAGTTACAAATAGGATTACGTTTTTAAGACAAGTAAGTCCACACGTGCTACGCTGCAGAAGAAATAGTCGTGTTCTTCCTCTAGAAAATTATTGATCAAAGTTATTATAATCTGCATTTATTTTAAATAGATAAAATGGCAAATGTACATGGTAATGAAATATAGTGTTTCATGATGTATATTATGAAATAGAAGAGAATGAGATTATTTCTTTAAGCCAATCAATTATTAAATTATCATTAAAATGTATGTATATAAATAATTCTAAGAGACTTTCTGATTAGATTACCTTGATATGACAGAACACATTATGATTATTCTTTGATGCTTTGCAATAAGGTTTTAAATTCTAAGTAGATTTCAGGAAGATTTTCTTTTGAAACAGCAGCAAGAGGTAATGGGTGGACAATACTTAATGAAGCAGAACAGGAAACAGAAGCGACTTTTTAATTTACTCAGTTAGTTTCCTGTGTAAAAGATGATGAATTTACCACCATACAGATTTTTTGGGGGAAGCTTCATTCAGTTTATTAGATATCCAACATTCAGGGCATTTAATACAAACCATTTTGCTACTACTTGCAATATTGGAAGACCAAAGGAGAGTGCTGTTGTGAACTTTGAGATCAGGAGATCTGCAGAGAGAGGATTTGTACCTTAGTGTAAGTGCTGAGCACCAGGAGGATTACATGCTCTTCCACGTAAAGGAGAATAAAGCAGGTTTTCATCTCTCATTTTGCGAAGATGGCAGCAATCTCTAGTGCTGGGGTGGACTTTTCCCTTCTTCAGTGAGGTGTTGGAGCACCACACTGACAGAGTGCTGGGCCAAAAGGAGCTTGGAGCAGAGGTGACTGATGTTTGCTGGGCTAAACAAGGGATTTGGGTGCCTGAAGCCTGAGCGAAGAAGCAGGTTTAGGAAACGGAGAGCAGCAGAGAGGAGCAGGGATGAAGGCTGCATGCGGCTCAAAGGACAAAGGAAGTAGGATTTTTGCAGATCCTTGGCATTGAGCAGTGATTACTAGAGAAATGTTCACATAATTGAGAGGCGTCTGAGAAATGTAAACGGGAGAGTTTGAAGGTGGCCAAGCGCTCAGCTCAGCTCCGATATCAGCAAGGTGTTTCCAAAGCTGATGACCAAAGCGCTTCATTTGCCCCATTTATGACAAGTGAAGAAAGGAGCAGGGCTGTATTGAAATATGTGTGGTAGGAGCCCCATTCATGTGAAGAGGCTCCATTCAGGGCCTTACAAAGGGTATGAGTCAACTGCAAAGAAAGGAGGCATTTCACAGAAACTGAAGTGTGACCCTTTGTTTTGCCTGACCCTAAGGTCCTCAGTGACACAAAAGGGGACCCCAGCACTGATTCTGCAGCAACAAATGCCTGTTGTGAGTTAGTGTATTTGAGGAGCAGTGACAAAAAGGAATGACCCGAGGTTCTTGTTTCCAGCCCTTGTTTCCCAAGGGACTGTCAAGGAAGGAGTCCTGAGTGCAGCCTGACTAAGGTGAAGAGATGAGGGTGCTGGAAAGCTCTTCCTAGTGGACGCATTTCCCTTGAAAACCTCTCCTGAAATGCATGATCTGATCATCCATATGTACAATCAGGACACCTGGATAATGAAGTTTTGGGATTTTGCTCTGCAAAGTCTATAGAAGTAAATACGTCTTTTATACAACTGTTATGTGAAGTGGGATTTTTCTAATTTAGGACTGGTAAGGGATTAGAGTGTTTTAGTAACCCTGTCTTTGTTTTAACCTTCCATTAGTCCATGACTACTTTCTTTCACAATCAAAGTAGACACGAAAGGGATGTTTTGCTTTGCTCTTTTCATTATTCCAGAGAGCTGTACGTCCCTATTAGAGTTCACGATGGCATTAGGGTGCAGAATGATGGATTTAAAGGTATCATAAAACTCTTCCTGGTAAGTAGTAGTCCCCAAATATATTCCAGTTGTGACCGGAGAGAGGCTGCTGGAGGCATCCCAAGCAGCCATGCATTGGCGCTCTGCAGATCCTTTGAGCTGAGGAAATTCATTTGCATATGGATGCAATGCTAAGGAGGCCAGCCCGGATTTCATTACTGCTAACGATGTGTGTGGGAGAAGTGATTTAGTTTATAGCCAGTGCCAGGCATGGCACAATGAGGAAGTACTTACTTCATGCAAAGCTCTTTTTTGCTTCTAAGACCTACAATCAGGGGATTTCAAACAGCTCCGGTGTTACAGACCTGGTGTGCTCATGGCCATGAACAGAGCTGTGACTGAGGCAAGGGAAGACGGAGAAGGAAGCATCAAGATGTAGTATTGATGACATGGAGGAAAGGACAGGAGGAGAAATGAAAGGGAATGAAAAGCAGAAGAGAAGAAAGACCAACGGGGGATGGAAAAAACCAGCAGGGAGAACTGGCTGTGCAGAAGTTGTGGCTGCCAAGGCTGGACATTTGGACTTGGGAGATGACGGAATTTTCACGGGGTCTTTGCTATAGTTTTCACAACTCAAAATGCAGGCAAGCACTTTCGGCCAGGGTAAGATGTCCATCTTCAGAGACAAGTTTCTGAAAACTGGAAAGGAATAAAGGGACCCCAGGACAACACTGGAGTTAGAGTAGCTGGGAGCTGCTGCATTGCCTGAAGGTATCTTCCCACTCCACTGGAGTCACCGCTGCTCTCCTGTTGTAATAGACATTGTCTCAGGCAAGGGGGATTGGAGAGGGGCCTAGGGGCAGATTCTTGGCATCTGCTTCAAGGTCAAAGGGACTACTATGTTCAGACAGCTTCAGGAAGGGCTTTTTGAACTGGGATCAGTGTTTTGGGTGGCCTCTCAGCTGTGCGTAATAAATCCATCAAGAAGAAGAAAGGATCCAGAAAGAAGGAATGAGTGAATGAGGGGAGTAAATCAGAGGGATTAAGGCACACCGTACCAGCATGCTGAGAGTGTCTAGAGCACGCACTGCCCCCAGAGGATGTGTCAGGACAGAATTTAAAAGGTTGAGAAGGCTTGGAGCAGGAACCCAGTTCTGGGGTTTATGGGTCCTAACGCCCCTGGCGTTTTATACTCTCCCTCTATCATTGCACAGGGTAGCAGGGAAGAAGGGCTGCGAGCTGCTGCCCATTGCCTGGGCATGGGATATGACCACCCATCTGCAGCTCACAGTATGAAAACCTGAACAAAGGTCTTTCAAGAGGAATCACTCCTGCCTTATTCATGGCACAGCAGCTGGTTGTAATGAATTTCAACTGTTTGGCTGCAATCACCCACAATGCATGCAATCAAAAGGGTTATGGCCCTGGTGACTCCTGCAGCAGCCTGGAAATGCCATCTCTGAAAATACAGGATGGTTTTGGGGACCTTGATTTAAGCATTGTTGTTCTGCAATTTTCTGAAGAGGGAAATCAGCTGGTCAGTTGGACGGGGGAATGTGAATACCACTTCAGTAATCCGTGAATGGGAAATGCAGTTTGGAGAGTTCCCTGATTTCTGCTCCGAGTTGAACACAAAGGGTATGGAACAGTGACATTTAGCTGGGGTTACTGGAAATTAAATATTGTTTACTTGATATTGCAATTGAATTCAGAACAGCTGTAAGATGTCTTTAAAGAACAAGCCCCAGCTTTAGCATTTGTGTGTCCCTGAGAAAATACTGAGATTTGCAGAACTGATGGCCTTTGTATGTGGCTTTAGACCAACTGTATGCTCTTGAATGTTTTGGTATGTGCAAGTCATTTGAAGAACTTCATACCCAGCTGTCTGAAAACAGCACACCGACTTCACCAGCTAAAAGAAATTAGAAAGATTATTTATCATAAAAGAAGCAGGAATCAGCTAAATTTAGAGAGGATCTGAAGAGCAAAGGCGAGACAAAATAACATGCAGTATTTCCTAGATCCAGGGAAAAAAAAAAAAAAGGAGAAAAAGAGATGATGCCAATGCATTATTTTTACTGGGCCTCTGTTGGCAGACTGAATTGTGTTGGGGATGGCTCATTTCTCCTCAGCAACAACAGCAGGTTTTAAATAATGCTTCATATTTCCCAGGTTTAGCAGATGAAGAAAAGTAATTACTTGGGAGGCAAATAGAGCAGATTTGCAAATAGAGGAGAATGTTTTATGGCCAGACTTGCAAAGATTTGGCTCCTGCAGATGCCAGAAGACTCTGCATCTGCTTTAATCAATGTGGGTTGGTCCTGGCTGATTATTTTTTTGAGATTCTCATGGTTCTTAAGGCAGCAGTTTTATTTTCTGGAGGATAATGTGACTGTACAGCTTCACAGAGAGGGCAGCTTACCTGCAATTTCAAACTGCACAGTTTTTGAACTGTAAGAACTTCTGGCTCAGAGAAGTCTGGGTTTTGTGTTTTGTTTTGTTTTTGAAATGTCACTGTTCTTTCATGTCTGTATTTAGGGCCTATTGGCCTCTAAATGTTGTATGGCTGGGCTTGTGAACACTTGGCTTCTACAGACACCAGAAGACTCTCTAGTTGCTTTGATCAAGAGAGTCTGATTATTTCTTTGAGATCCCCATGTTTCTTGGGGTGGTGGTTATAGATCATCTACAACTACGTCAACGTTCAGCTTTCCTTCACACAGAGGGCAACTCACCAGCAGATTGAAGCTGAATGTCTGCTCAGGTTATTAGCAAATGGCCGAGAGAAAAACAAAAGAGCCTGGAAACACTGAGCAATGCAGTGGTGGGTGTAGAGGCCCTGTGGTGTCACCTTGACTGCTTTGGATTTCATAACGATTGAATTGGGTTGGAGTGTGATGGGATTGGGTCTCTCTGTATGTTTATAGTGACCCTGTTGTAATGTATCTGCTTTAAGATAAGATCTTCTTTAAACATAAGAGGCAAGGAGAGAGGGGAGAGGGCAGGCAAGCACTGTATATAGCATCTGTAACGTTTAATTATATGAGACAGGGATTTTCCAATATGCCTTGCAACACAAAGAACATTCAGCTATCAGCATCACACTATATATTTTCTAAATCACAACACCCACACATTTCCTTAGCCAAGTAGAAGTTTTCCCTCCATGGCTGCATATCTAAAATTAGCCTGAAGGTCAAATCTGAATAGAAATACCCTTACCATTGAATGTGCTGGGAACGATTGGTGCAATGGGCTCAATTTTCCCATCGAAAACCTTCATTTATTTTTTTAAATAACAGTTGCTTTTACAGTCAAAGAGCTTGGAGAAAGGCAAAATGAGGCCTGCTGTATAAAATCAACATCAATATTCTGCTTTCACTGCAAGGCTATTTTTATAGCCAACTATTTTAAATGTAACAAGATGGATATAGTGAAGCCACAGTGTAAAAGATGCAGCAAGAGGCTTCTGAATAGCAAGGCTGCACACAGACATGTGGAAGAAAGGCCTTGAAATTTGGAAGATGCTTGTATTTGAAGACATACACAATGAAGAATTCTAAGTTAAGGAATGCATTGATGAGAAGTGAATAGTTCACGTCTAAAAATAGTTTTTTAACCTGCAGTTGTATTATGTGAGGACTAAGCAGCCTGTGCTGCATAAACGCAAAAGCACCGTCTTGCAAGAAATGCATTTATCAGCCACAGTGTTTTATTGAGTGCTTTAATAATACAAGTGTACATCAACTGATCCACAGTCAAAAGTGGCAGGTCCCTAAGAAATTTACAAGCACTTTTTTTTTTTGTTGTTTTTTAAGTAAATCAAAATACATATTAATTTGTTCAATGCAATAGCCTTTTGTGTGGGAAACAGAAGGCTAGTGATAAACACAGTCTTAGTAATGCACAGTGATTCTTGATTTTAAGCTTTTATACAAAACTTGTTCCCAGTAGCATGCACCCACCATTAAAGACTTCAGTACAAAAAAATAACCCTAAACACTACATTTAAGTAGAAACGAGATATAATTCTGAATTTGTTTGTTTTCCCCAAAACCACATGAAAGAAAAAAAAAACCAACCCCACACATTAATACAAAGCTTTGTGATAAAGCTCTATACTATTACAGATCCAACATTCTTTGCACTGATAACCAAAATTCCCTGTCTACATTTGAGGGAAACAACTTTCAAGTTAACAGAACAAAAAAAACCCAGAACAAATAAAAATAAAAATAAAACAAATAAACAAAAAAAGTAAGGACAGCCTTTTGTCACAAAATGGTTCAAAATTTAATAAAAAATAAGAATGAAGGGAAGGGCTATTGATGCACTTAGTGAATGTGCTTGCACAGGTCCAGCAAATCCTAGAGGAGGTTCCTATGTGGCGTATCTCTTGGTCCATTGTCTGGCCATTCTGTCGTGCTCTGCTCTGTTAGTCATGTACTGAGTGGCAATGCTTCCAACCAGGGGATCAGCTGAAAAGGAAACACAAACCGTGAAACGCACGCCAGCCTTGGGAGGATGAAAAAGCTGTTTTTAGATCCACATTTGTTCAGTTCTCTCAGGTCTAAGTGCAAGAGCAAGGTGCCTACACATAAGAGCCTTGTTTTCAAAGCATGGAAGGAAGAAGATGGGGTGGGAGATGGATGGTAGTTAGCTATACGTATCTGGTAAACACATAACTGAAACACTTTTGCAAAGTCCTACCTCACAAAAAAATGGTCCAATAATTTTATTTTGAGCTAAAATTCACCTTCAGGTGATGTAATTTATTTAAGGTATTAGACTCCCACAAGTATATATATTCTCACCTAAGAAGAAGATGAGATCTAATTCTATTATCAGGTTCAATGTTGTTTTGATTTTTTAAAAAATACTTTTAGTTTCAAAGCATAAAGAAATATAAGGCATAAGGGCAGTAAGTACTATTTTCAATGCAACAGAAGTTAATTCCAAACTTTGGGAATTGTTATTTAATTTATGGGATCTTTCTGAGCATTCACATGGCCAGAATGCTGCATGATATGATCTGGATCTATGAATTACTTCACAAATAATTAATCTAAACCAATCAGTCCCTGAAGAAAAGCAATCCAAGACAAGACATTCCCATAAGTGACTGTATTTCATCAACATTTTTCTCTTTCAGACAACATTTTCCTATTCTCAATTTAAGCAGACAAAATGTATAGTTTTTCCCTTTTTTGAGGGGAACCCATTGATATTTCTGCAGCAGCTTTCTGAGATTGTACCATACAAGTCCAGAGGCACGGATACCACACTTTTCCCTGACTTAGGACAGATGAATACGACTTCTTGTGAAAGCCAGGTAATGATCACCTCTTACTTGTCTGAAGATGGTGCCATTGAACAATATGAACACCAGCTTTACCGGTACAGCTGTCATCTGAGGGTGGTGCTTGCACTATTAACCACTGAAATTCTCAGGACAAGATGTCAGGCCTTCTGTCAAGCAGAGTAAATCTGGGCTTTTTTTGTTTGGTTGTTGATGATAAGAGTTTATGATGGGGGAAATATGTTGGCTTAGCCAAAAATCCTCTGATTGGCTGACTGCCAACCTAAGCGAATAATAGTGAGTAACAATTTTTTTCTCATGAAAAAAATTCTTTTGCTTTCCATGCATAACCTGCACTTTCAGGAAGAGCCTGTGATTTGAATGTTAAGTTTGCACCTTCTAAATTAGTAATACAAGTTACCACTGTGACTGTAGTGTACTACATCCCTGTGGTCTCAGTCCTGCACACACTTACTGCATGTGCTTACCTTTAATATCTTAATATATCCAGAGGAGGTCACTGAGGCCTGGACTTGATTATTTTTACATGCATGAGTGAAAAATAAGTGTATCTGGTCTAAGATAGATTTTAGAAGTTGTAGACTAGAAAGTATATCACCTTTAACTCCTCAGCCAAGGAGGAAAACTGTGTAGGGGATTACCTGAGGGATTCTGTCCTGTGCAAATAGGAGGTTGACAGTCTACAGGCACTTAAGTAGCAAGAAGTTATTTGTGGCTGGAATGAGATTTGAGAAGCACTGCAGAGTAAATGGGGAACCTGGGCAATGGGGAAGGGCAACATTTCTCTTCACAAAAGATTTCCCTAAATAGCAACAGGGAAACCTTGTCATAGTGTAATGGTAGCCTGGGGATGAGCCTGAGAGCACTGCTGCAAATTCCCACACCCTCCTCGGACACAATGCCCCTGTGCAAAGAAACACTTCCACAGACTCTTGGAGAAATGGAGACTAAGGGTCGAACTTGAAAGGAATCTTTGAAGCAAAATTTGAAGCATGTCCTGGTTTTCATGCTTGCTGGGGAAGGTGGGGTTTGGCCTCTGAGGCATCTGGCTGGGAAGGGTTGCAAGAACATCACGGCATTACCATCTGGAACGCGGCAAGTTCTTACTGAGGTTTAGTGTGTATTTAAAGTGATACCTCTGAGATCTTTACAAAACCTTGTACGAGTCAGTGAACAGTGATGTGCTGTAGTAAAGGTTTATCTAGTTCAAATCTGAAAGTTTTTTTTATGTGCAGGATGAATGTTTCTGTGAAAGCATGTCTTTCACATTGAGAGCTGTAAATTAACTTCCTTGATGAACTACAAGGATACTGAGGATCACATCATCATCCCCGGTCCTGGATGATAATTAGAATGTTTGGTTTCCTAGTGTGGGGTTCTATCTATATCTCTTTTCAGAAGCAAGGAAATATTTCAACAGCATACATCTTTACAAGGCTTTGGAAGGTACAGGCTCTTCCTCCCTGCCTCCTCCCAGAATGGGAGGGTGTCTCCTTTCCTTTGGTGTGAGACAATGAGTGAGAAGAGTTCTTGGTAAGAAGGTGAGGAAATCTGTTGAAGCCCAGTAATGCAGGGAACTGGGCTGTTTATTTATCCACGTGTTCAAGCCTCTGTCTCTGCAGTGTTTTGTTTCGCAGCCAAAAGAGTGGAGGTGACGGCCTGTAAGATGTCTGAGGTCTACAAAGCTTTTGTTGTAGGTGTGTAAATACCTGTTGAGTGATCTGAGAATCAACTATCAGTCATCTCAGGTGCTTCCCTCAAGCCAGTGCCTCCCTCCACTGGTGCCTGCCTGTATGAAGCAGGAGTGTGGAAGCAAAGAGAGGTCCTTGCTTGCTGTAGCATGAGCAGGACCAGCTGCACCCACAGCCAGTTGCCAAGCGAAGGCTACTAAAAGGTACTCTCAGTAATCAGAGAAATGACATTGATTTTTCTCAGTTTGGCTGTATGTTTTATTGGTTGTAACAATATTGAATAAAAAACCAAACCCACAGTTTGGAAAAGCCACTTGCTCATTTGAGACTGCAAACTGACGGAACAGAAAAATAGTTATTGACAGCGAGGCTCAGCTATTTCACATCCCTGTCAGAGTGTCTGGAGGTGTGTTACACGTAGATATTTATGAGGACTTCAGAAAGGACACCTCGGTAGGTGTTTGAAGAACTGGCTTATTTTAGCAGTTGCTGTGAAGCCATCAGGAGGCACAACTGCTTTGTTTGAGAAGCCAGGACAGCTGGCAAGGAGGGACATTTAAACTCCAGACCAGAGCCACCCAACCAGAGGCACGCTGGCCAGTTTGAAGCAGCACACTGCATTTGTGCCACAGGATGTAAGGACAGTGTGTGAGCTCCAGAAATGCCATCGGGCTCTCCCTGCATCTGTGTGGGCAGCTCCAGCCAGCCAGCAGGCCCAAGGAGACACATCTCTCAATGCTTCACGAGTCATGAGTCACCACTGCTATGTAATTCACCACGACAGGCCTTAACAATGAGATTACAAGACAAATTGAAGGATCTTAATTAAAACAATTAAAAGATTTAGCTCCCAACATGCACAAGCCTTTTTTATAGTATCCAAGTCCTACAAAATATCAAGTATGAGGAAGAAATCCTACAAAATACCAAGTATGAGGAAGAAATAATGGTCCCCATTTACCCCCCTAAGCTATGTAGCACATGGCTGAGCACCACCTGGGCTGCACTGTTTAAGGGGTATTGTGAGATACCCACTAGTAAGGCCAAATATGTATTTATAAAGCAACCGCTGCATAAACTATCTAATTAAGAGATGAAAAGAAAAACCAGATCTCGAAATTCATAGCAACATTTTCCCCTTGTTTCTGTTTCTCACTACCAGAAAACTGTTTCTTATTTTCCATTTGTATATACCTGTGGTTTTATTGTTTCTGTAACTAATAAACTGCTGTAGTTTTCTCTCCTTTTTTTTTTTTCCTTAAAGAAGTAGCATGATTCATCAATGAATCAGGATGCATTTCAGAATTTGACTCTAAACGGGACTGTGTCCAAATGACAACAATAACCAGGGGATAAGAGTATAAAGCTATGCCAGAAATGTGTTACCAAACCTAGTGAAAGAAATTGAAATAAACCCACAATAAATTAATAAAAAGAGCATATCCATGCAACTCGTGTCCTGGAAGGAGAAATGTACTCGTGGATCACATTGGATGTGATGCATGGTGGCTGGCTTGAGAGCTGCACTGCACCCCGGGAGCAGGTTTGCAGGTGGCACTGGCTGTGAATAGCCACGAGCAGGAAGCACAGGAAAACCTGTCCTGGCACACAGGAGGAGCTGCTGCAACTCTGTGGGCCTGGGAATCTTTAAGGCCTTGTAATTTACTGTTCCTTCCAATCTCAGACTCTGAACTTCTAAAAACCCACCCTAGGATGCCTCTATAACCTTTAACTTGTGTAAAGGAAATTTTTTGTCCCATACTCTGATTAACTCCATGCAAAATATTAACACACCAGGAATTACAGCATCAAATTTCATGTTAGAGGACAGTGAATGAGTGATGAAAATATATAAAAAAGGCACCACATTATACAGGCAAGGACAGAAGCTATGGTTCAGCGATGTAGTTTACAAGGAAAATGTCAATCAAAAGAACTAGACTATGAAAAAAATCTTCAGGATGATTTATAGGAAGACTGCAGCTGCTAAATCCCTCCTCACCTCACCATATGTAATCCTCATGTTATATTGGAATTCATGAAATTGCCCTGTATGTATGTGGTTTTGAAAGCTGGGTGAGCTGGAGCTTGTCCCTAGCTTAAAAAGGCTGGATGCACTGCTCTACAATACCTTGTCATCTTCTTTTGCAGCCACTTAATATGACTGTATAAGGAAGAACATTTGTGTCTCATGTCTGTTGTAAGGCTAATCAAATTCACAGTTCAATTCTAGGGAGTTAATGCTATTGGGGATTTGGATGAGCTGAGGTTTGGTCATTACAAAATTTCAGCTGTGTTTAATGCCAGTTAAACTGCTTTATCATTCAGAAGACAGACTATAATTCTTCTTTAAAACTACTTTCCCCCCAAATAAATGAAAATATATTGCTACACTGTATTTTTCTCGGCTTGTATTTTTACAGCTATTTCTATGTCAGCAAATAGCAATTTCAGAGCAGAATTCATCTCCTGGGCTTTGCAACGCTCTTTTAAAAATACAGCAAACATACTCTAGTGAAATAAAAAATGGAGATGGTGTGTTTAACAGCTTGATTTCAATGTGTCTTCCCCATCAACCACACAATATGCAATGAAATTCCAATTGGTAATGGCAACATGGTTAAAGAGACACACATTTAGACTTAAAACGTACATTAGGGGTGTTTGTATGCATTTTATATATTTTTTATGAGCATTTATAAAGTAGAATTATATTTCCATTGCAGTATTTTGCAGTTTTAATAGAGAACAGCTGATGGAGCCAGTTATTACACTACCACAAGTGGGTTCTCAGAAGGATTTCTGGAGTACCTTAAAACCTAAAAGAACCACAGCGCTATAAAAATCTCACAGTTTCTTCAGCCAAATATTTACAATGCACTTTTTTTTCTTGGTCCAGGTTTAGATTCAGCTCTGTATCAGGTTGTAAAGAGTTGGGCTCCAGATGAAGAGCAGAATTAAAGTGGAAGAATTTCCAAAGATTAGATGTAATTTGAAAGGTCTTAGTCCTTCTCCTGAACTAAACGCCTCATAGCTGTGAGAGCATCCCATTGAGAGGTTCTAGGGAACTACCTGTACTAAAACATCAGTCAGCCAAAATTAAATGTTTCCTATTCTTTGGACAGGATGTGCGATAAGAAACAAATAAGTAATTTTCTAGTTATTTTGACTTCAGTTACACATTTAGAAGAGTTTTTGGCTTAGGGAATACTACTTTTTTTTTGTTTATTTCTTTTAGGACAGCCTCTCTGTCCAGATGTGCTGCATTTGTTTTTCAATTAAAAGATGTGGAGTGCTTGAGCTTTTTTTTGTGGGAAAGTCGATCTGCTCTGTATGTCATCTACAGGATACCTGCCTTGGAGTCATCTTTATACAGCAGTACAGGCAGGAGTGGTTACCCTAAAATCAAACCTCCCTAGAATAAAAATGTGTATTTCTTGTAACTACATTTTGTTTGGTGGTTTCATTGCAAATAGCAGTGCAGGACAGAACATATTCCCATATTAGCTTGCAGTGAAAGCCAAGATTTTTGAATCCAATTTTTCTTGGTTTTAATATGGTACCAACCTTTGAGTCCCAAAAGGCAAACTAAAAAAAAAACCAACAACTTAGGACTGGGGCAACAGCAGAAACTAATACTTTACTGAAACACCAGTTTTCTTAACAGCAAATGCTGACAGCTTGATTCACACCAAAACCACCCATAAACTTAATTAAAAAATTATTTAATATATAATTATATTTTCTTACTTTGTTTTCAGTGGTATCCAGGTTAGTGTTATAAAAAGACCAGCCAGTGAAAACTGCAAAGGCAGTGTGAGACATGCTATACCAAATATGTCACAGAACAATTTAGTACCCCAAGAGGAAGGGATTAAGAGAAGATGAATTGTTTGTGAGTAATTTTATTTATAGTGTCACTTTGCCTCGGGAAGTTTTCATAGTTAGCCACACATCACCTGTTTCAAACCCCGTGAACTCCTAGAAGATCATGTTAAGGATACTGCGAGTCTTGATGTAGAAAATGAGATATGTGAAATGCATCATAGTGATCTTAGAGCAGCAGCGTTGCTCTCTTTCACTATCATTAATAATAATGCACAGACTGAGTAATTCTTTGGAGGCAGAGACAGGTGAAGTGGCACACTGAATTACTCTACTAACCTTTCACCTTTGAAAAGAGTGCTCAAACGCAGAGCACGAGTGAAAAGGAGTGCGGCAGCACTAATCCCTGTTTGTGCGGCAATAAAACGAGCTCGCGGTCGGGAGCCTGATCAACACACGCGCACGAACTGGAACAACAGCGTGATTCAAGGCAGAACAAAGGGTGGTAGCAGGGCTCTGAATTGCTTTACACAGCCTACAAGCTGAACTACAATTTATTCCTGACTTTCACAAAATCGCAGTTTCAACTATCCACATCGAATGTATTTAACCATCTGCGGGGCTCTTTGAAAGCCATACAGAAGAATGGTAAAGTGATCGATAAACACTGTATTAAAAAAAGAGAGCAAATAAAATTAATTGTTTCAGTAAAGAAAAATGGTTGTCACTGGAGGAGAAAGGAGCAAATTCTAGAACGACGAAATGTCTACTAGGAAAAAAGTCAGTGAAGCTAATACTAATTTTAGAAATCATAATTCACAGTAGAAGCCATACAATATGACATAATGAAGTCTGCTTCTCATTTCAGGAACTAGTTTTGCAGGTATGTCTGGTCACTTCTCAACATTCAATAGAAACATGTTAATATATATAGAAAGAAAGTCAAGTGGTCTTACAGTGGTTCCTTAGCTTCCCTTCTGTGAAGCTGGACTAAAGCTTTTCCATCACGCAGGCTAAAACTGCAAGGTGTCTGGATACTTTCACATATGTGGCTGTACAGATGTACATCACAAAAAGACTGCTATCCATGACTTGACTCTAAATTTTGAACTCTGTAGAACTGCCAGAAACACATTTTGCTGATAAGTTTGCACAATAATTGCAGTTACACAAATATTAAGGCATACGCAGTTTGGACTTGATTACAATGTCCAAACTGTTCTCTGGAGAAAAAAATGTTACCTATCTTCAGAAATAAAAGAGCACTGCAAATCTAGTTTAGGAAACACCCATTTACTAAAATATCCGTTTTGTAAGCATGGAGCGAGAAATTCATTCCTCTCTCTAGACTTGTGTTCGATTGCTGTCAGGCTACCTACCACAGACCTGCGTGAAATATGAGGCTGCCTAAGAAAAAGATGTTTCAGAAATAAGGAGTATTATCTGGCCCAATTTTATTAACGCAGCTCTTAAAGGAAAGTGTTGGCAGTGATTCATCTCTGTATCTTGCCAAGGGAAATCATTCTTGTTTAAAGAGAAAGATTTTTTTTTCAGTCAAAAGTTTTTAGCAGGATTTCTATAAACTTCACTGGCTGACTGGGAGCTAGCTGAGGCAATCACGGATCAGCGAGGCACAGTGCACTGATCTTGAAGAGTTGTCTTTAATTAAGGAAGAACACGCACCTATTAGAAGTGCCAGTATGCTGGAACAATTAAAATTCTGAAATAACACACTTCACTTTGATGCTTGGATGCGTCTTAATATTAAAAGCACAGACACATTAGCAATGTATCTGTTCATAGTAACAAACTCAATTGAGAAGCAGTCGTTGTTATTAGAAAAAAAATTAATAAAAAGGTGTTAGTAACTGTAGAACTTGATTTGAAAGACATTACATGGCATGTGGTTTGATAAAATTGGAAGAAGTTACAGCAACATGCATTTACCTTGTGGAAGATGGCTGTGAGGGAATAATAAGAAAATCACAGGCCTTGGATCTCAACATGCTGTCAAACAACTGAAATGCTGAGACCCATAACTAAACTGGCTTTTATCCATAGGGTCATACCTGTATTTCCAGAAAAGCACCATGGATGTGATTTTTCTTGTGTGTCTGAAGACTCACTAAGGGAGGGATAGCTATTCTGTAGGAATGCTCATGTGTTTGGCACTTCTTCCATCTAAAGATAATGGAACCAGTTTTTTTCTGGATTTGTCCCTCCTTATTTCTCACTAATCACCTCCTCTAGGCAAAGGATTGACCTATGGGTCTTACACATCCTGAACAAACAGTTTAACACCTAAGCAACTGTGGGTAAGGCTCTTCTCTGTGACCATGCTTTGTGCAGTGTTAGACATCCTATAATCACATGTACCAAAGGTAGATTGCTCTGCAAGAAAACCAGGAGGTCCTGTGGGACCCCCTTAGCGTGTGGATTCCCAGAGGACAGGGAGGGGAGGAGGTGTTACTGCATGCTCTGGTCTTTTAGACACTGAGAGAAAAATGAGTCCTAAAGCCATCGTCACTCTTAGAAGAGTGTTTAAATGTGAGCAGTATCAAAAATCTTCAACTTAAACATACCCCTTTTAGGTCAGATGTAGGAGTCACCTGAATCCTGCTCTTGAATCTATCCCTTTTTACCTTTATTGCAATTCATCTTTAGAAAAGCGAAAAGCCTACATATGAATGCTGCTTATTTTGGTTTAATCTGATTTTCCCCTTCTTGTCCTATTAAATCTCATTATTAATTTGTCAAATTTAAATCCAAATCTCATTATTAATTTGTCAAATTTAAATCCGAAACTGCTATTAAGAATCCCATAAAAATGTCAAAAGAATACAAGAGGCCTTTATTTACAAAAAGCGGGGTTAGTGAAGAATTTTATCCCTTCTAAAGGCCTACTAAATGAAACTCTTTCATAGCCCAGGGCTTGAAATCCCTTGGCAAGTTGAACATCCATTGGAACAGGAATGGGAACTTAGGTGTGCCTTGCATGAACACACCTCTTACTGTTACCCAATAACACAAAAAACAGTCAGGCCTCTCCATTCCCTATCTGTACAGGCAGTGACTGAGCAGGTGAGTGAGACAACAACCTCATTTTAGCAACCAACTGGACTATCCACTTCTAGATTAACTTCAGGACATGAATATAATTATGCCTAATTATGACCAGGCTCTAGTAAGACTGAAAGGAAAAAACAGGTTAAACAAATAATTAGCACTCATCATGTCGGCAGTTTTGCTCCCGGATCAGTTGCAATGAAGTTACATGGCAATGCTGAAAAAAGATTGAATTTGTGACATTTTACAGCAATAATTTCATATTTACTAACAGTTAAAATAACTTTATTTGGAAATCTTATCTTTCCTGCCTGAGGGGTCACATTGACTCCACTGGCATGCCTGACTAAATTATAATCACTTTGCAAAATGATTTCAGGCATTGGCATGAAGAGTCCTAAGACTGAGCTGTAGAAAAAAGCTATACAAGGCAGAGATGAAAAAGACACAGAAGGTCATGAAGGAATTCCTTTTGCTAGTATAATATTATGTCTTACAGTAAGTTCTACTTTCATGCCACTTTATACAGCCACTTTACCTAATCAATATTATAAAAACCCAAGCGATGAGGATTCCAGCCCTTGAGAACGTTCTGAAATCTAATTCATCTTGGAGTTGCAAATGCTCCATTCCACACACAGAAGGGCCTTTTTTTAAGCCTTATACAGATGGAAAATTCTACAAACAATTTCCTAATCAAAGCTCTATTTCTGTATCCCACATGAATGTGAAATCCTACAGTACAGCCCATTCTGAAATTTGGGACAATTGCACCATATATTATGGCATTTAAGTAGCTGTCTATGACTCTATGTAATGCACCTGAACTTAATTTGCTGTGAAAATAGGGATTCTGAAACACACACTGCATATAATTTGTTTCATTTGTTGCCTTTGATAGATCTGCAAAACTAAAAAACAAACAACTGTTTCCTCCTCCCCTGCTGAATAATGTAGAAAATTAGCCATGCAAAATATGAGAGACATGTCTTGCAGTGGTGTAAATCATCTCTGAAGGTAGAATCTGAGTGATTCAGGAATACTAATTTCTGAAATCTTACTCAAGAAACTGAGAGATTAAATGATGTAATAGTTCACATATCCAGGATTATAAATTTTGCTTTTCAGGACTGACTCTACATTCTTATTGGGAATCTCTTAGCCAAATGTAGCAGGCTTCTTTTCAGCAGCTTAAAGAATGTGGAGCAGTGGGATTTCTATGGTGAAACAAAAATAATTGTATTTTAAGAACAGGAAGAATCAGTCTTAAAAATAGTTGTGCTAATTAGGGTCCTGAGGGTGGTTCTTAGGCTGTTAGAAACGTATGACAAGAAATTTGAAAATCTGTTCTTGCCTTCATGTTAGAAAAGGTACACAGGGAAAAAGAAAAACACCAAACACACAAAACAAACCCCCACTTAGTAAAATGGAACAAAGTATAAATGAAAAATCTGGAGTACAAAAACTCAGCAGGACTGATGCCTGTTTACTGCATCTGAGATTTGAGCTATTTGTACTAACTGGGAATAATGAATATTAGATTAAATTATTCTGAGATTAGAAAATTCATGTAATGTCTAATTTTTTTGTTTCTAGTTTTATTTATTTTTCCTTCAAATATACACAGTCCTATCAGTGAGAAAAGTATATCCAGTAGAATGGGTTGAGTCCAGAAGTGATGAATCTACTTCACCAAAAAAAACCAAACAAAAAACAAACAAACAAACAAACAAACAAAAAAATATATATATATATAAAAATTCGAATGTGATTAAAGACTTGTCTGTATTGGCAGACAAAACCTGCACGAAACAAGGAAAATACATTTAATGACTGTAAAATATTAGAGTGTATTTTGGAAGGCAGTTTACCTTCTATCTTGGAACTCATTCAAATTAAGCTAGAAATCCATATATTATATATGAGAAATAACTAAGAGCTTTATTTAAATACTTTACATTGTTAAACATTTAAAGTTGATGACTTATTTCGGTCTTGGTTCACACAAAGATTTATTATGTGCATGCACTAAATTACCTGTCTTGTCTCTGAGAAGGAACTCTCCACTGGTAGTATTTTAAATGACACATGTTTATTGGAAAGAAAATGAATTGTAACCTTTTGTATCTGTAGCATCCATCACTCATGCATTTTCTCAAATACTTTTAATTTAATGATGGTTCAGCCTAAACTTAAAGAAACTCTGTGTTTCTGGAGCAGAAATCAACAAACTTCTAAAAGCCCGGTATGTATATTTATCATAAAGCTTTTATAAGTTTCATACAAAAAAAAAACAACCCCAAAAGTCAAGTGTATATTTTTCCAGCTTTACTTCCATTTTGTGATAAGACTGTATTTTATATGTTCTAGAAACCCTTTTTGAGGAATAATAAAAACAAGGAATAGTTAAGTGTTGTGACAGGACTCCTTTTTCCTTTTTCTTATGTGTGCCAGTTACATCCCTTTACATTTATTTCTTGTCACAGATGTACAAAGCCTCTTTACTGATTTGGATTTTAGTCAATCTCTGATTTAATCAGATGCCATTTAATAAACTGATGGTTGGGTATTATTATGTCTGAAGTTCAATTTTTCTCACATCTCCTTAAGCAAAAACAAATTAGGAGCAGAAACATTATTGAAAAGGACAAGAAATCATTAACAGCGTGGTAAAACCTTTTCCATTTAAGGAAAGGTTGAAATCTAAGGTGATTTCTTTGAGAAGGAAGAAAAACACAAAATAAGATGTGACAGGTAATTTGGCAAAGAAGATTAAAAAAAAAAAAAAAAAAGGTGGTCTTGTTTATCTTTTCCATAGTAAGAAAGGAACACAAACAAAACCCCAACACATTCAGGAAAAGTTAAAAGGAAGGAGATGCTTCATACACCAAATTGGTAAGCACGCACAAAAACACAGTGTAGGAATACTAGAAGTGATGAAGGAAACTCAAAAAAGAATTAGAAAACTTAGTAGCCATGCACCACCTGAGCCACCACTGCAAAGGCTGTGCTGCTCCTGCTTCAGCACATAATCTGATTGTTAGCTGTGGCTAGGAGGGGATTTCCTCTCCTGTGTATTACTGTGTGAGTAAAGAAGGGCTTTGGGGGATTTTTACACTTTTCTCTGAACAACTGAGGGATGAGCAGTTGCAGGCAATGTACCTGACTCAATGAGTAGCACTGGTTTGCTGCTAGAGAATGACTGTACTCCTTCTAGACATTATTCTTTGCAGAGATACATCAGGAAAAAAAAAAGAACAGGGTAAGTGCTTGTGTGACTGGCATCTGGAGCTATAGCTAATGACTGCATCATGCCTTGGATACCTCAAAATCCAGATTTTATTTTAAAAAAGTAATCTCTACCATTTGCTTTCTAAATTACATAAACCCACCAATTTTGTTATGTAAATATTTCCAGACACTTTTCAGAAAAAAAATCATTTAAACAGATTGTAGACTTCTGAAACCATAATGGGGTTTAAAACTAAGTATTTCTAAACAATCTTACTTCTATAGTTGTGTTAATCTTTTTAATGATGTCTTGTGAGCTTTGAATAGCCTAAATCTAAACACACTAAAAGCCTTTATGCTCACAAATAATGGTCTTCTACCCATAAGGTGTTGTCAAAGTGCAACTGAAAAGAGCAATGATTTAGGCCAACATCAATAGTAATCCTGATCCAAGCCTCCTCCCCCTGCACACATAATTAGGAGATATTCCAAGACATATTTTCCTGAGCACTACTAAAGGGATGACAGTTCACAAATGTTTTTCCTGCTGCTATAATAATCCCCACAGTCATGAGTTCATGTTGAGGGGACTTAGTCAACTGATAAGAACAGATCTTGTAACAGTTTCATCAGCTTTTCATGGCAAAGGAAATTAATTCTATTTCAATGCTTATCTATATGCAATTTTCATAATGTGCTGCTGCACTTCTTGCATTTACGTCTGTTTAATCTCATGTTTATAGATCGTGTCCAGAGTTTCAGACATATAGGTGTACAAGTCTGCAAATATTTAAAACCCAGATGTATAGCAAGTCTCTTCCTGGCAGTGCTGAGAGGCTCCTAATGAGACTTCAGATGTTTAAATCCCATGGGAAGTACTGAAAACCCTGCCAGCTGTCAGCCAGCAGCTTTAGGTGCCTAAATGCCATTAACATATTGGTACTGTGTGTTCAGCTCAGAATATGAGAAACTGTAAGTGATTCAAGGTATAGAATAGAAGTTAGTGTTGTATACACACTGCAGCAGAACTGGTATAGCACAGGATCTTTTAAAGGGAATGGGAAGGGAAAGCACTGATAAACTACCAAGAATAAATATCAGCTCTAGAATCTGTGATATGATCAGTGCAAATATTTATATTTACATATGTAGCAGGTTCTGCAGAACAGGGAGGGGAACATACAGTACCTATAGATAAACAAGTACTTTTTTGCAAAAAGAACTTTGTTGCAACTGATGGGATTGCTTTGCTCATGTTTTTCCCAAGACAACCCCACCTTTGACGAAGTCTTTCTGCACTCACTGAAAGCAGAACAGAACCCATCAGTTTTATGCTGCATTTTCCTTTCGTGCTCCCTTGGGACAACTTACTAGGATGGCTTTTATGCAGAACACCATTTGCTCTGCTCCCAGCCCAGCAGCACCGAGGCAGCAGAGCAACCACACCACTACACTCTGTCTTTGCTAAGCCAGAGCCTCTGGAGTGAGCTCATTTCATTTGCAGACAACTCACGGCAGAGATGTAAAAAGGAGAAGAAAGGTTATGTTGCAACTTAGAACAAACCAAAAAACATTACTCCCTGAATTGATTCCTCGCTGCTTTAACTTTCATTTACTGTGTTACTTGTTGCCATGCTTAGGTGACATGGCATAGAGTATTTTCCTGCTTCAGATACAAAGAAAGCATTTTCCATTGTGCTGAAACTGCCCACTTCCCGACAGAGTACAGTATACAAACTCTGAAGAAAAGGGAAAAAACAGCTCCAAGCTAAAGATTATAAATAATCTCAGACAACAGAGCAATTTCATTGTTTACACGACCCTCTGCTGCTTACAAAAAGGATATATGGGAAAATGAGATTGTTTTGTTATAAGTCTGATAGTACTGTGTTGTGACATTGCACCTGGTAGCCTGTGGGTGCCAGGAAAGAATCAAAGCAGCAGGGCTTAGCCAGCCTCATACAATTGGACAAATTAATATTGTTTTACCAACTTAAAAGTATTTCAGTAGCTTTCCAGAATATTAATCACATTTGACAAATCTACTCAAATATGGATAATTAAAGAATGAGTATTTATAATTTTAATGAGTATTTATAATAAGTACTTATTATTTTCCTGTCTTCTATATGTCTTGACAAAAATGTTCAAGAAGGAAGTAAATTTTCACTAGAAACCACAACAGCGTATACTTGGGCACAGGAAAGCCTAAGAGTCGTTTTTGATAAACTGAACAAAGCTTATAAGATGTTCAATGAGAAAGAAAAAAATTAGATTGTATTCTGAAGCAGTTTCTGATAGCAGCAAAACGTCCAGATCATGGCTTTAAGGAAAAAAATTACAAGAATGAGGAAAATGAGAAGTGGCTCATCCCTTGAACTTGCTGTCATCCAGAGTTTCTAAATTCATTTCACAACGGGGGGTGAGGGGAAAAGAAGGCATGATAATTGGGAAGTCTAAAAAATTGCAGGAGGAACATCTGATGCGAACCAGCACTGACAGAAAGCAGCCTCTGCTATGGGGAAGCACCAGATGAGGAGGAACACGGTACACGCTTCCTGCTACATTGGGATATATGGAATAACGGAGAGAAGAGAAGATACATCCCGGCTGCAGAGTGGTGAGGAGCACGGACCTGTTCTTCATTACCCAGGGCTGGGGAGCTATTTTAAAGCTCGAACATGGAAGCCAAATAGCAGAGCTGTGACCACAAGTCAGCCAAATTCCCACTCAGAGCCAAATGCTCCAGCATGGAACAGATTTTATTATTACAGCTATGTTACATTTTCCTTTATTAAGATGCCTTGGATTTATTTTTAAACTTTTTTTTGGACAGGCTAGCGTTTTCAAGTATCTCAGTAATTCTGAAAATAGATCTTTTTTTATTGATACAGTGGACCTCTATTAGTGTATTAAAATGCATGCTGGTATGGCTGGGGCTTTGCTGGCTGAAGAAGCAGAGTTATTCCTGTGGAACCTGATGCATCGGCACACACTCGGTTTGTAAGAGGCTGTGGCAATTCTGGCTCTTGGTGCCCCTGTGCCAGAGATAATCATCCCAAAGCAGTGTCAGGAGCATGCAGTGTGTCAGTCAGCAACAAAGTCTGGCAGCCTCACTCCAACTCCTGGTGGGAGATATATTTTCCTGAGAGGGCTTAAGTGAACCTACTTTGCTTTGTGTGGGGTGTGCAGAAGAGAATTCTATGGGCATTGTATTGTACATTGGGTATTCCAGGTATTTCTGTCAATACCTGTCAACACCTTATGCAAATTTGTAGAGATTGCGGAATTGCTACAAACAAACATTTGGATGAAGCTTAAGTTTCCCAGATGCCAACACAAATTCAAAACGTGGAGGTGCTCCAAACTTTCTGGGCAGCAGATCTATCCATGTTGCACTTGGAGGTACGAACCCTGGCCAGAGAAATTCCAACAGCTGGCTTTGGGGACGGCTGCTGATGGCAAACCTGCCGAGGGACAGGGCAGTGGCATCGGAGCAGGACTCCAACTTCCCTCCAAGAAGGTATACTGCTGTCTGAAAGGGAAATGGGCTGAGAAATCGCTAATTCAGTTCCTTCCCTTGCATGTTGTCTGACTTACATCTCCCCACCTACTCCTGTTTTGCAAAGGTTCTGGAAACAGCAGCAATTCCAGCAGCTTTGTAGCAGGGTAAATACCGTTCAGGCTTTTAGGGCTTTTAAGCTTATGTTGAAAAGTCACTCTCAAAAGTGCTGTTTTAGATCCCATTGAGGATCAAAGATATGCATTAAATTACACTATTGAATCCTTTTCTGCAAAAGATGACAGAACTGGGATTTTATACCCTCAGCAACAAGAGTACACAACCTTTTACACCCTTAGGAAAATGATAAGGGAAAAAAAAGAAAGAAGAAAAGAGAAAAGAAAAAAAATGTAATAACTGAATCTCATCTCTAAAGTTTCTTACATACCAGCACCTTCATGCAGGTATATGTAAGGGTGTTAATATCTTTTGGCAGAAAATTTAGGCAGACCTAAATCATGCCAAACCACATGGACAACTTGTAATTGCAACAGAAAAAGAGCAATAGCATGTTATCCAAAATTGCCTATTTTACCTACTCTATGACAAAAACAAAGAAGCTTCTGGGGAAGATAAAGGCAAAATGTAAGGATGACTCATATGAAGAAAGCTTAAAAGCACGTCTTGTGTCCCTTAGTGAGACACTTAAAGCTTCCCATAACCTTAGGATCTTTGACTTTGCTTATCTATGCTTAGATAAATGTAAGTCATTAAAATGCACAGCCACATTACTTCATGTGGGTTACCGAAGTATGAAACCCTCTAGTAAATTCATGATTCATGGCAGTACTTGTAAAAAACAGCACATCCACTTCTAACCGGGGTACAATACATTTCAAAGCTACAATGTACCTTGCAGAGTTTTTTAACATAAGCACTCCACTTTTCAGATGTCCTGAGTAAGAATGCAACTACTATAAAAATTGATGGGTCTCCCATCAAAGTAATGCAGTGCTACTTGTCCAACTCATTTACTCTCGTAAGTACATTCACTGTGAGGACAGCGTGCTTCAGCCTCAAACTACGTTCACAGCAAACTTTACATGTAACACTAACCAAACTGCCTCACACTTTGTGGTGAGTTTAAACAGTAACGAGACAAGCAGCTTTACACTGCTAATACAATATGCAACTGAAGTATCTGAGAGCAGAGCAACCAACTTGTCTAGTGCTGACCCCAGTGAAGTGGGTACTGCAGGAGTTGTTTGTGCATTTCCTTTGCCAGAGGTTAATGCCCTTTTCCAGCAAAAGCTTTTTCTTTCTTTTGCTCTTCCTTTCTTTTTTTCCCCTTTTCCTTTTCCTCTTTTCCTTTCTCCACCATTTCACTCAATTGGGTTAAAAAGCAGACAAACAGTGAAAATGACAGGGCTAAGACAGAAATAACCTTCAGTGGGCCTGCCAAGTGAGATAGGCACATCCAACAGGGAGCAGTAAATATTTCCACCCGGATGACGGTGATGATGAGCAGGTTAGTCTGTCTAGCTGTGCCTCATGCCCCAATGAACTCCAAGAGTCAGGCGCATTCAGGAAGGATGAGTGCACTGAGGATGAGCAGGGGAACAGAAAGCCTCTCTTACAGAAGGAGCCTCAGAGATGCAGGTCTGGTAGTGTGCAGCAAATAAAGACACCGAGGAAAGAGGATGGTTCTTCATCACTACACCGGGAGTGAAAACCAGGAAAATGGTCACTTAAGCTACAGGACAAGGCTTGCTTAAAAACGAGTGGGTATAAAATCCCTGTGAACCAGTTCAGGTTAGGAATCGGGCAGAGGTTTCTAAAGAGCAAAGCAAGTGAGGCTCTGTAGAGCCCTTCAGCAGTTACTCTGGCTACAGCTGCCATCCAAGTGTTCAGCCTAATGTTTGTGGGAAAGCAGTATTGTGGCTGCCCACATCTCAGCCTGCCACTTTCATCCTCTGTGTGCACCCCCGGCACACCCCCACCGCAGGAGCTCGCAGAAGGGTATGGCTGCCACGCAGGGAAGAGGGCCAGGAGCAGCAGCAAAGCATTTGGGTCCAGAATGTCAATTGAGGGATAAAATCCCCACTGACTGTGGAACTTGCATGTGGGAAAAATGGTAAGGAGCCAGAGCCAGAGGATGAGACCAGAAGGGAAGAGGCTGGTGTGAGGGAGAGGTAGGCTTTGTTCTGATGCTCTAATCAAGGCTTAGCTGCGTGTTGTTAAGCAGACATGATTCGATGTTAAGACTGTTCAGACATCGGGGATAATCAGGCCAGCCAAGTTCAGATTTTGAATGTGAAGAAGGAAGCCACGCAAAGAAAAATGCTGCAGTGTTACCATTTATTTTCTCTGAAGTATTTGCAAATGATATTTTTCCTGGGGCTCAAGAACCTTTGGCAGGGCCAGGATGGCAATGATCAAGTGAGAAAAATAAACATTCTAACCCAGATCAGCATCATCAGCTCTGTAGCTATAAAAAATAATTAATTTGCTTAGCACTTCAAACTCAGTAAAATATAAAATCTCAGGGGCCATCTGCACTTGAAAGCTCTTCGGATTAAGGCAGTGTGGGAATTTACACTCCCCAGGCTCTGCTTGAACATTTAAAGTATAGTTGACTTCTACTCCAAGCAAGACAGGTTTTCGTAACTTAATACATTTTCAAAGTGGGGAGTGTCCACACATGGAGTGACTCTGAAATAACCAACTGCCCACACAGGCCAGCCCTAGCAGCTAACACTGCTGGAAGCAGGCATTTTCAGCACTCAAGCATAGAGCCTATAAACATTCACTCACTCACTCACTCACTCACTCACTCGCATGCTCTGTTTGACACAGGTGAATGTATCTATCAGGTTGCCTGGGGTTGTTCACGCACATGCCAAAGTATTTACAGGACTGGAGCCCTGCTTTGTAGAAAGGGACGCGTGCTGTGGCCTCGAGTGCCACTTAAAAGAAAAATACTAATCCCTGGACTGGATGCCAGTGTAGCCCACCACCTCTCCCATCCCTCTGATACATTTGGCTCTCTTGCACCCCCAGATAATGCACACATGTTCAGTCATACACAAACCCTATGACACCCCTTCCCCCCATAAAAAAGTCAGCCAGCTGTTACAAAATTCAGGCATTTCATTAACACAGTTTACTGGCTGATACTGCCAAGCAAAACAGAGACAATTAATAACAACCAGGACTGAAGGGTCTGAGACAGTTTATGAGTAAAGGATTGTATTAGCTGTTCAAAAAGGACAAACTTGCTCCTGCCTGGAGTGATAGGGAACAAAGGGCGGTGATGTATAACCAGGGAGGAAAGAGACTCTCTCCGTGGCTTTTGTAGATTATCGTGTGAATGACAGGAGCGGCAGGAGCAAATACCTCTTTTCATTTGCTCAGCCTGCTGGAGAAGAATAGCAGCGCTTGCCAATGAAGCTGCAGCTGTGCTTCAGCACTGTTTAATCATTGTGTATGACTGAGGGTTAATTAGCTGCCATTCTTACTCCTATTTGTTGTTCTAATGAAGATTTGCATAAATGTAAGAGTAAGGGGTAACTGATACTTGATTCTTCCCGTCAGAGTCCAGGGTGGAAGACTCGTCCATCCTATGTGTTTATGTTTGTGGGAGACTCAATGTTGCGTTTCCATTTGACCTGATCTGCTTCTGGCTGATGAATCGTGAAAAAAGAGTTCAAAGTTGCTTATCAAATCGAGACCCCTGTTGTGTTTCTGCCTTTAGAAAGGGGCAGAATAGTTAGATGAAGAGAGGACCAAGGGATGAGAAAATTACCCCTAGCTGACAGAGAGGAAAATACATATATGCATGTTTCTGCAGCTACTTATGTGTACATATATGCGATATATTTCAATGATATATGTAGGAGTGACATATCTTTCTTTCTATCTATCTGTCCATCTATCTATCTATCTATCTATCTATCCATCCATCCATCCATCCAATGGCAAGTAACCAATAATCTTTTAATGATAAAATGTCTCAAAAAATAATGGGACAGGCAGCACAACTGCAACATATAAGGCAATATGACGAAAAGTAAGGACTTGTATATTTCTGCAAACCTTCTGTTGCCCATCACTAACGTTCAAAGTTCACTTTTAAATAAAAAGAGTATCTAGCACGAAACAGGCAGTTTCCAAGGAAGGTGAAAATGACTCAGCAGTTCAAAAATACCTGCCATCAGTGCCTTGTGAGAGAGGGATACAAATGAAGAAATTGCGTTAATTCATCAAAAAAAGGAAAATGTTACCATGAAGCAGTGACAGAATCCAAAAGCACTTCATAATGAAAGAGAAGATTTGCAAATGAAACATCATAAAATTGTTTTATTTACTAGGGTCAGGACAATGCTTATGGCTGCTAATTGACAGAGGCTAAATGGAAAAACTTCCCATTTTTGTTATGTTAACTTGTTGTACATGATAATACAGTATGGAGAACTGTTTTCAGTATTCCTCTTATACACTTGATATGCTAAAACTGTTGTTTGACAGCATCTGTAAGGATTTAAGATTGAGAGGGCAGAAGCAGTGAATTTCTAAATTTCATATTACTGCTGGGAAGTGTCTGGCTTTCAAGATGACTGTCTCCCTCCAAAGAGAGGTGACCACAAGAGAGCATGTATTTACTGCCCATTTCTCAATCTCTACACAGCTTTGAAGTGTCTCTAGCTCTTTACTTGGTCTCTAAGACACACGAGCAAACATTAATTTGGTTTTTTTTCCACTTCTGTCATCTATCTGCCTGACTACCTACAGACATTTCTTCATATTTTTGGCCAAACACTAACAGAAATCAATCTTTCACAGACGTTAGCAGAGAGCATTCAATCCACCTGAAATAAACGTGCCTAAAATGGTAACTCTCTATCACTCCAGCTCTTAGCTGAAAGGAACACCACAGGTTTCAGTGTTCTATACAGTAACAAACCCACACGAAAATAAAAGCAGTCAATCACATTTTTGCCCACTCTCACCTTATTCTGAGTTTTGAAATATTTCAATATTCTATTACAGCTTTCGATTCAGCCCCTGGTTGCAACAGAATCTCACATTCTGCCCCTTTCAAAGCAATTTTTAGCCCTTTGGGCAAATTAAAAATAATATTGAAGTGTAGAATAAAAAAACAAGCCAGCAACAACCCTCATGACATATAAACAGACCATATAATTTTTATTCAATGATTCTTTAGTGATTTCTACATACTATGATTTTCCATGGCTACAGTCAGAATTATGCATTGGTAAATAGGGTAAGAGAAAGTGGAAATTACAGATCTAGTGGTCAGTAGCATAAAACAAATCTAAAAGAGTTGAGGGGAGAGGTTAAGTGCTATGCTACTTAATAAGAATGACAGCTTGCTTTGAATACTCATGCTGACTGCCCAAGATATTGAATAAACCTCATTTAAACCAATTTTCATTATTTGTAGAGTCTGCATTAGGCATCTATCATTGTCAGTGCTATTAATAATCTTTTCAGAGAGCACATTATCAGCATATTTAAATGAAAGCTTTCCTTTTCAATATTTATTAACTCATTAATATTTCTTGGTAGTAATATCCTGGTTGTAATATCCAAATTAGTGCATACTAAGGTATTTTCTACTGATCAAACTTTCTGAATTGAAAAAAAAATTATTTTCCAGTACTAAAACAGCACCTGAGCTCCTGAAATTCTGCTTTCTTTTTATACTATTTATATGAATGGCATTTAAAATTTACATTTTTGCATTTTTTTTCAGTAGGCGCCAGTAAACCAGAGCACATCACAGTGAGCTGACCAAACGTGAACTATGAATGAATGAGGATACGAAAGTTAACTCATCTTACCTGGGTTACAGTCTGTGAGGAGGGAGCAGATGGAGAGGAGAACTTTAGAAATGGTTAACGCTGGACTCCAGTTGTCTTTTAAAATGTCCAGGCAGATGACGCCTTGGCTGTTAATGTTACAGTGGTAGATCCTTGTCCGGAACGTTACCTGGAAAGGACAGAGTGTTTAAGTACAGCAGCGCTCAAGCCAGTAATTACACAACCATTAAGCAATGAGAAATCATAGGAACAAACATTCTGCTTTCCAGGCTGAGATGACAGTACTCTGCTACTGCTGGTTAAAGACTAGGCAAGACAAAATAAAGCAAATTAACTCTGCCTCTTGCATCTGTGGCCAGCAGTGAAGCTGGTTTGTGCAGGCTGAGCATGGGACACATTTTCTGAGCTTCCTCTTGCCTTGGTCTCATCAATCTCATTATTTTGTATACGGCCAAAACAAGCTATTCCAGCCCCTGATCTGGACAATGTTCATAACTCAGGTCCACAGCTCTTTCACACTTTGAAGGGAGTCAGAACAAGACAGACTATTCTACTGTCTTCATCTGTTCATCATTTGACACAATAGATTAAGCTGTAAAAAAAATGCAGAGGCATCCCAGCAGTGACTCCTGAAAAAATTAAAGTGAAATATTTTTGAGAAAGGCTGCTCAGATAAAATGTTTTTATTTCCAAATTTTAAGTTACATTTTTATCACTAGGACTGTTTACAAAACTTATTGGGGTTTTTTGGTAGTTTATTTTGATGACCTCTGTATCCATTTTGTATTGTCTTCCAGGTGATCCTATAGGTAACAAACCAAGGAGATTATTTTAGCCCAGAAAAATGTCCTTCTTCTTCAAGTTGAAGACACAGGCTTTTTATTTTAAAAGAAGCTCAGCTATGAAAGTTCACTTCATAGCTCAAAATGGATACTGGGGCTACTGGATAAGAAGGGACAATGTGAAAAAAAAACCACCTCATGGAGTTCATCAAGGACTAATTCATCCAACAGTTCTACCCAAATGACAAGTCCAGCCAGATGGTTTCAGTGACATGTTCATAAAATCTAAAATCAAGACGCAGAATTTTGGACATCTACCTCAGCAGCAACAGCCCTGCAAACAGAGGGGCTGGGCAGGCAGGAGACAAGAGCGGGCAAAGCTCACCCTGACTCAGGGAAGAAGCTGCTGCTCTTCACTCTACTTGGACAGTGCTGATGTAAGCTGGGAGTGCTCACACACCCATCCCTGCCCTGCCACAGATAAACCCGTGTCTGCAGAGTAATGCAGACTGGTCACAGGTACGCTCCTCTTCTGATTTTCTCCAGTATCAGAGATCTCAGTGATCTGAGTGGGACTATCAGGCCACTTAGCAAGAAGAAGAGAGAATACAAGTGAAATAATATGGTACCTGGTTTACCTCTATAAATAAATAATTTAAAAAATCATTCTCTAGCACACTGGAAAATTCTGCCCCTTTGGATTAAATTAAGAAGGCTTGACAAAATAATGGAAACAAAAGGTAGTAGATTTATGGTATTAAAACATTGCATTCAACAAGAAATACTTTTTCTCCTAAGTACTTTTCCACATAAATCTGGAAAAATGCTTTTGGAGCCCATTGTCATGCACCAGTGAGTTCTGCACCAAAGAACCCAGCTAAGCTAGTTCATCAGTTTTTAAATGCATCTATATCTAAAGGTACTGATAATTAATAGGACAATCTGACAGTTTGCCACTCCATACCCCACATATTTGTAGGTTCTTTCATTTTTCTCCTTCACTTGTGGTTTTGCTTATTGTTTCCCAGCCTAAGTGCTTCACTTCAGTGACTTCTATGAGAATTTAAAATATTTCTGGCATAATGATCTCAATTAATCCAAATGCTACAGCCAGATGATCTATGTTCTTCCCCTCCTTAGAAGTCCAAGCACATTCAGCATTTGGAGGGAAGGAAGTCTTCTGTGAGATCAAGAAAGTTATTTATTTAAATAATTATCACTTGATGATAAGATTAAATGTTTGTCTACAAAGGGAAGCTATTTTGAACAAGGAAGGTCACCAATGCACAAAAGCTATTGACTACCTTACACAAACTGCATGTCAAAAGCGTCCAGAGAGGGAGATGGTGTGGAGGACCATCCTGTGAATTGCAGATGCTCATTAATTCCCCAGGTAAGTTAACTCCAGGAACTCTTATACTCCAGTCAGAAGTGCATCAGTGACTTCTTCCTAGCAAGATGTCCCAGGACTCAGGCAAACAGCTGCTTAATTTTAAGTATTGTATGCTAACTTTTCAGCACACCGTTGAAATAAAGTTTATGCTGAAGTATTTTACCTCAACAAAGCTGCTTCCCTATACCTCCATAATGAAAATCTGAGGACTTTATTCAGTGGCATCTAAATACACTGTGTAATAAGATACGTGTGGTCTCACTGAATGTGGGGGAAACACTGAATCCATTGCACACATGAGATTATACCCTCTAAAATATTTATGGACAGGTCAGTCTGAGCTTGTAACCTGCTTCAGAGAAGGTCATTGATCTGAGCGTGTATTTTAAAGTGTAACTGTTTTGCCGTCAGCAGAGAGGACAGACACTGCCACACGTTCCACTGCCTCAGCTGCCCCTGAAGCACTGAAGCAAGGACACTGGGAATTTGGCAGGATTCAGAGCCACTGAGATGAATGGAGGTAGTTCATGTCTTCCATGAACTGTTCGACACTCTACTGGCATCTCAGGCTACCTGGTGGATAAATGAATGTGGGACTACACCTGTGTGCAGTTGGAAGGCTGTTTTTAGAAAATGCTTAGACCTGAAATGTAGCATTTTTTCACTATGAGCACATATTAAACCTGTGACATTGAGAAAGGCAAGATAAGGTTTGCTGCTTACCACTGACAATGTCACTGACTTGCTAAACATGCCAGTCCACTTTAAAACACCTAAGACAGAGACATTTTAAATACTTAAACAATCAACATACTAATTATTTTATAATGACAATACATTATATTTTATTAATTTTAATATTGAAAAATCAATTCAATTAATTAATGAAAAGAATCAGGGTGTTTACAATTGCAAAAGAAGCTGTATTAATGCCAGCCTTAATACGCTGGAAGCTGTGGCCTGAAGGAGGCAGGTAACAGAGTTCTTACCCCAAGGCAGCGGTGTACAAATGGGATGACACATTGCTTTCCTCATCCGTGCACTGCCTCAAATTGCTGATAATGTGGGAAATGCTGACATGTAACTTTCTAGATGTTGTGCTTATCATACCTACATTGTAAGGTTATGCAGGGTCCTCCTATTACACGTGTAGGGAGAAACCATGTGATAATACCATTCCAGGGGAACTGCATTTTCTTTATTATGGTCATATTTTTACCTTTGATGTCACTTAAATGTTTCCTCTAAATGGGGCACTCTAATTCCATTTATCCCCTAATGAAAACACCTAAACAATCCCATGCAGGGGCTCAAGGGAGTGTGTGGGTGTACAGGCAAAGTTATCTTCAGACAATTGAATGGTAGAGAAGCAATTTATGGGTTTTCTTGAACAATAAGTGTTCTCTATGGATTTATTTTCTTTCACTCTGGAATTTAAAGAGTGTACCTAATTTTTGTTGAATAAAAGTACAGGTCAGGAAAATGTGAATTATGGGAAATAGGGAAAAATGGGACTACCTTCTGAAAACTGTGAGTACTACAAACAAGCTTCCAAAAGGTAATGATAAAGAATTCATATTCAGTCAGTTTTGGAAGGAAACAATAAACAATAATAAACTTGTCTGTTTATCTACTGCTGAATGCCAAACATGTAAAGCTGTGACTGGCTGTTAACTGAGTAGGTTTTAGGACTGAAAAAAGACTGTTTTAAAATATAAATATAAATATAAAACCTGGAAAGAGGAAACAATGGATTTCAGTTGAGTGATTGGAGGCAACTGCTTGAAGGCAAGATAAATAATTTCTGTATCTCAGATTGATTTTAAACACCAGTTTTGCAGCATGATGGAGTCTTAAAGTAACTTACTATCCCTTTTTTGCATCAAAGTCTAAACCAAACAGTCACTATGGTTCCTGATACCCATGAATTGCTTAACCTTTGCTGTGGGATTCAGGGAGAGGCATGTCAAGGCACCACAGCTCTGGTAGGGCTGGTCCCACAAACATCTCACACACTTTCAGACTCCGCTGAATTCAGTTGCAATCTTCTTCAAAAACATATCAGGAGGAAGAAATGATTCCCCAGTTTTAGAAATTACATGCAAGGGATTACAGTGTGCCCTCAGGGTTTGCTTTTGTCAGCCTGTTTGGGTTCAAACCCTCACCTCCTGTTTCCGTGTCACCGGAGCCTGGTGACTGTGTAAAGAGAGAGGAAAGATTCCCAGAGCCAACAGGAGAATAAACAAAAACAACCTCCTTTGGCTCAGCTAACACTGGAAGCAGAGCTGAGATCCCAGGGCTCTCATTCCTGCGATTTTGGAATGTTCCTTTTAAGACCTTTCATTTCTTACAAGGACGGAATCCTGCATGCCTGCCTGAGATGAAATTTCTGTCTTCCTCAAACATTCCCCAGGAGTTCTGCTTTAATAAAACTGCAGTGACACTACCTGAAGTGGAAGAAGTTGTACTGCATACAGAAAAGGTTATATATATATTAAAAAAATATGATGCCATTTATGATGATGTTCATAGAGCTCAGGAGAGAGTAAGTTGTTCCCATCTCAGTTTGTCAGACTTTATGAGAAATACATTTGTCTGCTCAGACAGAGAAAATAACAACAAGATCGGGCCTACACTCTTTAGTCATATGAGAAAAATACTCAAAAAACAATCTAAATGAAAAATACATACAGCTCTGAATGACACAATGTTCACGCAATAACCTTTATATTAATTAGCATCCTTTAATTTCTTACAGAGTGCACTTCATTTATCTATGAGCTGAGGCTGCCTTTCTAAGACAGGGTGGATCATTTCTAGGTTGATAGTACAGACTTGTAGCATGCACTTGAACAATTGTCGAGATACTTAATGGTTTATCACAAAAAGTGCGTAATAAATGACTGACCGTATGATGCTCGCTATTAAAGAATACATTTTAAGTTTGCACCAAGAAATGAGCTTCATCCAGTTCTCAAAACACTAGCCTACATCTAATTTTAGTTATTAAAAACCAGATATAATTTATTTTATTGAAGGAAAATAAATGGTATCTGCATTAACAGGAAATAATAAACTGTGATTACTTTTGCTTGACCTACCTACAGCAGCCAAAAGTGGTAACAATTTGAATGGATATAACAGCATCCACATGAGTTAACCTTTAATATTACTGAAAATGAATCAACATGCAATGTGAGTAACTATTCATTATATTCATGGTAATTATGAAGCTGAGTAACTACTCACACTGTCTCATTGAACACTGCTGCAGAGGAAAAACTATTGAATAAGCACAGCAGCACTAAGCATCTATATTATATAAATGCACTCATTTGGCACACAGATTTAACAGCAGAAAAAGTAAAAAGGGACCTTGATAATCTTTGATGTATCTAAAAGGGCAACTTAAAAAAAAATCCTAAACGGTACAAAGTTTTCTGAAAACAAAGGAAGAGAAGGAGAGGACAAGGGAAATGGATTACTGTTTGGGTTAGGGATGTTCAGAATAGAAACAAGATGGTAATATGCCAAGCATCAAAAGCTTTCTCTGACAAAGTTGTTTTTATAAAATGATTTTCACATAATCAGCATAGTCCTTCCTACAATTAGTAGTTCCATATGGAAAGTCAGCAAAAAAGTTCTTTTCTAGAGAGCGAGTTTTTTTTAAGATTTACTGGCCATTTAACTTTTACAAAATAAATCCTCCCTTTTGAAGTTCAAAGCATGCAGGCTGTACTGTCCTATGCGTACACCTCTCTCAGTTCACCAGAGTGCTTCTGCATGGTGCTCCAGGCACAAGACTTTATTCCTAGACTTTACTCTAAGAAACAGGGGCCTTTTCTTCCTCACCCAATTCCAACAGCCTCTGGGTATTCAGGTACTCCCCACATGAGAAGTCCTACACAGGCTGACTCCAAAACTAGTAGTTTTTTGTCCTGATCAGTGCATCTGCTCTCATTTTACAGTAATGATGTGTATAAAATTCTTCCTCTCACATCTGTGTATATATCTGTGTGTGCGTAAAAGAGGATGAGAAACAACATTGACATATTATGTATTTTTAGATCACATGGATTTTATGCAGTAGTAAAACATGTTTGATACAGGAGAATTATGTAGCTTCTGATATATCCAATAGACAAGTTGTCTTTTGAAAATATATTTGACAAGCAGTATGAAAACCATTGCTGTGAGGCAGAAGATATTCCCCATAAGATGCCTCTACAGGCCCTCTTAAAGAGCTTCATGTACTGGGTATTCATAGGAAATTGGAAGAAATTATAAACCACCTAAGTCTTGGTGAAGGAATACAGGAGGAGTTTAGTTGGATAGAGCTGTTTACATCAAGACTAAACAAATTAATAGAAGCTACTGATATAAATTGGTGTATTATAAACAGAGTGAATAAGGAGGCTATTCATTAGAAGAATCATCGGCAATTCAATTTGCCAATTACTAGAAGAATTATCAGATTAATGAATTTAAAGGAAATCTCAGAGATTTACATGGCGTTGTCTTATCAAATACATATTTTGCATTTATTCACAATAAAATGTAGTTATTGAGTCTCTCCTCAGCCTAACATATTTCTGCTCACATCTATGTTCTCCACTTTAAAACTCTCATTCTGACATTTTGAGAGACATTACAGTTCCTTAAGCAGCCACTTGGGTTTGACCTGTCCAGAGCCCTGTACCACTGCACGCTGGTTCAGCGTCGCCTGAAGACATCACAGACTCACAGAACGGTTTGGGTTGGAAGGGACCTTAAAGATCATCCACTTCCAACCCTCCTGCCATGGGCAGGGACACCTTCCACTAGACCAGGTTTCTCAAAGCCCCACCCAACCTGGCCTTCAACACTTCCAAGGGTGGGGCATCCCAGGGATGTGACCTATGGAAAAATCTGTTTCACTGCAGGTGGTGCAAGCATGGGAACTGCACTCTGCAGCTCACATGCCTGGGAAGAGCTGCTCCGAGAAGAGCAGGATTTGGGCTGATCCTGCTGGCTCTGACAATGGTCTGCTGGTGGTAGGTTGTCCATTTCTCCCTCTCAAAGGCTCCCCTGCATCTGATTTCTGCCTGCAAACACCCAAAGACTTCACTTGCTGGGAAAACCTGCCAACTCCATTTATTGTCACGGATGAAGGATTCCCGGGCTGCTCTCAGCAAGAAGATGCAAATAGAAGGGCTGGGTGAGAAGAACAAGGGAGCACAGAGGCACAGCAAAGGGGCCGTGGGAGGCAGTGCTGTGGGAATGCGCCGGGTGAGGCACCGCCACACCATCAGGAGGAGGAGGATGGGAAGGGCAGGAGGATTTTTTCAGGCAGCTGAAAAAAGCTGTGAGCAGCACAGCACAGCACTGAGAGCTAATAGGATGTGACAGAGGCTACGAGAGAAGCATGATGAGGCAAATGAATGTATGGGGTAAGGCTGACAGGCGACCATTGCATTTGAAGGCTACCCTTACGATGGCAATACCTGGGAAGGGGGGCAAGAGAAGGTAGACTGAAGCCCTGCCTGCATCAGGGTTGCAGAGATGGCAAAAAGGGGTTGATCAAATGGGCTGTACTTCAGGAGCTTTAGAGCTTCAAGTGTAAATTGTGTGACAATTGTGATACATGCAATTTAAAGTGCATGTCTGCCTTGTAAGGTTCATTTTAACAATTTAGATTGGAAATACCAAGGAGTGCTCATTTTTTTGCATCTACTCTTGTAATCACTGTTTTTCTATTACACTGCAGATAAAAGTGTCCTTAACAGCCAATCACATAGAAAACAAGTATGAATATGTAGAGTAGAAGCCAGACACAAAAATAATTGCCCCTCAGATATGAGGCTGAACTTAAAAAATAGGTCGAAAGTGCCTACCACTGGAGAAGAATTCCACATAAGGATATTTAGTGCATTGAGATTAGTGCTATATCACAATTATGTACAAAAAAACCTGAAGAGATGTTTAATATTGCCATTAAGATCAGATTCTATAGACATTGTGCATTATATTTAAAAAGGAAAGCCTCCCCCCCCTTGCAGTCCAACAGCTGATTTAAACCATCTAGGCTTTCAAGTGCTGAGAATGGTTTTTCAGAGAGTCAATAGGCATGGGAGATTTACATGGAGGAAACAGAGTTTTGTTATTTTAATTTTGATTTAGAGGTGATTTAGCATATTGCAGCTTTCAAGTCCTATGAACCATTTTTTGGTCAGCTGAGATTAAAGTCCCTAGCAAGATTAATTGTAGAGTTGGGATTAAGAGATTTTATAAATCACTCAAATTCAAAAATAAAGCTAGCAGAGTCCTAGGATAATGATAGATATATCCATATTGTATCAGCCACAGCTAAATTGAATTGACATTGTAATAGACTGAACGTAGTCAAATATGAGAGTTGAAGTTATTAATAAAGATTATTCTTGATGAAAATGCAGACACAACTGTACTGACAATTCCTGGGGGACAAGTTCTCTTGAAGAGCATTCATTTTTCTACAAACACCTGTACAAAAGACTGGTATGGCCTCCTGATTTGTCAAGGCTTCCTGCTCCGGAGGGACAGTATGCAGGATAATGAAATTATTGCCCTTCCTTCAGCTGTGTAGTGTACACAAAATAGAGGTGTTAAATTTGTAGTGATGGCTAAATTTTAAAGGATCTCAAATCAAAACCTTGAATACTTGGGGAATTTACTGCTTTCTTATGTGGACCAAGGACAGAAACTGAGCTGAAATTCTTTCTGTCAGACCAGGCTGACTAAAAGATGTGATACCCCTCCCCCCACACTCAAATACATGTGAACATATACATATATAATCATACATGTACATACATACATGCACCCACAGATACACACACACCCCCTCTCACAAGAGACATCTATACATAGCTAGATCCCACTCAATACCCCAAAGAAAGAGCACAAGAGAGAGAGCTTTCCTCTGTTAAAGCCAAAGGGTGAACTGTCTGAATCCATTAAGGATGAAAGGAAGATAGTTAGCAGGAAAAAGAAATCTCAAAGGTATTTCTAAAAAAGGTTGGGGGGGTCATTAAGCCACTGAAAAAATGTAAGGTTATTTCCTTGGCAGGTCATCTAAGCATTTTTATTCATTTCTGCTCTGAATAGGGGACAGCTTTGTCTATTTTTCAGCCCACTACACTACAAGGGAAGTGCTGTAATTTTGGGCTGAAGTGAAACCTCACCTTGTGACCAAGACTGAAGCCTCAGCAGCATCTGGCCTTTAGCAGAAAGTGAGCTCATGACCACATCTATGCCTCACTTTGTGTGTTCCATACCCTCCTCTCATCTGGCATCTTATAAAACCAATGTGACACTGAGGATGTGGCCGAGAGGAGAATGGCAATTGTGCAGCCTGCCCGCTGTCTTGCTGACTCAGCCAACGAGGTGCTCAGCTCATTTCTGCAGTGCTACAGCAACTTCCTCACAGTGGAGGCAAGGAAATATTTTTAATTGATTAGAGCCTTCCAGAAAGCTAAAGCTAATTTGTCAGTTCTCAGATGAGCTGCTCTAAAAATCTTGTTTTCTGGTTGTAGAGCTAAATCAGTTAGGCTGGGCTGGCCCTCCATCACTCCTACTCAAGCTGAATTGGTCACACAGAGATAAACTTTCTGGGGGAAGAACAACTCCCTCCTCTGCATGAGTGTGCTGCAATTGTGAGTGAAGCCAAATGCCATTGATTTATAAGGAAAGCAGAGCTGAAAAGGTCAATGACCTCTGGCTCAAAAAATTCGGAGTCCAGTTTCAAGGCATGTGACAAAGCTGAAATACTGAAACAAACTGACTTCAAAGGGGAAGAAATTAATAGTGTGAGAGCAAATTATACTCTGACTTACCACATGGTATATTCTGTGATGGTGAAGAGTAACTGAATTTGATACTATGCTTATAGTTTAACTTTGGAAAGACACTGACAGGTTAGGACAGACAAAAAGAAAACTACAGATCCATAGGGAAAAGACTTATTGGTGCAGACTGGAAGGGAAACCTGATGACAGTGATGTGTTGCTACACAAAACTTGAAACGTGAACTGGACCACACAGCAGAATTAATATGGAAAATAGAGATAAAACTTGAAAATCTTAGGATTGTTGGAGGCTACAAAGGTGTAAAAACTGATGAAATACCTAAAAGCGAAAGTTTGGATGGATACTTTTTCTTTGTTAAACAAAACCCGAATGAAAGAGTGATTCACTTTCTTTCATGTGATAAAGGCAAAGTAGAAAAGCAGATTAACTATCTAGATGAGCATATGAAAATTACTTGGTACATTTGTTAAAAAAAAAAAGAAAATATAGGTAGAACATCTTAACTTATTGTGCAAATGTAGTCACTGTTGATTATTTTAACTAATGTTTTCCAACATGCAACAGGGTGCCCAGTGATCAGAACAGGCATCAACAGTGTTTATAGAAGCAATCTGGATCCCTCGGAAAATATAAAGAACTTTGTGTAATGTAAATCAAACAGTGGTTACACCACAAATATATTTTAATGATGGTAGTAAAAAGAAAAGACACATATCCAAAACCCATTTTTAATGTATTTTTCTTATTTTAAAAATTATTTTACCCTCCTCAAGATCCGTGTGTGACAATCACATGCATGACAACGGAGTGCACGACATCTGAGAATAGAAAAGGAAAAGGGATCTTTCTGCAGATTTTAACACACTGTGGATTAGGCCCCCTGTAGATTAGGCCCCTTAACAGTAACTATGTTATGTGACATGGGAATTTGCCTTTGGAACCTCAGGCTGGGTCAAGTAATTGCATCTGGGAAATACAGTTTCTGTTTCTTCCCAGGTTTTTTGTGGTCACATCTTTGGAAGATCAATTTTGACAGTACTCATTTAAATGTTTCCTTACTTCATAGTGAATGAGGGATGAAAATGGCCCACAGAAATCTCAGGAGTAATTTATGAATTCAATCATAGTGAAAAATGTGAATTAAACCTCTTCTGCTATGTTCTTACAGGGAGGTAATCTTGCCAACATTCAGGATACATTTTATGTCTTTCTCAGTACATTTCACAGTCTTGTACTTTATCCCTAGGTTTTTTTAAGATGATAGAGCCATAAGGATTTAGAAAAACTAGAATAGAATTACAAAAAAAACTAAGGTGATCTGTGCCCATAACCCTAGAACCCATGATTCTGAGAGCAGCACAAAATATCCCAAATCCTGTGGTGAAGTAGAAGAGATGCCAACACCCAGTGACACAGATAGCACCATACTGTGAGGCCTTGTGTTATGCTCCATGTACTCAGTACCTTTCTTTTGCTAGAAATCAGCTTGGGGAGAACATATTTAACAACCTTTTCCCAGCAATGCTGACTGGCAGCATCTACCTTACGATAAGCAGTGGTCTTCCCATGCTGCTTTATTCAAGGGATTTCCCAAACTGTTTTACCTACGAATGAGTTTCATAGGGTTTGGAAAATAGGTGTAATGAAATAGCAGCAGTTTGAGAGGTCATACAGCTGGACTGAAAAGAGGGGTCATTTAGAGCCGTGGCTGAAGTGAATAGAATAAGAATCCATGTGTACAACACATGCTTATGACACAGTTATATCTGACATTAGTCCCCTGTGCACAGGCACTCATTGCTTTCCTACAGATGACAATTTCCCTCATCATAAATACTGCCCTTTTAGTAATACAACATAGCATCATCAATTCTCTTATCCTTTATCAAGCAGTACATTTTTAAATGATTTATATGCACACATTTCTTACAATGACAACTGGCATCAAGATAAAGGCAGACCATAAAATCTATTACGAAGCAGGACAAGAACCACCTCTTTGCTTGACATTTCATTAATAAGCAATGCACAGTTGCATTACTCATGTCTCAAAATAACAGTCGCCAAGCACAACTGAGTGCAGATTGGAAAAGACTTCACCTTGTGGTGAAATAGCAAACTGGACATTCAACTTCTATTTTAAAAGGATGTCTACTCCATACACTGCCTCAAGACTCCACAGATTCAACAGAGAGAATGACAAAAGACATCCCTGTAACCTCTCTTTCAGACCTAGCTCTTAAGTTTTAGCTCTCTGAGAGAACTTCAAGCTCTATTTTATAGACCAGACAGACATTCTATCCCCTAAATAACATAACTTTAATTTTTTGGGGGACTGAACGTAAGCCTTGCAAGACACCTACTGCAAACAGACTAAGCCCAAGAAAGAAGTAAATAAATAGGGCATGTTAAAACAGACCTTGTACAGCCAGTGGGCTGGGCTGGGGGTACGCCGGAAGAACAGGACAGGGGGAAGAACAGAACAGGACTGACAGCAGCTCAGTGTGCCCACAGCTTTAATTAACAAAGGAGGAGTTATAAAGTTTCAAATTCTTTCTTCACTGTGTAACAACAGTCGCCTAACTCTTAAACTGTGCAGTCACAAAGGTGTACAACCCCTCTAAGCCCTCTCAGTGACCTCAAGGCTTCTCTAAACTGGAACACTAAAAGTGGGAAACAAAGTTAGACAATCTCTAGTACTGCTATACCTACCCATCTTTAGGTTACTGGCTGGGAAAGTCCAATTTACAGAATGCAAAGTGCTTTGCATCCACATCGACTTCCCTCTCTTTTAATGCAATATCCTTCTATTATAGACCAACGCTCATCCTTTCATAAATGCGTCAGAAAGAAGGTAAATATTTTTGATCACATAACTCCTTTCACGGGGCTCTTGCAGACACACTCTCCAGAGGGGGAAGGTCAACAATTCAGCTCTTTTTACTTTGTTTCATGGAAGACAGCCCCAACAATTTATTTGAGTCTATTAACAGCTCTGCAGGATAAATTTTTCCTGGTTTCTGTTCCTATTAGCGAACGTGTGTCTTAAGATTTGCACTCAGTCTTCCAGGCAAGGGGTTCCAAGTATCTTGTATCTGACATTGGTAATTCCTTCTCTCTGCAGGCCAGAGGATGCATTTTAGGAGGATGTTTGCCTTTTTTATAAATGCATTAGGCAGGCGGTTTGCAATAATCCTGTGATCATCCAATAAAGCCCCATTTTGATACCCTCCTCAGTAATTATTACTATTGGTTATAGACGATGCTCTGTATTGCCACATTCCACCCCATTTCTGTTTTTCCAGTCTTTTTAACCACTAGATTTTTCATGTTTGACATTTCAAGTTGATCATGGTAATGATCTGTCACCGTCATGTTATTGATACAGTTCTCTCTTTCTGGTTGGTATCATTATAAACAGCTTTAAAAAAGAATCTTTAAGGAATTCTGTAAATCTCTGTCACTCCAGTTCCTTGATTTTGGTGCTGTATCTCCACATTCCTCCAGAAAACAGATGTAAAGCAATTACTTACAACTTGATAAGAGTAGTGTATCTTGTACCTGCAGAAGCAACTTATATGGGGTACTGAAATAGGTGCATATTTTCGTCCAGACAGCCACACATGCCTGGTGAATTACATGGATCAACAGGAAAGATTAAATATCTTCAGCTACTTATAAAGGGTGCAACTTAAATATAAGCACTTTCATATTAGAAACAAATCCAAATTTAAAAAATAGCTACTGGAAATTATGCAACCTTATGACAAATAAATCCATATCCATTCAGCTATACTGGCAGCATGCAAGCAAACTTTAGCCAGCTATCTACATTCTTTCTATCAAAAGAGTCAAGCTTAAAATTCATTATTGCTTTGAAAGTTTTATGTTCCATCCTAAAATGATATACCAACATACACATTAGAAAATATCAGAAGGAGAAGACTCCTATCAGACTTTGAATATCCTTCTACTAACCTTGGGTGGTTTAAAAGGATAGTCCGGTGAAAAGGTTATGTCAAGGAAGAAAACTCCACCTTCATATACAGACCCTGGAGGCCCCAGTATAGTAGACCTCCATTCATAAATGTTGTCTCCTTTGGGTCCAGCACTAAAACAGAAAACAAAAATATAACATAATAACCACATACAATCAAGGATATACTGCATCAGTTATACTCTACCAGCAGCACTGCTGGTTTTGCTGTAACACCAGAAACTAAAATTGTGTATCACGTTCATTAAGTTAGTCCCCCACAGAACATGCATCTGATGTCCTAAGCTCTGTCAGAGAAGTGATATTTTCAGCCAGGAAGAAGTATTAAAATCACATCATAAATTATTCAAATAAGCACAGAAAAATTCCCAACTGTCTTATCTCAAATATTTTAGTGGGCAGATGTGAAGTATTCACAGTACAAGGATATAGAGACTTTGCTGAGATGTCTTGTCACTGTCTTGCTTCACAAGCCATCCTATTTTCACCTACCTCCTCATCCACCTACCTCCTCAGTCAGTAGCAATGTAATTACACACATTACACAGCACAGACTGTACTGAAGACTGAGCAGGGTACAAACAACCCTGCAGCTGCACTTGTTCCTAACCTAAGGTCTCCAGTCACTAGCACAGAAGGCTGCTTTACTCTGCAATCATTGCCCTGTCTTAAAAATAATATGAACAGGAAGTGGGTTAAACTGTTGGATATGTTAATTCAAAGTCCTTGGTTAAAAACATAGTACTGAAATAATATTTAAAGTGTACAAAACATAATCCTCTATGAAACAGAAAAAATCTTTCACCCATATGGTGAATTCCTGAAAAAAATGAAATTAAATACTAACTAATAGAAGCCCTTGGGCATGACTCTTCTAAAGCCAACACAGCCTCCTTTCATACAACATAATGCTTGTCCATACAAATACACATTTTACTCAGGATGGCCTCTTAAGGCATATGAAGACTTCTTTTCTGTTCACAGCCTGCTGATACCAGTCACTGATACAGGACCTGAATTTTAATTAGGATCAATTGGAATGGTGACTTCCAGATATGTGGTTAATATTTTTTAGAGGAAGGCAGTGCTGGTAGATATCTCAAGTAAGTGATGTGGCATTGTCTTAGGGCATTTCTTGTGAAACAATTCTTGTTATGTTTGCAATAAGGTTTCTGCAGCATACAGGGGTTTGTGGAATAACTCTGTGTGTGGAACAGCTGAAAGCTCTTGGCTATGCTCCATGCCTCACAATGTACCCAAGGCATACAATTATTATACGACATCATGTCATGTTCACTGCTCAGCTATTCGTTTTGTTCACTGAAAGTTAATAAAACCCTCTTTCACCTGCGATTCCTCGGGCTCCCTTCATTAAAACTTCTGGCGGCACGATTCCCTGCATACAGCTGCATGGCTTAGGCCTGTGCAGAGTACTTCATTAGTCATGGTACCTACATCCATTTTCTGTAATAGCTGCTAATGCTTCTTGGCTTTCTAAACTACCTCGCTTTCTCAACAGTAATGGGTTACAGAGACTGTAACATTATGGAATGTTCATTTTCTATCCGCCATAGTAACAAAACTAGCAATTGTTTTGAAGATAAAATCTGGCTTTTTAAGCGTCACAATAGCAGAAGTGTTGCCATCCATATTTCGCAGTGTCGATAATACATCAGGTTGCTAGCTGCCACACAAATTTAATTTATCCAGTTCTCAGTTTGCATTAACCTTTGAATAATAAAGCACAGCTGAGACTGCTGTAAGAAACAAACCAGAGAATGAATAATTAAAACCACCTCCACTGCCTTTAGAAAGACCAATCCTGAGTCAACAGGGAAGGTTTAATTGTGACTGAACTAGGCATTAAGGGGCTAATTGAACTCTTTATAAGCCCAAACAAATGCAGTCCTACATCAGTGGTATGGTATATAACACTCATAGAAAATAACACTCCTAAAAAAAAAATTCAGGCAATTATTTCAAATAGAAAAGACAAGAAGCAAGGCAAGTCTAAATCTTACACCAAAAAAAGCCCATAATATGGGAAAGGAATCCCTTCTCATTTTCTGCAGGAAAATGTTCTAACACTTAAAGAAGCAATGCCTCAGTTGATGCCAGCAGGTTAAAATGGAAGTGCTATAAATGTCATTCCCAGAGAAAATGTTGGCAATAAGTAACAAAAGCTAGCCCTAGCTCCTTCAGAACTTATTTTGCCAGGAGGGGATGGTTGGGCCCTTTCTGGTTTGAGTGAGGCTCACTTTTTTGATCAGAACTCTCTTTGATAGTGCCACTTTCATACTGTATATTATTTTTATTTGTTTTGCCTATTTATTTAATTGCATTAACATTTGAAATGAGCAGTCATTAATTAGAATAGTTGGAAAACACTCCATCTGCCAGTTGAACTGTTTCGGCACGTCCAGCTACAAGCCCAGCCTGATCACATTCTGAGGATGCTGATTAACATTAATTGAAGGTTTTCTTTGCAAATGAGAGATGAAGCTTTATTAAGTATTATTATTAATTTGAAGAATAGCTTAAATTGTATGGAGTGTGGGAAGACTGCTGTTATTGACGCTGCCTGTTTGAGTGCTTGCTGGCAGCAGGGCTGTTCAGCCATGTGAAATACCAGCCCATGTGCACAGGCAACAGCTGGTATTAAGGGCAACAGCATGCACAAGCATCACGGTTTTTCACTTCTGCATTAATAATACAAAAAGTTTGACAGGTGTATTATTTTTGTTGTCCTTCTTTCTTAATTGTTAAGCCTTTTATTTGTCCACATTACTGGCAACCAGAACAGGCTTCACCAGAGAAAATTCCCATATGTGCAAGACCTCAGCCAGAGCCGTATGCTATAAGGTTTAAAACGCAAGAGGATTTAATTACCCTTCTCTGTACATGGATATCTGCCCGACACACTGAAGCCCAAATGTTTTACATTCAGTATGATTTATAGTCCAGCTCTATTAAAGTTACTGGTAACCAAACCACAGATCTCAAAGAAAGTGCACCAAGCAGCTCAGTGCCTGAAGTTCTGTAATCTTTGGAAGGACCGATTCAGATGTGCAACCTCTCAGCAAAGGGCAGACTAAATCTCTCTGGAACTCAGCTCACCCAGGGACAGGGCACACATGCCCAGCCTGCGACGAACCTACTGCTACAGCAGTCGTCTCCAAGGGAGAGAAAACGGTGGCTGGGCAGCTCCAGGTGGAAGTGGATGAACTATAAGGTGGTTAGGAGGACAGGTCTGCTGTCAGACCAGCAGTGCAGCCTCCCAGAGTGAGCCCAGATGCTGACAACCCAGTGACTATGCAGGGTGGGGCAAACAAGGAACCAGCAGAGAGGTTGCAGTGTGGCTCTGGAACTGGTGTTCCCCACGTTTCCAGTGTTACCTCCCAGGTGGAATATGTAACATAGCACCAAGGAGGTGCAGCTGAGGCCCTGGAGACGTGAAGTTATCACCAGCTTGTCAAGAGCCAGCTCTCTGCTGCTATTATTCCCCTACAGCTGATGAGACACTCCACAGAATACTGCATTTTACCCACTGCAGAGGCTTTGCTGGGTGGAAGAGCTGGAATGGGGGACGTGGAGCCAGTTTTCTTCCAGAATGACACCAATATGAGTGTATGAAATTCAGGACAAGAGAGTGAAAACATGTACAACGGTCTTCTTTTTATTTCACTCTCCTTTGCCTCTCCTGTATTTCAGTTCTGCCATGGCTTCCCACATACATACTTTGCAGGTGAAATGTATGGACATCAATTACAGTTATCAGCAAAACACTTTAAATGCTACTAGAATGGAATTAATTTTGCTTTAAACATGCTTACCACATGGAGTATTTTTTATTCCCTCAGTATATTTTAGGTAGCCAGCCACTTTAAAGTAGTGCTGCTAAAAACTGCTTGTCCAGTGCAATGCATTATAAATACCAAGCTTTCCCTGCATTTACAATATCCTAAAATATTAAATGCAAAATAATGTATTAGGAGAGTTGTATGAAAACAACAGCATCCATGAGATATACCAGATGAAAACCTGTCTGGAGAAGTTATTAAAGTACAGTTGATTTTCAGCTGTCATTTGTGCATACACAAATGCACACAAGCGCATACAAATGCACTTAATTTTCAGAGAATAACTAAAAAAAGTGAAAATACAGAAAGTCAAAAAAATACTAATATCTACCTTGGTTATCAAGTAGTCATATGAAACAGATTAGTCAAAATAATGTTATTATTTTTAATCTAACTTATGTTTCTTGATGAGGGGTCACATGCTTTCCCAGTGTCCATGACTGGAGGTAGCATAAACTCATAGTGTGCTTCTGGTAAGGTGGAAAATGAGGACTATTTCAGTGTCTTCCCTTCCATTCTTGGGGTCTGAATCTTGCTGGTATCCACCAGTAAAGTGGATACTCTTCAACACAAGGCAAAGGCAAACCTGCAGCACAAAACATGTAGGATTTTAACTTAAACTGTTTTCTAGATCTCATACATGAACAGCACATGGCAGGGAAGTGATTGGGCCAAATAAAATAGGAAAGCACGTTGGTTGGAGGCCTTCCTATTCCTCAGGACTCTGAAAGAAATGGAAAGAGTCTCATGGAGTGTGTGAGTTTAAGTTCATTTTTATCCTCATCCTTTATAACAGGGAAGAATAAAGTAGAAGCAGGATATCATACTAACATCCATGAACTCACTTTCCGTGGCATGTTTATGGCAACTCACTCCTGTTATTGCATTATCTAATCTGAATTGCCTTAGCACACAGAAACACACATCAAAACCAGGGTTCCCCTGCCCTACATGCAGTCTGTGGAGGATGCAGTCCCTCTCAACTATCTTTGGTAACCTATGACAGTAGAAAGAAGGATATATGCAAGGCTCTTTTCTTTTATTGTGCAGAGCCTTGGCTTCAATGTTCAGGAGTTTTCCCTCTGAGGAGAGAAGCTCACTACAGAATGATCTCCGTTAGTAAGTATTACAACACCGTTTCTTGCAATCTCATTTCTTGCACATCTAACAAATATTCAGGAGCAGATCCTGCCTCTAGCTGCCTTCTGCGAATGCTTCTGGGAAGCCACTTGCCTAGAGGGCAAAGTGGATACAAAAGTATTGGAAGATTGGCAAAATAATTTAAGAGCACCACTGGTGAGGGGAGAAGATGGATGTGAAAACCAGAAGACTGCAGATTCTGCTTTCAATGAGATACATCTCTTGAGAAGCAGACACTCATTAAAATAAACCCAGTATACCCTCTGCTCTCTGTTTTTAACACAGTGCCAATACTGAAACTGGTTCTAAGGAAAAGTGCTACTTTGGTCTGCACCACAGCTCGAGGTTGACCCTGTGCTTGGGGACAGCCATGAGACGAGCAGTGGGGCTGTGCTGGGGAAGCGGCTGCTGGATAATCTCAATCTGGGAAGAAGCAAATCAGCAGCAGCCATGCTGATGCATCACCAGGTGACTCAGACCCACCTGCACACCCCACCCAGCCCTATTCAACAAAATGCAAAAACAGTGCCATTGAGAAGCAGTGGCATCGCATTCCTGTGAGCCACTTCCATGTTTCTGCAACTTTGGAATGGATACAGACAATATTAGGATACAGACAGTACCAGCAGTACAGGTTATCCACTGGATTTCTTCTGCTCTTGTCCCAATACTCTCTCCTCTCCAACCTGGAAGCCCACCTGATCCACCACCTCTCGAGCTTTTTCACTCCCTTGTAACTGACTACTGTTCTTTGTAGTACATGTATTTTTGAGTTTCTGCCTGAGGGTGGTTTCTCCCCCACCCTCTCTCTGTATGATGGCAATTCATTGCTTCTTCATCATGGTCCATCCTTCCTCACTTCAGGTACGTGCAGATCCCACTGCTCCTAACACCCTGCTTCTTTTTCTCTCACCAAAAGCCATCAACACATCCTGCTATTTTCTCATCTCCTTCCAGAAATGAGGAGGGGGTGAAAAACGGTACAGGGGGCGTTTGTAACAGTACAGTGATTTTGTTTCCTTCCTTCCCTGGAAAATGAAGAGCAAGCAGAGCGGGAGCTGCAGCAACAGTGGTGTAGGGAAGGGAAAGGGAGTCACAGCTGCCTACCCAGATGCTACAGTGATACCAGGAGGTACTTTGGTAAATGTATGCAATAAACAGTTGCCACAGCAGCCAAAAGAATACACTTCTACAAAACAAAAACAAAGAGATAGCAGCGAGCACTGAGACTGCCTGTGGCAATGGGCACTGTTGTATGGTTAATAATACCTCTGCTATGAATAAAATTAGCAGGGTAGTCTCCAGGCAGTAAAATGAAAGAACAATTAAAGAAATAAACCCTTTCAGAATTAGAGGTAAGTCCTTACTTGGGCTATAATATTGATGACTTAAATTTACCTCAAGAAATAAAGCCCCCACTTTTAGAATGTTTAACATTTTTTAACGCCTTTTTCCCCCTGAATATCTGTTGAAAACTGCTAAAATCTTCCTTTTCAATTAATCAATTAATTAATTTCTTAAAACTATCATAATCTCAATTCCTTCATCTAGATGGTGCAAAGCAGTGTCATTATTAAAATGCTGGAAGATGCTCATGGTTCTTACTAGTCATAATCTAGACCAAACCTAGAAATTTTTCAGCATTAAATTCAAGGCCCAAGAGATCTACTCTAAGTACTCTAAGTAAATTAACTCTTTACTCTAAGTAAATTAACAATATATATTTACATTTTAAAAGAGTTGTTCATTTTACTTTAAATAGACTCAATAATTAGTGAAAAATCTTGTCTTACCATGACCTAACACTTGAATTTGGGTCTATGCTAGATCCAGTATTTTTGGTCACCCTACAACATAAATGGGAATTTATGTCTTCAATGTGTTGGAATATCAATATTATTAGATAAGATAAGCATGATTTTTGAGTAGGTATCTTTCATTAGACTTAATTATTCATAATGGAAACTGAGGTTGAAGTCACTGGGCCACCTGTCACTCACAAAGGCTTTGGCAGACAGAGACACATCAGACAAATCACTTACACCACTTAGTTTCCATTGCAGTGAGAGAATTCAGCTGAAAAATTTGAATCAGACTTTCTTCCAGTTCTTTCAGTTTTCTGATTGAGACCATCTTTCATTAAGAAACTTTTTTTTTTTTTAAAGTACTTTTAGTCAAGCAGTAAGGGAAGGAGAATATTAAGACATTTTTCTAACTCATGCTGCAATTCTTTCAAAGTGGTTGTATCCTGCTCTTTTTATGTGCTTTTTATTGAAGCCAGTTACCATTTTCATGTACATTTTGGAATCAGTATGTTTGTGGTATGCCTGATTGGAAGAACATATAGGAAAACTGATCCCAACGAGCTGCCAAAAGAGCAATAATGTATTACAGGGTATTACTTGATATTGCTTCTTATTGAGACCACTGGAATTCAGTATGGAACAGCATTTTTTAATTGTCAGTCTTCTGTAGTTTTAGCAAGGTATTTCTAGAGGTTCATTTATCACCCAAAGTGAGATGCGGTTTAACTTTGGGGCTTCCTGCCTCTTTCTTTCTTGCAACGAACCTGCAGCACACGAGGTCAACGTGCCCAAAGTCTGCATGAGGCAAATCCTTTTTTCTTGTGATACATTTTATCTGCCCTCCTATCACGGGAGCCATTAAAAATTATTAGCTGAAGCTGTGAAACTGTGTTGTGTTTAAAATCAGCAAGTTTGGACCACAGTATTTATAACAAGTAGATTAAGACCAAAGTAAGTGTCACTTAGTTGATTTTATTATTAACTTCTAAATAATATTGCTAAAAATTATTAAAAGTATCCTAGTACTTTAGCAGACTGGTATTATTCAAAGAGTACTTTGATGCTTTTATTCTCCAACGTCCTGTCCTCAGAGCATTCCTGAGATAGAAACCATCATGAAGAGAACTGCTTCTTAAATGCACAAAATAGTTATTTATATTATACTATCTACAGCAATTTATTCACTGCAAACACCATTACACAGTGTATGATCACAGCATGCTGAGTATTCACAATGAGATTTTAAAAATGGCAATTTTGTTAAGTATTCTCCGCTTTGTTCAGCCGAAGAAAATTACATAAAACCCTTCACAGAAGGCTTGCCTTGCTCAGAGTAGGAAACAATCATTCACCTCCTATTACACATCTATGGGCTCAATTCCCTTTTGCCACATCTTTTGTTTCTTTTTCTTTTAAAGTAATACCAGTAACTGAAGGTCCAGCTCTTTCAAACCACCAGAAATTGACTGTATAGTTTAAAAAAGATAAAATATTTTTCAGCCTGATTTGCCTCTATGGGAAATTACATCAAGCATGATTTGTAGCCCTATTTTAGTAAAAGAGAAAACCACAAGTAACTAGGAACGAAAAACACTACAGAAGAATGAATAGGCTGTCCTGGGACCTTCTAACATGACCTCCAACCTTGCAAGTTGCCAAGTGATACTATTTCCATGTTACTCCTAATTTGCTTTTCCTTGAGTTTTTTCTTTCCCAGGATTGCAATTTATTTTTCAAAATATAACTACTTTTTAATTTCACAACGTTTCCCTTTGCTGACAACAGCTGTAATTTGCCATTATCTCTCCTCTAAGTTAATCAGAATCCATGACATACAACAGTGGGGTGGCACCACCAGGCACTGTATTTTTTAGATTTTAAATCTAATTTAAAAGGATGAGGTGACTAAGTGCAGACAGATAACACAAAAACCCCAGAGCAGCTGGAAGATTTAAGAGGTGTAGTAGGGAAGAAAGCATTCTTTAAAACAGCATTGACTTTTTAGTTTCTGTGGAAACCTTAGAGGCAATACAGGAGAGAGAGGCAGACAGGACTAAAGCATAGCAGCTCAAACATACTAGAAAGACTTCTCATGAATGGCTGGAACACACTGAAAGCTTTGGATTTGAAATGCATTTGATATGTTGATTTGAGCACTTATAAAAAATGACAGCAAATTCTTGCTTTTTTATCAGAAATGATGAAAAATGACAAAAAAGTCACAGACAATGTATTAGTGATGAATGGATCAACTGAACTTCAACTAACATGTCCTTCACTTTGAGATAATGGACTGCTGATTTCATGTCAGAAATTTTTTAAAGTCTTATCCAAAAAAGATCTTTACACTATCTTACTTTTAAAAATATTAGCGTAAAAAATATTCTGCAGTAGTCAGATATTTCAGTAACTGAGAATGATTTATACAGGATAATTTCTAATATATGTACACCCACATTATCTGATTATTATGAATGCTACAAGCAAGGAAGTAGTATTGTTCAATGCCTCCATATTCCCTGCTCCTCAGAAAGCTGGTCTTCTAGCTGGTCCACTCGCCATTGAATCTTTCCCCAACTTGCAAATGATTTATCCAATGGCCTCTAAAGAAGTTAGATTTGTTCAATCTTTTAGGGTCCTGTCTATAGGCAGTTGCCTAAAGAAGAGCCTAGAAATTTTGAAACCTCATGCAACAAGATAATTTTGCAACTTTTTATTCTGAAGGGGCCCGATTCTCAGATTTCCTTTTGTGACACTTCATAGAGACTTTAGTTTTTACACATAGGCTGCTTGTAAAACTGTTCCAAAATAATAATGAGCGGAAGCAATGAGAAGCAAATTTAAAGAAGTGAGTATTTACAGTTTATCTCAAACATACAATACAGCTGTGTAACCAACAAGTCTGCTTGTGTCCATTTTGTAAACAGAGGAACAGGCTTAGATACAGACCCCCCTCATTCCAGTGGGAGATTCACACATGCTTACACGTGAAATGCTTGCTTACACAAGGAAACAACTCTTTATTATGGCACAGATTAACTAACATGACGTTAAACACATTATAAAACAAGTCATTTCCTCCTGAGTAAACAAGCCTATAAAGCCAACAGGCACAGAAAAAGGAAATTTGATTCTGAAATCCATATACTTCAAAAGCAGATTCCTTTTATTTAGGCAATTTAGTTAAGAGGCTGTCTTATTTCTCCAGATCTCTGGTAACAGAAGAAAACACACTTGGAAATTACTGGCAAATGGACACATTTTCACAACCTTTTCCCTTCACTTGAAATTATTTTCTTACTTCAAATATAAAGACCAGCCATAGGTCCAAGGTGAAAGAAATCTTAAAATGTCTCAACCCTTGGCTGAGACTGATTGCCCCCACTGCAGCCCATGCTCTGACTTGTCAGAAGAAACCACCATTTACAGGCAGTTTTCTTAGCAGTGCCTGAGGTATGAACACCTTACACCACTGGACAGACCAGCCAAAATGAGCGGGGACATGCCAGATTCAGACTGGGACCCAGGAATGTGTCTTCTTCTGAGTCAACAGAATATTGTTAAGACTTCATAATGTCTCTGGGGTGAGGGGACTTATCTGGATACGTGATAGCATAAACATAAAAATAAAATATAAAGGAATTTCTTGTTTTTCTATCAGGATCATTTTCTCCTAGGATCTTTTGGGAGAGTCTTTAGGGCTAAGTTTAGGAAGGGACTTACACAGGAACAAGTCTTCTGTTCTGAAGTGGCTGGAATCCTCTCAAAATCAGACCTGGAGTTACCAAGTGAACTTGCTACAACAGCCCCAAAAATGGTTATGCCACAGACTTCACTGTAAGAACAGGATTGTTCCAATGTGTTTTTCACTAAAGGGGAGCTCATCTGGGACAGCTCAGGCTACATTCTTCCCAGTACACACACCTCCATGGTGCTCCATGGATCAGAACTTCCATTCCCTAGAAATGGCTTTGTTTCCCTATAAATCACTGCCTGTATTTAAAAGCAGGATTGGAAAGTGGTCCTGGGAGGAATGATGGCAAAGTTGGCTTAAGGAAAGGATGCTTGTTTGTCATATAAAGGTCACAACGAAAGGGTATGGCTGGAAAGAGAAGTCCTCTGCCTCTGTTCTCAGGATGGGAAGGCAAGCAGCCAGGGTTCAGGTACCTGCTGGTGAAAGCAGTCTTCACCTTAGAGCTGGAGCTGAGGAACTCAGAGCTCCGTAAAATTCCTCTCAAGGTTTCGGGTGACACTTTCACTGCTTTCATGGCCTCACACATGATCTACATGAGAAATGACACCTTATCTAATGAAGAATCAACACTTCTAATTAGTAAGAGGGAACTAGCATGCTAATCTGTATGTCATAGTCAATGACTCTCTCATAGAAGAATTAAACATCACATATATAAGACAGGTTTTTTTATAAAACTGCCTATGTTCCCTACATCAAGATGAAATACCAACAACAGTTGAAATTGCCATTATAATTTCCTTGGCAACAACAACTTGGAATCCTTACTCACACAGATGTTTTTCTGCATGATAAAAATTACATTTGTGTTGTTTTCCTTCCCATTTTCAGTTCCAGCTCATCTCCTTGGCTCAGCTGCCGGTGATACCTTCCCTCATCATTGTTTATTTACTCGTAATATTACTGGTTGTCTGCACTAAGTGACAAACAGCTGGTCTTTGAGTCAGAGCTACCACCACGAGGAGAAGCCCAGAACACTACACTACTCATGCAGAAATTCACAATGCAAAAATAACATGTGGCTTAACCTATGAACATTAGAGTTATTTTACTTATCTTTATCATGCACTACTGCTTATCTTTATTATCCTAATCATGCTTGCTTAAATCTTGTGTATTCCAAGCAAACAGCTGGAGCAAATGGCGATAGCTACAGAAGTGTTAATCCTGTGGTCTCTGGTTCAGCCCTAGCCTAGATGGCTTCTGTCCAATCTGTTTGTACTCGGAGACTCTTTGGTGGTCTGCATCTAATGAATAGGTTTTTTAAAAATCCATCTCTCAGTGGACAAACATCCCAAGTCATAAGGATATCACTGCTGATTCCAGCCTTGCTGGCAACGGATGGAGGAGGAAATACTCTGGNGTCATATAAAGGTCACAACGAAAGGGTATGGCTGGAGAGAGAAATCCTCTGCCTCTGTTCTCAGGATGGGAAGGCAAGCAGCCAGGGTTCAGGTACCTGCTGGTGAAAGCAGTCTTCACCTTAGAGCTGGAGCTGAGGAACTCAGAGCTCCGTAAAATTCCTCTCAAGGTTTCGGGTGACACTTTCACTGCTTTCATGGCCTCACACATGATCTACATGAGAAATGACACCTTATCTAATGAAGAATCAACACTTCTAATTAGTAAGAGGGAACTAGCATGCTAATCTGTATGTCATAGTCAATGACTCTCTCATAGAAGAATTAAACATCACATATATAAGACAGGTTTTTTTATAAAACTGCCTATGTTCCCTACATCAAGATGAAATACCAACAACAGTTGAAATTGCCATTATAATTTCCTTGGCAACAACAACTTGGAATCCTTACTCACACAGATGTTTTTCTGCATGATAAAAATTACATTTGTGTTGTTTTCCTTCCCATTTTCAGTTCCAGCTCATCTCCTTGGCTCAGCTGCCGGTGATACCTTCCCTCATCATTGTTTATTTACTCGTAATATTACTGGTTGTCTGCACTAAGTGACAAACAGCTGGTCTTTGAGTCAGAGCTACCACCACGAGGAGAAGCCCAGAACACTACACTACTCATGCAGAAATTCACAATGCAAAAATAACATGTGGCTTAACCTATGAACATTAGAGTTATTTTACTTATCTTTATCATGCACTACTGCTTATCTTTATTATCCTAATCATGCTTGCTTAAATCTTGTGTATTCCAAGCAAACAGCTGGAGCAAATGGCGATAGCTACAGAAGTGTTAATCCTGTGGTCTCTGGTTCAGCCCTAGCCTAGATGGCTTCTGTCCAATCTGTTTGTACTCGGAGACTCTTTGGTGGTCTGCATCTAATGAATAGGTTTTTTAAAAATCCATCTCTCAGTGGACAAACATCCCAAGTCATAAGGATATCACTGCTGATTCCAGCCTTGCTGGCAACGGATGGAGGAGGAAATACTCTGGCTACATGTGCCAGGTCTTGGTTGGGGCCCTGAGAATGCCATGGGAACACATGCCAGACAGCTGCCTGTCCTTACTGGTTATTCACCCCTCAATTAGGGATGTATCTGTACTAATTGCTGTAATGATCGGTCGGGTACTCCTCACAAACACCATACTTGGTGTCAGAGCTTTAAAAGAAAAATGCCCTGCTCTCTATTTTCTAACGCAAAGGGAAGGTGTGGTGGAGAAAATTCAAGCCATATTACTGTTTATATAACTTGGATATGATCAAAGTCAGCAATGGTTCACCTGTACTGCTTGTGATAATTTTGTAGGAACCCAGCTGCCTGAGAAAGACTTAAAATTTACCACTTTACATACTAAGAGGAAAAAATATTCCTCTGTCAGATCATACTGAATCACAACAATGTGCATATGTATTCTTGTCACAGTTTCTGCACTTTTACTGGTTTTGATGCCTTCAAAATATTCTTTTTTAAAATTAATGTACTTGCCAATTGTACATTCTGGAAGGGAGAGCAGCTGTTTCCTCACAACTGTATGCATAGCCTTTTGAAGAAAATTTTGTTTATTAATAGTAATCTGTTTTTCATAGCTTTGCAATTTCTTAGATAATAGGGTAAAACACAATCTTCTTTTCATGTTCTCTGCATACTGAAGAGACAGATGCAATTGCAAGAGACTGCTTATGCTGAGGGCAAAACTTAATACTGCTTAATGTGACTTAATGACTAAAAAATGCGTATCATTTATAGATGACATCTAGCACACTGCTAAGTTATTATTATTATGGTCAATGAGTATTCTTCCCTGCTGGTTAGTAAAAGGATTTGGAATTAAATCTGTTTTTATTTCACTTGTTCAAGTAGACACACTGAAAGCAACGGAGCTACCCACGTAAGTAACGCAAATGGGATTTAAATGTCTTCACTCCCAAACTTTTTCTAAACAGAGGCTAACACGTAACAATATATATATTAACTTGAAACACAGAACTAGGAGAAAGGGAAAAAAACTCGGGACTGAAGAAAGGCTATTTTACAGCTACACAGACGTGTAAACACCTCCAGGAACTTTGCTTAATAAGGCCAGCTACTTTCAGCTATCACTCCACCGCCTGTGACAATCTTTGCATGAAAGCATTACTTTTTCCCCCAGGCAACACTAACAAGTTAGTGCAGTCCCTCAAAATACATAAATGCTGTATTTAAAATTAAATGTATAGCATATGGAGGACTGGAGCAGTGCTCTGGAAGTACCCCCCTCACCCACCCAAAGGCACTCAGGCACACAAACGCCCCTATGAAATGTGGTAAATGTGGCTGGAAAAAGGTCAGAATACAGGAACCTCCTGTAGATTTTAACTCATATCAAGACACACTCCTGTGTAAAAGATACCACAGGGTCCACAACTGAACTTCAATAACCTCAAAACATACGATGTACACAATGATGTACACGATGTACACACTGGTGTACAGAATGAAGAAGTCAGCTCAGCAGTGTTTAATACACGAGCACTCATCCTCTTATGGAATACATTACTCGGCTTTTCCTGACGATACTGAATTGATGTACATGTTAATTTACCAAACTAGGTGTATCCAACCCCAAAACATAGAAGCTGAGAGTGACACACGACTTGCCTGGGAAATGAAGGCTCAGCTCTGTGTACTCAAGTGTTGCTCTGGGTTTCAGTGATACCAGGGATAAAACTCTCACTGACTTCAATACAATGCACAAAAGAGAGCATTTATGAACCACTTGTAAGGACACAAAATGTGCATGATGTTGTGCCTGCAATTTTTAAATCACCTATTTTTAGCAAGTCCTGTGGAAAAAAAGTCTTGTGTGTATAATTGTACATTCAAATTTATGTTGACCTACTTTAAATTGTTTCCAGTTTATCATGTTAGGAAAAATACTCTAAAATTGTAACCTCAGATGATCAAAAAAACCCCACCCCAAACCTTCAAAATCCAAAAGCAGTGTTTGGTGGTTTGGTCCCTGAAACCACTGAGCTTTGATCAAGGTTTTTTTGTTACAGCAATATTTCAGAATCACACAAAAATATGAATCAAACTTGTCGGTTGACTTCCATTCCCATCACTTTAGAGAGAGTCTGTGTTTGTGCAGAATGATTTAAATACAGTTCTCTGACATTCAGAACTGAAATGTCTGTTCCTGTGTGAAATAAGAGAACTCAGTAACTTGGGAAGTCTATTAACTTGTTTGACAAATCTAGAGGTAATACATTTTTGGTGTACATTTCTTCATAAACTAATACTCCCTATTTAAAGAATATTTTGATTTTTATTTGCATTTTTACACTTGTTTTCAAGTAATTTTATCACTAATAGGGATTATTGTTGGGTTCAGGACTCAAACCTTACCGCAATATAGAAAAATGAAACACTTTTACATGTATACTTTCTCTGCAGAGGTAAAAGGTCAAACAGAGTAGCACTAGACAGGAGAAAATGAATTAGTAAACTGAAGGAAAGACAATCAGTCTGGTTTCAAGGTTAACTTTCTGTTCTTTACTGCAGTGAGATTTTTTTTTCCTTCTTTTTTTGAACTTCTAAGAGCATGCCAATTCCATGTTCCAGCTTGCTGTGCTACTGCAGCAGAAACTACACAAATAGACAAAACGTCTAAGAATCACACCACCTCACAGAAACCCACCCCCGCCCCTCAGTTACTCCCTCTGAAAAAAATCTACAGCAAAGAAATACCCTTTCTGTTGAAAATCAGGAAACTGAGGTCCTGGCAGACTGGCAGGTAAAGTATATTTATCTTCCCCAAAAACATGACTGTGTGAATAAGAGGTGTTTCCAAATGAGAACAGTCAGCTGCCTCCTCGGATGTGACCGTAAATACTGTGTTTAAATACAGAATCATAATATTTACAAATAGAAATTACACACAGCATGTCCTTCAAAATCTCTCTGCCATTGTCTAGAGGTTTTTGTGGTAAACAAACTAGCATAAACAGTGGGTAGTAAAAGTGGTTTAAAAATAATTTTATTTTTTGCAAATGAAGCAGTAATAACAAGAGCCATTGCTCTTGTGTTGAAACTGCTGTCTTATTTCATTCCTTACTTTGGCTTAATAAACCAGCTAAATACATTTTACTTCACAGATTGAGGAAAATCTGCAAATATCAATTATTTTTTTACTTTGCAAGCTTTGGAGAGCTTATCTAAAATGTCCCTACACCTTACTGTATGAATAACTTTCTGTCTAAACTTTCACATACTTAAAAAAATGACAGGAGAGATTTAACAAGGCAAGTGCATTAAATACAATTTAAATTGATGTTTTTCAACTTAGGCAAATTAGGATTCACCAACAATGTTACTTAAAAGTTCTGCATTGACATATCTCACGTTCTTTTTTTCCTCCCTTTTCATCTCTGTTTTCCTATAATAGCCTCACGTATTTTTCATTTGTCAGCTATAAAACATTACAGTTATTCATTACATATGGCCTTGGCATACTTTTTATAGCTATCTAGAGTACATTTCAATATCAGAATACATTTCTCAGTTTAACACACTACTAATGAATCAAATAAAATCCAAGTGGTTTGGGGCTTCAGCTGACACTAACTTATTACCCCTGTAATCATATCATGAGCAGAAGTGGCTCTGTACCTTTTACTCCATGTCTGGGAAGTTGCATTGAAACTCACCACAATATTCTTGCTCTGGGGTTTATAGTTACCCCCAAATCTCAGAAAATATATTTACATGTACATTGGAAATGATTTTTTCAGGGGAGGTCATGTTATGCTAGCCACCACAGATGCCCAAAAATCAACATCCGAAAAATGCATATTCAAATATACACCCACAATTATTTTTCTGGCATTTTAAACACAGTACTTTGCTTCATTAAAATACTTCACACTGGTCCTCCTCACCAGAGACCTACCCAGAACCAGAAACTCCTGACTGAGGAGTGGGGGCGGGCAGCCGTTCCCTTGCCAAATATATTTTCAAATCCTTTGACAACCCACGCTTGAGACATTCTTCATTCATTCAGTGACATTTCTTATACAGACACACAGAAGACAAAAGAGAAAGGCTTGGAGCAACACCCGGTCCTTTGCTGTGGGCTTCCAACACAAGGAAAAAGACCTGGACTTGAGGGGTGAAGGAGTAGTTTTGTGAAGTTATTTCTCTGCAGTCACACGTAGCACAGCTGGCAGTCACTGCTCTACAATAGTTAAAACTTAATAACACGTTGCTGTAAATACTTTCTACGGGGTGACGCCAATGAAAATATTCACAGTACTATAAAGTGGAGTCATTAATTATCTCCAGGTCTTACCAAATGCTAGGACCTGGTACTAAAAATACATATGCAGGTGAACAACAGTATTTTGTGCACATGAAGCTACTTAAGGACATAAGATGCTCACTACCCACGCTTCCAAGAAGAAGCTTACTGTTTTTGACAGCAAAGTGAAGAGTTATATTCTAGGAATTGAAATAAATTTCTTTTATAGCATTATTTTTCAGCCAGTACACTACCAGAAAGCACTAATAAGGAAGGCCTATTTAGTTCTCAATTACCCAAGGATGGTGTATTTCAGAAGAGCCTTAAGAATCTAGTTTTAGATTGTCAGGGGGTATTTTTGCTTTTTGTGGTTATAGAGCATGTGATAAGTACTCACTGCAGGCACAGAATACAGGACTTGTTATCAGCTCATAGAGAGGTTATTATCAGGTTTTCATCTGTTCAGCAAAAGTTCAAAACAAGGATGTCTCGTGTTGAACATCTGTACCTGCTGTACCACACGACAGTGGAAAACAGGTTTTAGAACTTGAGGCAAAGAGACCCAGCCTCCTCACACAACACCTTAGTGTGCTGGTGGCTGTCTGTCGTAATTGACTCTTTTTAACCACAGAAGTAGGGTCAGCCTCGCTGCAATACGTCCTGCAGGGAGAGGAAAACGAGAAAACCGACTGAGGCACCCCTTATGAGTAGAATACTTCAGCACATATTCACTGTTTATAAGGAATCTATTTACTTTAAGACAGGCAAGCAAGGTCTCTGTCAATGGGTAGAATAAACACTATTTAGAGTGGAACCATTTGTAACATACTTTAATTGGCAATTTTCCCTTGATGACTAATATAGCATCTTTCATACGAAGATTCTGCCGGTCTGTGATTTTCTGTCCCTGTATAAAGAGATATGAAAACCGATGCAAAAAATACATTCTCTTAATGAAAGAGCTTAGAATAATACATCCATTATCACAGGGATCACATTTGTTTTCTATAACCAGATGAATGCAACCAGTGCAAGAAAGTAAGCTAAAATACCACCAAAAAAAAAAAAAAAACAGCACATTTGCCTCAGAACAGATGGCAGTACGAAATTGTATTTAATTTCATTCTTTCTATCTTAAAAAGGCTTTTAAATGCTCTGTTCTTCTTCCTTAAATTGGGCAGTGCCTGTCCCTCGAGGGTCTGTATTGGGACCAATACTATTGGATATCTTCACCAATGACAGACAGTGAAATTGAGTGCCCCCTCAGCAGGTCTGTGGATGGCACCAAGCTGAGGGGTGTAGTTGGAATGTTTGAGGGAAGGGATGCCATCCAGAGGGACCTTGACAGGCTCCTTGACAGGCAATGTTTTAAACTGAAAGAGGGTAGATATAGATTGGATATAAGGAAGAATGCTTTTTAAGAGGGTGCTGAGACCCTGGAATAGGTTGTCCAGAGAAGTTGCCGATGCCCCATCTCTGAAGTGTCCAAGGTCCAGTTGGATGAGGCACTGAGAAACCTCATGTGATAAAAGATGGCCTGGCCCATGCATCTGTTTGGACTAGATGATCTTTAAAGGTCCCTTTCAACCCGAGCTATTCTGTGGTTCTATGAGTCTATCACGTTGTATCTTATTAAAAAATACACTGGACAATGATAATGCATCATACTCTGTGAGGACACACAAGTTTCCATGATTTCATTTTCACTAGAACAAACACCTACTTTTCTTTAGGCTCCCCAGTGTGCTCTTCTCAGAAAATATACTCTTGAAAGAGTTTGTCAGTACCAACTAGAGCTGCTTGTAGCAGAATGAAAAAACAGCCCCCTCTTCTAACACATGCATGTGTAAAAAAATTCTCATAAATTAAAGTAATGGGACTAACATTGTCATGATACAATTCAGAGCTGTACTGGCTTACTGAGGATTAAACTTGGCTGAGGAAGATCATTAGGAAAACAAAAGGCTAGAGAAATAATTTTTTTAAATCATGGAATTGGATTGTAGAAACTCACAATGGAGTAAAAATGTAAACAGCTGAATAAAGATAATTACACAAAACTCCGTCCCAAAATCAGCATGGTCAGAATGTGATCCAATGTAAAGAAACACATACTACCAGAGAGAAAAAAGAATAAAGTAAAATTCTCCCAGGTTCAATGCAAAAGACATTTTCTCCTTAGAGAAAACTGCATAAAAACCTTCCTCTCTTCTGAGGAGGCAACGGAATGGAAGGGAATGAAAAGAGGCAGGAAAAGCTCTGCACTTCCAAACATTATTCAAGGTTAGAAAACGCAAATATTTCATTACAAGGAAAAAGCCAAATCTGATCAAAGTCAGTCAACTCGCTTATTTATATCTCAGCAAACACCTCGGCTCCGCATTTTGTCAATCTGTAGAAAGCAAAAGATTTTTCTGACCTCATAAATTGGCAAGAAATGGCTTGTGTACTGATCTACTCAGCTCAGCAGACATTTGGCACCATTTATCCTGGCTCTCACAGAACCAAATACACCCACCATAAGGGCAACTGCTACGGAGCTTCTGGAATTCAGGAGGAAAAAGCCTCATTTAAGCCACTGGCATGTCACAGTGGTGACATGGCTTACCCTGGGCTAACTGCCTGACACACCTGAAGACACTTCCACTGAACACTACAAGGGTCACAGCCCTGGACATGGCAGAGCTGGGGTATAGCAAGGCAGGACTTCTAAAAAATGGTCAGCAATGTCATGCTAAAAAGTTATGGGGGGGATGGCACCTTGTTTGCTGCCTGGAAGTTTCATTCAGCTTCCCAGACACTTGGTGTGCAGATGTCACCACCAAAAAGTTGCAATATAGTGATGTATTGGCATGGAAACCTCTGAAGAGAACAACATGTCTAAACATACAGGAGGGACTGAATTTGATCTGTTAGTGCACATTCACATTTACCTTCCTCGGGAATAACTTACTCTATGAATAGGAAATAAAGAGTTTATTCATTAGGCTAAATGATTTTACAGTATCATATTCATTCACTCAGCTAAGTATGAATGCTGGCAAGGTCTACGTATGATTATATACCTGGTCTAGACTGCAGACAGTATTTACTATTTCTTAAATTATGTTAAGTTCCTGAAAAATATGTATCTTGTAGAAACCTCTTCTAAAATTTTCATTCTAAAGTTTAAAACTGTGGAGTCTCTCACCCATATTGGGACTGGGTCTCAGACACAAACACACACACACTGATCCTGAAGCAAACATGTCAGACCCGTGGCTACGGATATGTGGCTATGGAGAGAGCTTCTCCCACGTATTGTTTCTAAAATCAGTACAACTATTTTGTATCTTCCATATGCACTACCTCGTCAGAACACATCTAACCTGAGACTCCTTTTCAGACTAACTTGGTTTTCTGTATCCTGACGTTTTCCTTTAAATAAATATTAGCATGGCCAATTGGCTCCACTGCATTACTGCAACCTCTGGAGCGAGCAGGACTGGCCACTGAGCACATGCTGTGACAGCTACCCTTTTCAGCAAAAATAAAAGGCTGTCAGAGAAGATGCACCTGGTTTTTATTTAAGATTTCAAATTACCTCTTCAATGGTTTCTGTTTGCTGACAAGCAAATGCATGACCTAGGAATCAGCAGCTAGAATTACCTATTTGCTGAAAGTGTGTATTTGCTGACTTAATGTGTTTATCATTTATCACATACACCAAGGAGTTGACAAACACAATCTTCTTGTCCTTAGTAATTTTGTGGAGCAAGAAATAACTCAGTTCATTCTTCTTCCTTACTTTACTTGTTCCTAACTACGGTACTGTGCCAAAAAAACAACTCACAGCCATTTCCCTTCTCTGACATACAAAGTCAAAGTGAATTTCCAGCTGGAAAATGAAATGCAACGTTGATTAGGAATGCAATATATTTGAAACATTTGACCTTTAAAGCACAAAAATCTTGCATCTGAAATACAGTTTGTCACATATCCACAAAGCCATATCTAATCAGGAAACATAGTTGTTAAAGCTGATTAATGATGACTTTGCAGTTTCATGATTTTTGTATATATGTGTGATACTCCTAACTTTGTGAAAGGAACACTGCCAAGTTCTTGATTTACAAATATGTTTTACTTTGAAACTGTTATCCTCCTATGGAATTATGTCATATATATACCACTTATGCTTAACTAAGATCTGGGATTTTACCTTCAAACTGATGAAGTGCATCAAAGAAAACAACGGAGAGCTTGACACTGAAGTACATTCTAAATCTTTCCAGTTTCATGCTATTAATAATTGTTGTCTCACAAGTTGTCAAACACTGAATTTCCTTCACATTATTGAGAAACTCATCCCCTGAAATCCAAGTTCTAGGAAGACCTTAAAATTCTTTTCCCATGCTGGAACAAACTGACTTGTGTGCTCCGATATTCTCTATCGGATGTCTAACAATAAGAAGCACAAAAATCCCGAAATATGGGAAATGAGAAACCTTTAGTTATGTACTATTCTATCACTTAAATTCAACTCATCTCCTCATTCTACATAAGTGTGGAGTCAAATTCTACTCATACGGAGGAAGGCTTATTCAGACCTTACGTTTCAGAGGTTACTGCAGCAGCTAGCTCTACCCAGGACTTTCTGCATGGTTCTTAGGAGAAAAATAAAGGTGTGAAAAAGGGGAAAGACTACTGATATGCACAAGTTCTTCAGTTCTTCCCCCTGTGTTACAGGATATATATGAAATTATGGCTATGATGGTAAAAAATAAAGCAGGCAAATTCTTCTTACAAAGCCTATTATGCCAACAATAGGCTGAATATTATTCCCACTGAACACAGGCAAGCTGGTAGTAGAGGCTCCCAGTAAACTGTATGATATTTGGAACATATTCTGGGATTCAGATTCTCCTCTTAGAGAATAAAAACATTTACTTTTCATCCCAGTCCTGCTTTAACAAGACTGGAAAGAACTTTGTACTGATTCCAATAAAAAATAAGCTCCTTCTAAACCTAGTTTTGTATTTTGTTTAGTTGAATGCACAAAAACAGTCGCCAGTAGAGGGGGTATAGCTCAACCATTTCTCGTGGTAGAAGGGGCTGTCACAATATGAAGGAGAGGACAATACGAAGAACAGGTTGTGCAAATTTACGTGCCTTTAGAAAGAGAAGCTGCAAGGGGAGAAGGGCTTCTGAGATGCACCAGGAAAAAGCAGCAGGAGAACAAATATTCATTTCAGGCTTTTAGCATTTTAATATAAGCCAACCAAAAGACAGAAAAAATCACCACTACCTTCAACTGATTTCAGACTAAAACATCTTCTGCTAAGTATTTTAGCTTGACAGTGTAAATAGCCTACTTTTTTTTGAATACAGAAATTCTGTGTGTCAAAAAATTCCAGGAATGGACCCAAGCATCATGTAATTCAATGAGTTTCAGCATTACAGCAAAATAAGATGTTGATGTATTCTCCTTGAGAAATCATGGGCAAAAAACTTAATACCATTATGTGAGTCCAATCTAGTTGAACTGGAACAGTTGTACGACACCCTGCTACGTCCCCATTGGTAACAGCGAGTCCTGGTGAGGAAAATTCCCTCCCAAAAAAGGGAACAGACCTCAAGGTTAGACAGGAGATCTGTTTTTATGGTGCAGAATTCCTGGCTGCCATCAAACTGACTGCAACTAGCAAAAGGGAAATTTTTCAGATTTCCAAATATATGTCTGAAGAATGTTGACAAATATATGAGTTGTCACTGACAAGCAGGTTCAGGCTCAAACTACCAAACCAATCTCTTATTTAAGAGGCCTAGGGTTTTGAGTAACTATATTAGACATTTTTATGTGAAGACCTCACAAATACCTTTGAGGCCAAGGTGTGGTTGCCCAGCACTTCCCAAAATAGACTCTTAGGTCATGACTCAAGAAACCTCTTCAATAAGTGCTTAATTACTAACCCAAATGAATATATGTTATTCTGAGCTTCAAAGTCCAGACTCCGGAAGTGGTGGCACCCAACGCAGGAAACCCTTTTTGAGTTTGCTCCAGCCCAGTAAGTGAAGCAGGCCTCGCAGAGCCTTGCCAGAGGATCCTGGTCAGGAATGAATTCTGCTGAAGCTTTGTAACGCTTCAGAGAAATACCCATCTTTCTCAGACTTCAACTGTACAGTAGCTTAAAATAAAAGAACAATGTTCTGTGATGTCCTAGCAAGTTAAAAGGCTTTGTTATGGACCAGAGCAATTAATGTTTAAAAAGCAAAATACCCTGATGCTACATGTCAAACTATTCCTGTATTTTAAAAGTGAAATAAATTCCAGTATTGAGTCTTACAGTCCATGGCTTCAAATGGGTTTAAAGAGGTGTAATTCAGGACAGCATTAGCTCTGTTGTCAACACTCAGTTTGAATAAATAAAACCAGTATTACACGATGCAACCATGCACATCTGCTCTACTCACATAAATGTGAGGGGGTTTATATACATAAATTTTGTGTAATATAGGCATCTATCAGTTAAAGAAGCAAAGCGTACCTGTGCTACATAGTTCACTTTGTCTCTGTTAATGATATTCAAGGCAACCCCAAGAGGTGGTTCTTTGCACAGGCTACACAGGCATGTGATGATTGTCAACATGATTCAAATGTACTTAGAAATAATTTTGCCCATTGGAGAGGGTCTTTGCCCAGAATACACTGCACAGACTCTACTCAGCTAAAGGCCTGTAAGTCTATTCTATCCTCAGAGAAACCAGAAGAAGAAAAGAGAGAGAGAAAGAAAGAAACAGGAGAAAATACTGCAGTAAAGAACGGAATTATTTATTTTCCTGTACTAGGCTAAACAGACACAAGTCCTGCCTGAGAGTCTCTCTTAATGTCTCCAGTTGTTCCATTTTTCCCCTAATCTTTTGTAATTGCAATATTCTCAGATAGTCCTTGCCTCTAGTAAATTGCACCTTGCAGCTCACATGCAACCCAGAAGAGGAGGAAAAAAGACAAAGGCAGAAGGTCCCACTTTACCCAAAAAAAGGTCACACAATTTTCTGGACTTAAAATGTGTATTCATATTAAATTCTTTCCAAATGCCAGGAGGCTAATTATATAATTAATGGAAAATCTGACATTAAATGAGTTAATTTTGTTCCCCTCAGTGTGGGAAACATCTAAATTTGAAATTTCCTCTCAAATTGTTAATTAATTTTTCTAATACAGACCATAATTCTCTCAAGTGAGGGAAACTGAAAGGAAACATGTTTTGATCCCAGGAGCTGCACTGCCTAACAAACTTACAGGGTCAACACTGAATGGAGGAACACCTATTTCCTTTGTAATTAAAGCAATAGGGAGACCCATGGCCAGTTTGCTGCAAAAGCTTTCCACGACAGTTTCTGCAAAAAGCTGGGGGTAATCTGTTCAAAGGACATGTTGCGGCTTTAGGGTCTCTGGCTGTATTCATACCAGTCTGTATTGAAATCTGAGAGATCTGGGTTCAGTTCCCAACTGTCAGAGGCTCCTGGGTCATCAAACAGGGCAGAAGAGTCAATTAATTTCATTATGTCTCGTTTCCAGTTGTAACATGTAGATATAAAGCTCCTTTATGAGGGGGGGAGGAGAGGGAGAACAATCACTTACAAAAATATTTAAGAATGAGTAACTGAAATCCTTCCCTATGAACAAGTTAAAAAAAAAAAAAAGCAAAAAGCCCTCTTTTTAATTAATGAAGAGAAAAAATATATCAGTATTTACACATATATTTCCAGAAAAATAACCTGATTTATTGGAAAAAATATTTTGAGTTAAAATGAAAAAAAAGGAATGAATGGCAAATTTCACCCAGTTCTGCTCACTTAGGATGACTCATAAGTACAAGGATTTGAAAGAAATAAATCTGTAATTGTACTGAGACTTTGTTTCACACACAGGCTGCAGTTTCCTGAATAACTTCACCTTATTTACCACTACTGAGAGCAGCAGTCCTGCCCTCCCTGTTGTCCATGATTGTGTGCTCCAGCTCTCTTGTTTGTGCTGGCATCAGTGCTTGGGCAGCTGCGCAGCTGGACTGAAAATTAATCTGACTACAGAAAAAAAAGGGTTTTTTTAGCTAAAGCAGCTCCCTGAACCAACAAGCCGTGTGCTGATACAGAGAGAGGCAGCAATGAATGGCTGACGGATAAAGGAGAGTGAGGGACAAACTCTTTCAGTGACCCCGGGGACTTAAATAGGCTTAAATCCATCATGAAACCACTTCCTCAGCCTTATCCCCACTGGCCAGAGGATCCTTTTCTATCTTTGGTGGGGGAGAGCATCTTTGCACGGACAGAAGGCTACAGAGTTACCTCCCACAGATACTGCCCGTACACACACAGGAAATACAAAGATATTCAAGACAATTTGTCCTGGAGAAAACAAAGGTAAATGACATTTACCATGGAGCAGACTCTGGCCATGGCCAGTCATCACCAGAGCATTGCATGTGCTTGGCTTATGTCCCTTTGTAATATGCATTTTTATTTAGCAGAAAAAACCCAGTAACTCAATATAGTAAGTCCACAAATAATGTCAGGAAACGTTTTATTTGACTCGAAGTAAGGACGTAAAAGGGATCATACGTCTGACTTAATGAGGGGGGGAAAAAAAAAAAGTGGTTTTGGTCCATAAAAAATAATTTGTCCAGGGAAACATTCTAGAAGTAGCAATCTAAATATTCCTACGAGGAATCCCCAGTATTACAATTACGGAACTTGTAACATTTTCTCCTTCTGTGTGTCTTCGACTGAGTACTGATTTTAATACAAACATCATTTGGAAAATCTCATACTTAACTCTGAAAAGGCTTACTTTCCTACAATTCAATATTGACAATAAATGTTTAGTCCCGGTAAAAAACTTTACTTCTCTGATTCTGGTGAGAACTTAAAAAAAGGGTCCCTAGTGACACTGGCTGCATATCCTTGCAGATTTATAAAATATTCTGCAACAGAAGTGTTGTAGAAAGTAAAGTATCATTTTACTGAATGTCAAAACCTAACTCAGTAATATCCTTAACTTTAATTTTTAATGATGCAAATACCATACTGATACTTCATCCTTGTCTTGATTACACTTCTAATACTCTTTTATGAGCAGCTCAGAAACAACAGAGTAAGAACAGTGTCTTTATGTGATTTAAAAGCACCAACTACTGAAATGAATCTTCTGTGTAGTCATGCCTTAATCGATTAAATAGATCCAGATCTTAGGAAAGTTCTGTAATTATACTTCGATTACTACTCAAGCTTTAAAAAAAATAAAGTAAGAGAAAAAAAAGCTAGAAGTTATCAGATGCCTCATCTTCCTTGTTATTACATTAAATATGCAATTTTAAAAGACATAGTATGTTAAAAGACACCAATAAGGAGTTCTTCATTTATGCCAAGTGAGCTGATCATTTTCTAATGATGAAAGTATTTCTCTGAGCAGGAACACTTAAACAGAAATATTCACAATCTTCTTCTCCAGCTAATTAAAAGCACTTGGTCTGATTAAGCGTAAGTCTGAACAATGTTTTCCATCGCCATCCTTCCCCATTCCATAATAAATCAGTGCTCTTGAGTGAGCTGAGGCTCTTGGTATAAGTACTGACCCTAAACTGATTTTATTTTTATTATTTTAACAGTTCATAAAAAATACTAGCTCTAGTGAAAAATGAAGGCAAGAAGCCTTTGCATAAAGGCCTAACAGATGCTGCCAGCACCACACTTTAATGAATGACCACTTCCACAGAATGAAAGAGATAACATTTTGTGCCATTCAGAAGGGAACGAGCTGCCTCCCTCCACACGATCTGTGCTCTTCCAACACCTCACGCAGCAACTTGTCCTGTGGCAAGGGAACCAGGGCAAGTTACAGGAGCTGGTATGGACAGACAGCAAACCCTCCACAGCTCTCACATCCCTTACAGGTTCCTCTTCTATCGATGGTTATCCAGTGGCGATCTGGCAACTACGGCTGGATGGCTGCTGTCACCTGGTGCTGGTGACTCCCTCCTGACACAGCACTGGGTCAGATGGTGGTGGTGGCGTGCAGAAGTTGGGCTCCCCACCGTGGCACTCCCGGGCTGCCGAGCAGGCAGCCAGCTCAGCCTTGCCTCCTCCTCCTCCTCCCTTCTTCCTATCTCTAACCGCTGTGCTCGGCAGCAACTGGAAGGTTTTAGGAGCCCTTGAATGGTTCTTCTCTGTAAATTGGGCTGGTAACCTGGCAGACCACAAGCAACTTGCCTGGAATTAAGGCTAACTGTAAGAATACACTATGCTGTAAAACACAGAAAATTACAGGATATTTAAAAAAAAAAAAATAATAAAACACATTGCCCTCTTCCCCTTCCTCCCCCCACCCTCTGCTTCATGAGTACCAGGCTAGGGCTGAGGCGAACATGGCTGAATTAATATACTACCTATGCTTTTCCCATTTTTATTAAATTAATTTACCTACATAACTTTCTTAGTTGTAAAAAAATTAACTAAGCCCTGCCACAAAGAACAGTACTGCTATTTACACTGTCAATAAACAGAGCTTTTAAAACAGTTTTGTTTCAGGTAACAGTATTTGTAAACATATCTGAGAGCTGTAATTCATTCTCCTAAGGTAGAAATAAAAATGTTTGTAAATATATTGTTTTAATTTTTTTAAATGTTACCACTGTAAATATTAAAGAAGCCAGAGTCAGACACCTTTTAGTACTTACAATACCACTTGCTGCTAAATTTTTAGTGTTATGAAAAATCTTTTCATTCAAAAGCTAAGAATTATGCATGCAGTATATTTTCAAAGGAAGCCCTAGTCCGAATGAACAAAACATCACACCACCAATTTAGCTCTCTGCAAAAATAGATGTCTAAAGATCATAGTCTGCTAATGACATCTTTTTTAAATTTTGCCCGTGGAGTTTCCATTCACATTATGCAGCCTGAGAGATGATTTAGACACAAGAAATATGATAATTATTACTTTTCATAAAAGACAGAAAGCATAGCTGTAAGATTACCTTCTAAAATGCCTCCAGCTATTTGAATTCAGAGTAGCACCTTAACAACGGCAGAAGGTAACACCTCACACTATCAGAGGCTGTGAGAGAAAGACAGGAGTTTAAAGGAAAATAGCACCTCCTCTTTCTTGAAGTTGCAGCCTAAAAAGTTTGAGGTAATTGTACCACTAACAGACCATGTTTAATCTTTGAAAGTACATTTGACAGATCAAACACAGAAGCTGTAAATTACCAGTAATGTCAGCAATCTTTCCATTTAACTATCAGTGTATCAAACCACGAACTCAACACAATAATAACTCGAAGATAGGAATCTAAGGAGACTCAGCCTGTATATTTATTTGGTTCTCAAGTACCTGGTTAAGCTGCAAGAGACAAATATGTTTGGTTTTCTCAGCAATAACAGGGATATAAAAAGAGATATATGCAAAAACTGGAACACTGAGTGCCAGAACAATTACATTTCCCAAACACTGCAGGTACAGAGCCAGATGCAAAAGAGCATTTTGAGCTGGAACACCCACATGAAGGGAATGACTGAGGGTTATTTCAGTGCAGTTACTGGAAAAAGGGGGAGTAGCCCAAAGGCTGATCTCGCTTGTGCTCCAGTGCGCTCTGCCTGGCTGATCATGACCTTGAGGGAAGAATGGGACCATCTCCAGTATGGAGATGAGTAGTGCTGGAACACCTGGCTACATCTTCTGTACTTCAGAGAGCATCCAAGGTATTAAAACCTTGGGATGTGAGCTTAACATTTTTGAAAAGGTTTTGTGGAACCTTACGTAAGCCTGGGAGTCTGGCCTGGTCTAAACCTGACAATTGCAAAGAATTTACTCACATGTGCATTATTTTGGTACCAAGACATTTATACTTGTAAAAGGTTTTATAAGGCTTTAATGATAACTGTAATGGTGTAGTTATTTCCTTTGCTAAAAGAAAAGAATACACGAACATAAGGAACCTCTGTATCAGAATAAATGAACTACATGATGACAACTGTTTTAAATACATGTATGGATTTAATTAAAGTTATAACATTTTATAATGTAAATAACACAAAATCAATCAATGATAACCAGCCATAATTTTCGCTGTAACAAAAATAATAAAACCAGGCAGTAAAATCACGTGCTATTTCAATTACTACTACTTCTGGTTTTCCTGATGTTGAAGCACTTCATACAATTACTGCATTTTCAGTGCTCAGTGTTAAAGTCTACATGGGAGAATTAAGACCATACAGCAGTGTGTTATTATTCTTCCTTCTTTTTCTTTCCCATGAAGTCTCTTTGTGAAACAGGGTTCTCCGAAATTGTTTCTTATCAATCAGAGCCCGTGGCTTGCAATCCATACGTCACACCCTGTGTAAGGTTGCTACTGCAACTTTGTTTACATTTTCACACCATACTACACATCTACGAAGTCTACACTGCCATCTAACCAAACACCGTTTCCATTTAAAATGGATGGGATAGCATCTCTCTTGCCTGCTTTTCTTCTTACAGCAGAACAGTGCCACATACAACCTGAGGCCAGTTTATTGCTGGATGACTGAGGATGTCTTCTGCAGCAGCAGGAGATGAGCATGTGTTTGGCATTATATGCACAAAGGGATACGGGTCCAGCAATACTGAGGGTCATTACTTCTCATCCTAGATGCCTGGAGTCCACACTGAGCCTCTCAGAACCAGGGGTAGGTGCCTGAGGTCCCTGCCTGTGGGAGAATGGGATGCCTCAGAAAGGAATCCAGAGCAGAGTGTAAGGTTGAGCCAGGAGCTGTTGAAACTAGCCAATAAAAACACCAAGGGAAGGGTGTGCCTCAAATTCTTCTCCTTTTGCAGCTTAGGTATCTTTTTTTTTTATGGCCTGTAAGGCAGTGCTTATGTCAGCTAGGGTTTCAGAGCCCCTAATCCACCCTAACTTGTTCAGGTGCCACACTTCATTCTTTTACAACCAAAACACAATAGGTACCCACTCCTTAAATACTGCTAGAGGGTCAGAATACAGACAATGTGGAATTAATTCCGCTTTAATTCCTTCTCTAGCTTGACATAGTTCAAACCTACACTTCTCACTTTCCAGCAGAATGTTCCAATCCTCTTATGCTGGGGAAAACCCAGGGCTGGGAGAGAAGAAGGGGTCACTGGCCCCTTTCTGCCTAAATTGTGCCAGTGCTGCAATGAAAGCAATTTACTTCGTTACAGCAAAAGGTAAATTACAGTAGTCTGTTGCTTTTCGGACTAAAGTTTGAAGTCTATTGCTTTTTAAATTGTATTTCCCATTACTCTCATACTCCTATTCCCTTGCTATATAACAGTCTCTTGGGATTCTTCATACTTCTATTTAAATTCCAGGGACACACTGCTTAGCAGTGACATTCAATTAGTTCTCCACTTAATAAATAACCGTATATAATTGAATATTTTTGCAAGTATTAAACATAGAACACATTCATTGTTAAAATTTAAAATCTTTAGTTATACGCTTGGAGCCAGTGAATGACATTGTTCACACTGAAATGAAATGAAAGGATTACAACACGGAATGCTTATGTTTAGAAATGGGTCGTTTGCAATTTCAAAAAATAGGTAATTTACAAAGTTTAAAATAAAATGCATGATTGCATTGTTCTAAGCATTGAGGGACTGAACAAAAGGCTTCCGCTTTCTTATCAGCATCAATTATGGCATGAGTGTGAATAATATGAATTGTGATTGAATCATTACTAACCATTTTTGCATAATTTTCCACTTTCACTTCACCAATATAACATTTTTATAAAGGACGAAATTATATTTCTTCTAAGAGCCATAAAGAAAAACCACAGAGCTTGATCTGTGACAATTATCAGGAAGATACAGATGATCTCTCCATCCCTAACAATAGTAGCTAATAGCACTTCGGTATTTTATTTTCTAGCCATCATCCCTCACACAAAGGTTTTCACCTCAGTTTTGATAAAGGTGGAGTTGGGACAAAGTTTTTCTTCTGCAATCTCTTAAGGCAGTCCTTCTTATGTTTTCAAGACAGTCAGAATTTGGGGACCAGGTCTGCCACACAAATTGGTTGCCAGCCGTTTACTTGCTCTTTAGAGAAGTCACGGTAGTTGTTGAAAGCGAAGCTGGCTTGCTTTTGCCCTGTGTTACAGGGTTATACTCAGTTGCACAGAAAATTGGATAGCATCTGGTGGGAGGACAGAAATTGTGGCTCTACGTGTGTGAGAGACATAAGCAGGCTGGGCTCTGCAGCCTGTTAATGTAGGGGATGGGGGAAGAGTGATCAATCCTGTGTTAATTACGGAGCCGGCAGATCGTTCAGCAGCTAATACTTCTTTTGTCTGGAAGGTGACTTGAAACAGTGACATCAAAGTATGATTACCATATAAACACTACACATTTCCATACCTTTCAAAGATTAGCCTTAATTTGGACCAGGAAAAAGATGAGATTAAAAGAAACTTGTACTTGAAGCACGTGATAATCAATCATCCAGAAAAAAATGTTTGATTATATGTATTGTGTTACTTAAGTGCTCTTTGAAGGCAGATGAGATGAAATGTATGTTTAAATACGTCAAACATGTTAAAGCAATATTTTAAACAGCTATTGTACAATGAGGTGACTTAAGGGATGGGCTCATGGCACTGCAGACTTGGGCCCTTATTTCAGTGTGGAATACACTGAGATGCTGGACTTTGGGTCACATAAATCAATCCACATAAGCACATATGGGGACCAGGGACTAAAGGACTTGCTACATTTTCAAGTGAAAACATTGTTTTTTCCTAAAGTTATTTAACACAGTGAAGGAACCCACAGAATACACCAGGAAGAAACGCAACACTGCGTTCGATAAGGACTTCTCTCCATCTTTGTGCAGATACCTCTCCAAGGATCAGATTTTGTGAGGTTTTCTTTAGGAGTGCCTGGATTGGTGAAAAAGGTTTTAGTTTTTCTATCCTCTGATATTTATAACTTCTGTCACATATCAAATTTATATTTGATTAAAAAATCATACTTATATGCACTACTGATGCACATAAATCATTACACACAATTTAATGAAGGACAATGCAGATGTTTGACTGCAAACAGCTGCTATAGATCTTTCAAGAAACCCTGGAAAGTAGGGGGCACTGAGATTTATCAGGTTCTTACTTGTGGAGGCATCTTCATTTGAATGAAACTAAGTGAAGCATAAATTAAAGATCTGTGAGACAAAAAACCCCTGTATTATTAGCAGAAGAAGAGTTTTTTCTATCACATAAAAAATGAGTGACAGGTGTAAGCCAGTCATGAAAAAAATGAATGAAAAAAAAGTTGCATGGTTACTTAATCACCTTCCAAAAGACATTTTATATGAAGGCTCCAAATTTCTTTACATGACAGAAGAGGATAAATAAAGCAGCCTAGGTGAACATTCACACTTTTGGCACTCCTTCTAAACATTAAGTTAACTGTGTTAAGATGAAACCGAAGCCCTGCCCAGTAATAATGCTTGAAGATGCTGCACAGTCAATTCCAACATACCAAAAGAGAAAAAAGTCAGTCTCTAAGAAACTCGCAGAAGAATTATGTCCTGCTTTACAACTCAACAAGGATCGTAGAAGGAATGCCTGATGATCAGAATAACTGCCTAAACAAACCCACTGATAATCAGTCAAATTTACAGATAAATTAGCATGGCTTTCCTAGGGAATTTAATTGCTTCAAAAGCTCAGATTACAGCAGATGGCTGTAGGATGCTCTCCTTTACAGACCTGTGCTACCAAATGTGCAGTTAAAATATAACTTACTTATTCTACACCCTTCATTTAGGTGGATCTACCGTAGGAGTTGGATGGATTACCCCTGAACCTGCAGAGTGACACGGGGTCTTATTGGCCAGAGCGCTGCCCCCACATATCTGGGCTCTGTGGTATTATTCAAACGAAATAAACCCTTCTCAACCTTCCCCATGTTCAGTTGTTCTGTTTAGCATTTGACTCTGAGCATTGCTTCCCTGTTGGCTCACCATGCTCGTGGGGTTTTATGCAGACCTGCCCATCTGCAGTGTGGCGTTCTTGCAGAACACTTTTCATAGGCTGGGACGAATGGCTGTTACACAAATTGGAAGGCTTTTCATGGAGGACAGCCCTTGTGACACTGCTTTCCACTACTGTCTGTGCACACTTCTGATATCGCAGCCAAGACATGTAATTCTGTATTTAGAAGCTACATGAGAAGCTTTTTTCAGCTGTAAGGATTCACCCATTCCTTGAACTTGTAAGAGTATTTGTTCCTCTAAACCACATTCTTCCAAACAATTACTTAAGGCAGACACTTTAGATATCGCTGGGGGCATCATTAAACCTTTGCTTGAAGATGCTGGCGAACAGCTTCATCCCACCACCAACTCCAGGAGCACGTGCAGCCAGAAATACCTAACTACATAAAGACACCTACAATATTAGTAGATCATGAAGATCTCTCCCTCTCCATGGTGCCAAGTATTGTCATCACCCTCACAGGACTTGGGATGCGGCAGGCATGTGTGTGCCATGACCCTTCATCCTCCATATTGCCAAGCAGTCCACGGGAATCCAGGGAGGCACAGTACAGGGAAGTGAATTTATATGGTCACCTGGTTTGTTCAGCCTGGGGAAGAGGAGACTGAGGGGAGACCTCACTGCAGTTCCAACTTCCTCACAAAAGGAAGTGGAAGGGCAGGTACTGATCTCTTCTCTGTGGTGACCAGTGACAGGACCTGAGGAAATGGCCTGAAGTTGTGTCAGGGGAGGTTTGGATTGAATATCAGGAAAAGTCTTTTCACCCAGAGGGTGGTTGGACACTGGAACAGGCTTCCCAGGGACATGGCCACAGCACCAAACCTGACAGAGTCCAAGAAGCACATGGAAAACACTCTCAGACACATGGTGTGATTCTGTGCAGGGCCAGGAGCTGGATTTGATGATGCTCGTGGGTCCATTCCTACTCAGCACAATTTATCATTCTATGAAAGGCAGTGCAAAAAACATGCCATACTTACGCAATACTTCTTTTGGAATAGCCTTTGATAATATTAAAAACAATTGCCCTGAACTTCCCAATCACTGTTTTCTTTTATGGACACCATGCCATACCAGGATGTAATGTGGGTTTTCTTAATATCCATTTTTCCCCATAAGTTTTTAACTGTAATGCTCAATAAATATTCAAGTGCCAGCATGGAGTAGATTATTGCTAACATGTTGCAGGAAAATTGCACAGTGCTAAAGCTTGCAATAAAAATAAGCAGAACGCCCACTGTTAATACACTGTAGTTAAGTGTATTAGCTATTTTCAAAAGCATTAACTCCCACACAAATAGCAATGCTATTTTGTCCAATATATTATTATCAGACAGTGAAAATCAGTTGGGGACTATCTAAAGCCTTTATGCCCACATGTATTAAAATAAAATTGCTTCACAAAATTAGGAAATTGTGTGGGGACAGCACTTAAGATTTTACCAGGTGTAAACAAAATAATAATAATAATAATAATAATAAATTATGAAATTACACGCTGCTCGTACAAACGGCTCTTCCCTTTCCCCACCTGATATTCAGAATCATTGAAAAGAAAATATTTGTTTCTCTACCTCTCATTTTTTGTTGTATTTTCTGTCTCATCAGCTGATAAGATTTTGTAATTTTTGAGGTCTTGTACTTTTTACTTCACCAGAGCAGGAAAACTAATATTGGATAATAATGATACACAAGAAGAAGCAATTGCTAATGATCCTAATGCGGCAGTGTAAGCTCTTCACGAATCTACTGATTATCCTTTTGTTTCTACTTCCTGTTCATCTGTCTCAGCAGTGACATCATGAAAATAATAATAATTTGCACCCAGATTCTCAAAGTGGTTTGCAAATATTAATTAATTGCAAACCTAATTATGCCTCTGAGACAGATTTTATGTTCCTATTGTTCTCTGGAGACCCATGTGCCTCTTTCCTTGAAGCGTATTTCTTCTCCTTACAGAGTTATTCAAACCCCCCTGAAATTAAGGGGAGAAAAAAGAAAAAAAAAATATTGGGCAGTAGAGGGGAGGGAGAGAAGAGGATAGTGGGGGAGGGAGAGAGAAAAGAGAAAAGAGAGATGAAACAAAGCCCTCATATTTTACTCTGTGCTCTACCTACCTGAATCTGGAAAAACGATGTGCTTTCACGGCATTTTCTGTTACCAGTAATATTAAAGATAACTAAATTTTCTCCTGAGGTACTGTTACGTGGCAAAAGGTATAAATATTACTAAAACGGCAAAAAGGCGTGTTTCAATTTCACACACTGTTAGATGACGACAGTCATCTGGCACCCAGCAAGCTCTGCTTCACACGTGGCCATGGGTTTGGGTTTGGGCTGGGCTGCAGGTGCAGTGTCACACCATCGGGGTGCTGTCACAGAACAGGTGTAAACCCTGCTGCCACATCCCCTTTCTGGGGCCTTACTGCCACAAGCTCACATAACAAGTTTTCCACGGCAACAGGAAAACATTTGACAATGCATTTTCTGGGGAAGCTACTGACACATTTTCTTCCTCTTTGGGAAGCTTACTTTGGCATAAAGCCAGGATGTGTCCCCCTTGGAATAAATATTACAAGAAATGCTTTTTTCACGCTCCTTCTCACTATGGTGGTCTTATTTCTTTCCCAGAAAATAATTCATCACTCTGAGGGATAAAAATATGGAAAATACTGCGAGTTACCTTTTTCCTCACTTTAACATCATAACAGTCAGCTAGGTAATTCTTCCCTGCAAGCACTATTCTTTTGACTTCAAAAATTAGGAAAGAATTATGTCAGTCCTAAAAAAGCTGCCATTTAAGTCTCATCCCTTCAGAATAAGAGCAAGCAGAAGAACAGGCCAATTAGAGTCAATGAAACAATTAGCTTCAAAACTCCGATTGTCACCAAACTATCTATTTACCCTAATGGAAATTATACATGCTTCCATAATATAGGGGGTTTACCAAAGGAACAAAAATACTATGCAGTTCTCCAAATGCCTTACCAAAATTAAATGTTTCTCCTGTGAACAGCACACAGGCTGATGAAGAGCAACACAACAACTAGAGCTCAAGTGATGTTCAGGACATTGCAGGAGTGCATCTGGGATGACAAGTTTAAGATATTTTCTTTAAAATTCAAGTAATTAAAAGTGCTTGGAATCACCTGTCCTGACTAGCAGAATGCAAATACATGAATATCCTTTGAAAACCACAAACTTACTTTTTCTTTTCTTCATCTAATAGCCTTAAAGTGCACTGCATAGCGGCCAAAAAGATTCACAAATAATTTATTAAATTAATTCTACCAAAAAATACACTCTATAACGAGTATCTGACTTTTAAAATGAAAGCAACATCTTGGAAATTTTGGTCAAATTTAGTACTTTGGTTTACTCATTTTGTTTCTGAGAAGAGTAATTGAGAAGCTGACAGTGGTTTTGTTCCTCCTAGCATTTCTACATTTTGGAATACAAAACTGGATGTTTAAGAGTTGAAATTCATATAAGAGGAAATAGCTAAGTGCATTGAAGGATTCAATAACATAAGAAGATAAAACAAAAAAAACTTGTAGCTTTTTCACCCAATCATCCTATATATGGACAAACCCATTTTTAAAATAAAAAACAACCTACAGACTTATAAACCAGAACATAATTCTAAGAAATTGAAAGCCTGAGATCTGAAGCTGTAGGAGAGCTGCAGAAAGGGAACTGTAATATGCTGGCAATGATCTCTGGAGCAGCAGATGGCAGGAGAAACTCTGTCTCTTACCTTTATTCACCATATGCCATTTAACTGATTAAAATGTATTAATGTAGCAAAAAAATATTACAAAACAACACACATAACTATAGCTCTTTAGTGCACATTATCCCACCCATTTTTTTGGTGTTCTGGTAATCCATCTGCAAACTTCACGCATTTTTGTCCGGGTTTCCTCCTCCCTGCATGCAGTTACTTTATGTTTCCCTACAAAATAACTCACACCCCAAACTGTTAAAGCTGTGATCTTCCTACCTGGCTGAGTAAAATCAGCTGATACAAGGGAAGACCTCGGGACTGGGGCACTTGAAAACATCTTGGTAATTCAACAGGTGGCAAATTTCTCTCTCAGCAAGAACTGGTAGTGCCAGACAGTGCCTTTTCTTTTGAGAATGAGTTTCTTCTATTTTGCTGGATTTTATCACCACAATGACCAGTCAGGTGAGTACCAGATCAGCTCTCCATGCACCTTGCACATCCTTATGCAATAGCTTTTCCTCTTCACCAGTACCCCACTCTTCCTGCCCCAGCCATCCAGGACACCACAGCACACGTCAGTAAGACAACAGCTGCTGAGAGTCAAGAGAGAAGTGGATGTGAGTCACTGCTTTGGGTTAACACTGCTGGTGATATGCTCTAACTTGCCTTAATCAACATGCAGTCACTCACTTATCCAAACTCTGCTGAGCCTCGCAGGTAGTCCAGTGCATGCCTGCAGCTGCTGCTGTTAAGGTTGGTCCTGGCACACGGGCTGGGCACAGTGTCTCCTATGGAGCTCTCCCCGGTAGGTCTTTTACTCATAAAAATGGCAATACTCTGTAAGAAAATTGTGAATGGCCTGTAGATCGGAGCTGAAGTTCAATCTGCTTTACTCTGACCCGATTTTCTCATTTTCCTGAGTAAGGCAAGGATCATTCCCACCTTGCAGATGGAGGCTCTGCTGGTGCCAGGCAGAGCCCAGAGTCAACTGGGCCAGGCTTGTTAGGTACAAGTGAACGTGGGACGACTGACTGAAAACTAGAGCCCATAAGGACTAACGCAAGAGGAAGGCAGCAGGCCACAAGCGGTGTGCGAGAGTGACACCAGCTATCCATGCAGCTGGCTTTATTTACACCAGGCAAAACCTCATTCCGAAATAAGTGAGCTAAGACATCTCTGCGAATGACAGAATCAGCAACCTGGGAATGACTGGTTCCGATGACTGCACTGACGGAGAGCTCCTCAGTCTGACCTGAGTGGGGACGTACCATCTGCATCAGCTGACAACTGGACCATTGTTAACAACTGTTCCGAATAGCTTTGGGCCATTATTCCTTATCTTGATATCTTCCCAGAATGGGAATAATTCCTTCCTTCATCTACACAGTTACTCTGAAAGTATTTATAGATGATAATTAAGTCCCTTCCTTCCATCCTCCTGAGTATCCTCTAGGCTGTAGGACTGACTTACCACTTGGTATATTATCCTGTCCTTCAATCCTACTTCTATTTAGAATAAAAAAGCAGCTTCAGATATATAGACAATCAGAACAACATCTAATGTTGCAGGACCATTTATAAACAATGGAAAATAAAGTCTAAAAAGAGAAAGTGATGTAAAGTAGCTCCTTCTCCACATTCAAAAGATTCTCTTGATGGGATCTGTTAATATTCATTATACAGCGTGAGATTTCTGTTAATTTACACCAGCAAAATACACAAAAGAAAAAATAATAAAGGTTTTAATAACACTCAGCAATGAACTCAGTGAAGCTTCTGCTCGTTATTGAATCAGCTGTGGACTTTAAAAAAAAAAAATTCCGAATTACTTAAGACATACAATAGAAATGTGAATCATATTGTCTTGCTAAAATGTCTTCAAGGATACAGATAATTTCAACTACATGCAGATCTTGTTTCTTAATACCAATGTTATTAATTCTCCTTCCTCTACAACTGCGAGTAATAAACCCAATTCTTATTTTACCTAGCTCTGGATTAAAAGTGGAGCATTCTCCTTGAAAATCACAATGCTAAAAGATGCCCTAAAGTATCCTGATTAAAGTACTTCCAGTAGTACCATTTTATGGGTTTTTTTTAGGGATTTGGAGTCAAATAAAACTCTGACACCATACATAACGCTAACAAAAGTTTTTAAGAGGTGTACTAAACTGAAACAGATACTTAAAAGCTGGATTAAAATTTCCCTGGTACACAGAAACCAACACAAAGTAGCAAAGCTTATCAGACTGTCCCTATAAAAAGTTCCTCATTTTTATTTAACACTGCCAATTTTCAGGCTATTCATAAACTATTTTTACCCTCCCTATTCCAACAAATGAAATTAGACCTCTTTTCATGCTGTCTACAAGTTTATTTGTTGATAAATTATTACTAACTATCTTCAAAAGTAGAAAACACTATTTTATTTGCACACATCTGGTAATGATATTCCTAAGTCTAGACAAATGAAATGAGAGTTAGACAAGGTATGTTAGTGAACTGAGTTCTGTATTTACAAATAATATTAAGACAAAAGTGGAGAAAAGTGTTATTTTGTTACAGTTATAAAAAATCAAAAATGCTACTAAAATGTTTTATTTGACCCTTTGGAAATGGAAGTAGGGATTCTTGTGATTTCTAGTGATACAATAACATAATATCAAATTAGGCATTAAACTGAAACAACAAACCCCTTCTAGTTGAACGAAGGAATAAATAATGAAAAATCTGTTTTGTTACAAAAACATGGAAAAGGCCCTCATTATCTTTTTTTCTTAGATCTAGCAACTGTAACACCCGCATTCAGGTTCGTTTCCCTGTCTCCATGTCGTAAAACATGAGATTATTTCAGTGAGATTTACCCTAGACAAGTCACAGACAGATTCCCAATCCACTTAAACTATTAACTCCATGGATTTCATGTGTTATGTGAAAAAAACCAAACCAAAACAAAACTGAGCCCTCCTGCACATAATTAAAGTATTACTTTTAAAAGCCTCAGACAGTTCTATCAAGAGGGAGAAGAATAAGTCTCAGAGCAGATCAGTTTTGGATATAAGGGTCTTTATCCCATGTAGTAACAAATATGTTAGAGAAAGGCAGTATTTTATATATTCTTTCTAAAAATTATCAACAGTTTGTTTTTATACTTCTTGTAAATCAACCAACTATCCAACTAAGACCTTCCTCTTAGCTCTCATGGTTTGGGATCTCTATCTATTACTTTTTGATGACCTGTACAGCATTTAATTGATTTCATTATTTTATACAGACATATTGTATGGCTGTAATGTGCCATATACTGTAAGTCTGTTTATCTATATGACTTATTTGTGAATTCAAGAGTAATTGTACTATATCCAATGTAACTATAATGCAAATTGCTAATTTGATAGCAAATTTATTTAACATCCTAACTGCACTGAAGTCAGGTAAATACTACTTAATTCCCCCTGTGACAGCAAAAACAGTGCAAAGACTCATCCGATATAAGTCTGTCCCCACCAGTTTCAAGTAGGTCACCCAAATAAAGCCCATTTCTTAGGATTTGCAAAGGCAACAAGGATTTTATCATAATATTTAGAATTAAACTGATTATCTTTAGAAATCTCCCCAAATCCTTCCAGCTAGTTACATGAGAATGTTGTTATGTCATCTTTCCTCTATGGATGACCACAACAACTTGTTTCTGGGTTTTTTTCACAGTTTAGAAAAACCTACAGTGCTTTAGTTAGTTTACTTTGCTTGTGTTGTTCTAAATGAAGCACTGCCTTGGGGTAAGGAACTTCTGTTCATGACAACGCAAGGTTACAAAAACTACTCCAGATAGTAGAAACCAGATTAAGCCCGTGTTAATCTAAATACTAGACCCCAGATTTCCACCATCACACATTTCTTTATGTATTTACCCCAATGAAAACAAATTATTATCTTTATCAATCATCTCCATTTTTCCTGGAGAACAGATGACACTCAGTGTAATCAACCCAAACCTGTTATTCATGCAAATCCTCTGAGAACAATGATAACGCTGTCACTTCAAATGCAACAGAAACAGTATTATTTATGTGTCCTGAACTGAGTTATAACCACCAGGCAAGCACAGAGAACGCTCCTGAGAAGTTTGTATCACAGTGGAGACCAGCTGTGAAGGCAGAAGGCGGATCTCTACCTTGTGTGAGGTTACTGAGTAAGGGTCTGCAGTCACTGAATGGGGCCAGGATACAGGTATGGGAGAGGGGAGGAAGGTGAGGGGAAAACCAGGGAGGATAGCTATTCCTCTGAAAGAATCTCGCTAGGAACTTGTGTAACTTGGATCATACGAGGCTCAAACACATCTGGATTCAGTGAACAGCAAACAAAACAGCTAAGATAAAGAAAAAAGATAGCAGTTTATTTGTCTGTAAAATTGAAATGTCAACAGTAAGGTTCTAGACTCTTGCAACTGAAAATTGTCTGAAAATTGTCTAGTTATAATATAATTAAATTAACATTCCTAAGCCCAAAACACTGATTTGTAATAAACTTTATATGTTTTATGTAACTTTTATGGAAGATTTTCATATAAGCTTTTATGTATAGTTCTACTGCTTCTCATTATTGTATTAATATAGAATGATAATTACTGGAAACCATGTAATTAAAAACTGTGCTTGAAAAGTGTCTTATTTGCATCTCATTTTAATCCTGTTTCAGTCTATTTGTTAAGCATTTTTTCCTAGCTTATATCCTTTATTTGTCCCAACAGTATTTTAAAATAATCTAGGAATAAACAAACAAACAACAGAAAACTACATGGAAAAAAAGAGGCACATTAAAAAAAAAAATTAGACTCATCATCAGCTAAGATCTGGGAAATTTCAAGCACTCAACAAACTTTTGCAGCAAGAGGTCCATTGCTTAAGTTTGACTGAAGGCTATTCTTTGCCATCAACCACATGATCTAGATCTCTTTTATCACTTCTGGCCTGAGTAAACAATCTTTTCAGGAATGAAATTAATTTTGCATGAAACAAAACAGCTCACAACATTTAAGTCATATAGTGCCACTTTCTTGAATGAATCACCTTTAGTTTCTTCCTTCAACTAGTATACCATAAAAAATCCCACTTCTTCTTACATGAAGATAATGTTTTTATGTAGTACCATGGACATCAGACTAAAGGAAATATCTGCTGCCCGATATCTCTACTTGTACCTTCCATGATATCCTGCATTTTTTCTACTAAATACTTTATGATCACCGAAAAAAGAAGTAATTTAAACTTACTGTGCTTATTTTCATTTGTGGCACAAACATGTAACTGTTTAGAGGTAGGTATTTAAATTTTCTTTTTGGCTATTTCAGTGGTATTATAAAAATAAAAAGCATCTGACTTCTGTATTACTGCAATTGTGCTTAATTTCTTGTAATGCCGAGTTACCAGATTGGTTGTGGTTAGTCTGAACTAGAGACACTGTTTCCTTCTGATGACTCTGTACTAGAATTTGTTATGAAATGCTTGTATTTTTCTCTTTTTCTCATTCTTAATTTATAAAAGTGGAAAGGCAACAACTGTAATTAAATTGATCATGGTATCTTCCGTATGTGTGTATTGCTATGCAAATAAGTTTTACATCCACCCATATAGCACGCATGAGGAGAACTACCTTAATTTCTTTAGTGATCAGAAGTGATAAAAATGTGTTGTAATCTCAAAAATGAAACATACCATTGAAGGTGAATTTCCCTAACAAAACATTAGGTTACATGAAGCCCTGTTTCTGCAAGTATATGGTTTATTAGCTCATGATATCAAGGCCTGAACAACACAGATATTGTAAAATGAAGATCTGTCTCTACACAGGCGCTAACTCTTTCATCTCACTGGAATCTTGCTAAGCGTCTTTTAACAATTAAAGTAGCATTTGCAAAGTAATACCAAGTATTGATTTGAATATGGCCAAGTCTGGCACCTGGAGACATTAACACAGTCATTATAGTATTATACAACCTTATGTTTGCTTTTAAAAATTAGGATAAACTTGCTTGTCATTGGAGTGGGGCCTAAAAAGCCTTTCTTAGTGCATCATTCAGTACTGAAGTGGGCATGGGTAGGGTACCTTGGGTAGGACACTGAGTGCATCTCCATCAGACACAGTCAAGGAATTCCGAAGATAACTAGCAGGGCTGAATATTTAACCCATGGGACATTAGGCTAAAACATTCTGTTTCCTCAAATGGCAGCTATACTCTTGAAAATACTAAATCAGCATAAAGATTGAAACAGTCAAAACTACTGACAGCTCAAACTGAAGCCACATTAACTTTTATTTTGTTCGCACTTAATTGGGCAGTAATGTTTAAGATTTCATTTTATTAAGTATCTTGGGAAATGGTCATTATCTTTCTCTGTAATGATGGGAATACAGTCAAACATACTAAAAAAATACATCCAAGAAATTTTAGGTTTTTTTCTGCAATATCTAACTGCAATAACTGAAATATTTCTGGTGTGAGAAACCAAAGCAGTCACTGTCCACAGAACAAAATACAGAGCTCTAGGTACGTGTTTCTTATTGCATTTAGCACTTCTGGGTAAATGCATTCAGTTAAATGGATCAGAAATGCAGAGCTCAGTAGCAATTTATTCTCTTTAAAAATTATTTATTTCAGCCATTCTCTATATATTTCCTGCTTGCTTCTCAAAACACATCATCTTTACTCTCCTGATACTTAGAAACTTTTTTACATCGTGATCCTTGGGAAATTAAACAGTTATATTACAGATTTTCCTGCAAAAAGAAGCTTTGTTAAATGAAATTCCTTCAAAATACCAGTGTGCCAGAAACTCGAAACTCTGTTTTGTGAAATTTAGATACTTCAAATCCTACTGAAGAAGCTAGCAGCTTCCTGAAGCTTCTAGTAGTAGTTGCAATTGAAGCAGAGCTTGCAGAGCAAAGTTTTCAGGCTATTGAAGCAATAGGACTCTTTGGTGTAGATTTTATAACATATTCAGGCATTGATGGCCAAGGTAATTTCAGTAACAATATTCTGTTTTCAAAAATGACACATGCAGAAATGAAAAAGATGTAAAAAATGACATAATCCTAACCTCACTGAACACTACAAACCTCTGCTGCTAAGATACTGTGTAAAAAATCAGCAAGGCTAAAGAACAGCAGGACTATAGACTTTTAAAACATGACATCTTACTTCAGAGAAGGGGTTACAGTGTCTGAACAACAGAGTTCATCGTATGGCTTAAGAAATTGTGTAGCCACAACAAGGAACAAAATAAAAACTCCTGCATGCATGACATGGAAGTGAGTAACTGTGTTTAAGATGCCTAGATTTAGTGCCTATGTCTCCCAGTCTCCTTGATAATTTCTTTTTTATTGCTTTGGTTTTTTTTTCCCCAATACTTCTTAATGAACACAGCTGTTATGGAAGTCATGATTGCTATCTGATTATATATTTTACCTTCTCACTGTAGGCAAGAACACAAAGCTACAGAGACGGGTGTCTTTGTAGTCCTTGGGAGTCCTAGTTCCCCTCAGTTTCCAAAATCTGTGCTGCTGAAAATGATTTTTTCTGAAGCATCTGACTAAGTGGGGTTGACTGACATCTTCACAATTCTAACTCCAAATATTTATATGACGTATATCCTCTTGCTAACACCAATTTATCACAGGGTAGTCAAATAGGTTTAGTACCTCATCTGTCCAGTAACTAGAGCTAAACACGCTGATCTCACCAAATCCACGAGAGCTGCCTATTACTTTTCATAGAGCAATGGCAAGAGATCCAAATCAAAGACCAAGGTTCCTTTAGGTAATAGTCATTGCATTTAACGAAAACATGATCCCAGTCAAAAAAGGTAACACAGTATTTTTCTAAACAAGCGAGTAGTGAATCATACTAATCTGAATAAATCTCAGTGTAAATGAATCCAAAGAATCCAGTGCACTTACAGGCAAATGGCATTTCAAGGAAGAAAGGATTACAGAAACTACATCAAATGCATTTTAAGCACCGCTTTACACATGTCCATTAAACTGATGTAGGCAACACATGATGAAGTTACAGGACTGCTCTGACAATCTTTGAAAGCTCTTACCCACTACACACATCATCCATAGAGGAAACACAATGATACACGTTTCAAAGGAACTAGTTTTTCCTGACCATATTGTATTTCTCATAAACAATAGTTACTCCTGCGCCCCTAAGGCTTCCATTATGGTAATTTCTTCCCTTTGGTAAAGAGGCGACAGGTCCTGGCAAACAGATGAAACATTGCACTGCTACTTTAAATGAAACTATCACTTCTGATATATCTATGATTTCCTTTTCCCAATATATAACTGAAATTCAGGATCATAGGCATGGACCTTTTTCTCAAAATTTGAAGAACTGGACTTTTTGTGGTTTCCCTTGACCACGCGTTGGGATTTGATTAGGCACAAACAGCTACCCCAAAACATATTTTTATGAGTTCATGAAACTATGAAACTATTTCTCAGTCTGCTTAATGAAACAACTGTTAGCCAGCAAAAGAAGATAGCTGTTACGACATCACTGTGGTTGGAAAAATGACTAAGTCAAAACAGTCGTTTTTCTCACGAGTTCTACTCTCGGAATGAGTTCACAATCAATTGAGTTTTGCAGCAAGACTACAATCTTTTTACCACACTTTATTCATTGGCACTGCAGCATCAGCACAGGCATGAGAGACCAGGAGCACAACTATTATCACCTCTCATTTTAACAAGCAAGTGGCAACCATCCCCCAGTATGTCTTTGAACTGAGCAACATGAAGATGAGGAGAATGCTTTAAAGTGTTATTATCTTCTCTGCTACATCCCACAGAAACAGTTCCGATGAAATGAGAATCTCCACGAGAAGGGTGTAGTAAATGTAAGAATTGTTTATAAACTGACTACACTATTTCCTAAGTAAGTAAAAGTTGGCCATTCTTAATTTTAGAGTACTAAAGTACTAGAGTACTGATTTTAGTTTCTATACATTTACAAACAATACCCTTGCCTCGCCCCTTTCCTGCCTTTCCAAATATTTTATTAGTCTATCTTCAGTTGTCTTTTTCTTTTGGCCACCCAGACAGAGTGGTAGTGTAAACCTGGCAAATGTCCAGGCTGCATGGGTAAGCTTTTAAAGCCTAAGTTCTATAATTAACTTTTATAAGTTATAATAACTGAATTTTTGTCCATGACACAGGCATATCCAATGCAAGGAAAAATAACAACACAAATAATGGCAGATAAATGCCACATTTATTTTTTACACAAGAATTAACTTGCAGATCTGTTTTTAGGAGATCAAGGAAGTCTACTGTTTTACAAGCCTAAAAAAGTAGATGCACATGGAAGAAGGGAAACATGATTAAGCTCATACTCTTCTTCTACCTTTTTTCATTCATCTTTCAATGCAAAGCACTGTCCTCCCAGTACGGTTGTTCATTTGCTTTCTAAATATGCAGGAGTAGATAGCCAGAATAAGTGCCCTTAAATGCTTGAAATAATACTGTGATAGAGAAGGGCTCACCAAGTTTACAAATCCGAATTATTTTCACTCAGCCTTTTGCTGTGTGATAATATCTACAGATTGACTCGAAAATCCACCATGGCAGATGCTATGCACACAAGTAAGATGAATTGCTTCATCTTCCAGGGTTTATGGTTTGTTTTGAAGTTAATGGTTGGTCTTTCTGGTCCTTATGAAAAAAGTCGAAGCTCAAATGAAATAGGCATTAAAGTTTCAAGAGCTATGAAAATGAAAACATTCCTCCATAATATTTACTGTCATTGCTATATTATTTAAATCTTTTGTTTATTACTTGATTTGACTTCTAAGGCTTTACTGATTCTCTCAGGGTTAAGAACTACACACATTTTCTCCCAACACTTTGGGCTCAAATCATTATGTTCCACCTGTCCATATGAATATTACATATCCATATGTGATTTTCTTTCCTTCACTTCTATTTCCCTCTACCTCTTGGGACAGATAATCTTAAATAAATCTGGATAGAAAACTGAGAATGAATAATACTACTTCTCTTGAGTAGAGTAAGACTTCCTTAAAAAAAAGCAAAACAAACCGCTCCCAAGTAATTTTTTCCTGTTGCTGTACAGTGCAGTTTGGACAAGGTCACCCTGGGATTTCTCCCTCTGCAAAGTGACAGCAAGAAGGTAATGACAAGCATAAGGAAAACATCAATAAAGCAGCCACCCAGCTTTCTGGATTTTAGATGATCTGCCTACCCTGGCAGGTGGATCTTTCTCTTTTCTGCAGTAGCACCAATCTAAACCAAGTATACGAGGCATACATCTGAATATGGAAAGGGCAATTTCTGTATATGGTTGTAAAAAAAATATTAGCCAAATGGCTGTAAAAGCATCAGGTGAGCTCAGTGTATTTAAAAATGATATAGTATCTGCAGTTTATAGCATCCTATAATCCAGTTCTTAAACTATGAAATATTTAGTCTTCTAATAAGATCTCAAGGCCATAGTTATCTATTAATTAATCCATTTTAATACCTTGATTTGTGAGATAAGGAAAAAAACCCACTGCTTGCTTGTGTCATGTGATACCACAAGCTTAATTAAAGCTGTTTAAAAATAAAATCCGTTAGATGCCATAAAAGTGCCAGGTGTACAAGTCATTATCTCAGGAGAGAAAAACACATTTCACTGGCCATAAAAGCTAAATTTTTCCAATACCAGCACCAATAAACCTTTCAGTTAATCTGAAAATGCAGAGTGCTTGTAAAAGGTAAGCATAATGAAAGTATTATCTCGGACAATGTTTCTTCTAATGAACAAAAATGTAAAATGGACTGCAAGGGACCTCCCAGGTCCCTTATGCTTGATTGAGCATAAACACCAAAAGAATGTGGCTACTGCGTAGGTCTGTACATTGTGGAGAGTCAGTTTAAATAACCCAGCCGTTTATCGGTTCTTCCAGAGCAATCTTACACACTTAACATGTATTAAGGGAAAAATAGCGGTATCCCAGCCCTTTCTGTAAAAAGCAACTTGGGATACTCAGTGAAGAATGATGGTAAGAACTCAAAGTCTGTTAGTATAGGTAATAAGTCTAAAGCAATTACTACCTGCTACGGAAACACTCTATTGATTTGGCCACTTAAGTTTGATAAATGGGTATCATATAGCAGAAACCATAAGAAGGAAGAAGCTCATAATCCTGGCACTGAATCTTAATTTATTGCAAGAATGTCAAAGTCAATATTAAAAAAAAAAAACCAAAAAACCAACCCCGGTATTTGTGATAATGCAGGCTGCTTTCAAATGATACCTTCTTCCCCCCAGCATGGCAAAATGTCACAAGCATTAATGTTTCATTATAATCTGCTTTTTTCATCAGAGAAGTTGCAATATAAACCACACGATTGTCTGCAATCTGGAACACAAGAATAATACTTGCTATATTTATCAATTAAGATAATTTTAGGATCTTTCATATCATCTGCTGGCAACAGCCACATCCACGTGCCATTAGTATTTTCACATCATCAGTTTACTTCTCCCTCTGTGATTTATTACATAGGATTCACATGGCTGAAGGACTGCACCACAGAAATGGTGATGAAAATGCTCTGCATGTAGAACAAACTTGTTTCAAACTTCAACATCCTGTTGAAATACTCTGCCTTATTATTGGTTTAAGTATTTAATACCTGTAAAAAACATTCTAAAATGTATATACTCAAATCACTCTTGGATACAGTTTCATACTTAAAGAATTTCCACAAATTCTGTGGAGAACTTTTAGGACAGCAGTATATAAAACCAGAATAAATAAGGAATTCATGAACCTTTATGAAAAAAAGAGATTTATTCCCCCAAAAGGCACTAGAAAGTTTCTAGATCATGAGTAGACAAGCTCAGGATGGAAATGATGTGAACGTGCACTGAAACAGAACATTCAAACAAATTGGGTCCTACATCTGTGCAAACTTCTGGTTCCATTGCTAATTTAACAACATCCCAAAATTTCCACCAAAGGTTTTGCATTCACATAATGGCAATGACTGAGGAATATATATTCATGATTTAAATAGCTGTTTCCAATACTCTCTTCCAGAAATCAATTATAGAATCAACACTATTCAATAACATTCATTACCAAGCTGAAAGGTGATTTCTGATAAAATCACAGAATGCCTCAAAGACTGGTGAAAAGTAAAATGTTTAGAGGAATTTGCAGTGAACAGGGCTTGTCCCTAAGGCTTAGTGACAGGAAGAGAGGAACCCAAAGCTCATGAAAACCTAATGGGAATCAGTAAGCATTCCCAGCATACTGCAGTGCATTTACAAGAGACACTGGAAAATCTGTAGAGCTGTAAGGAATAGAAATAGAGAGTCAAGGCCTGGAAAGTCGTGAAAGAGATAAACTGCTGAATACTGGACTCTAAAGAAAGCTTATTTAGCAAATCAAAGTGCAGTATGTCTGTGACAGCTAAAGCCAGATTAATTAAAATCAGAAATAAACGAAGAATTTTTAGTAGTGAAACTGCTAATTCATTGGAATCAGCTGCCAGAGAAAGTGGCAGATTTTTTTGATGTCTTTCAGCCATAAAAAAATCTCTTTCTAGAGGACCAAGCGTGAAATCAATCCTGTGGTTAGGGGTAGAAATGAGGGGCTGTGATAAACAGGAGGTTACCCTGGCTCTCAGTGTCCTCTGTCCTGTGAATCTAAAAACGTGAAAACCAGACAGCAACAGCGTAATATCCTCCTGTATCCTTTCATTTCATAGTTATAATTTAAGGTATTGACCCTATTTTCCTCTGGAGAGAAATGGATCAATAGAACAGGCTCACAAAAAGAAAATGAAGTTTGGCTCTAAAATTGGTAACTACATCTTCTGAAAGTAACAACCTGGATTCTGTGTTTTGACTGAGAATGTATTCTACAAACAGTTGTAAAGTTTGATAAAAAAGGAAGAGATATGAAGCCTAGGGCCTGGTATTTTTAGGTAACTTGATGCAGACTCAGGGGATTTTAAGACCTATCATTAAAGCAGTGAAACTATTGTATGCAGCATTTACACTTGCTAGATCAGCTAACTTCAAACCGGTCTTTGAGCCAGGGAATTATTTCAGAGTGGCTGTGACCCCCTTAACCAAACCAGCAGTACTTTGGTACAGGCTCCAAAGGAGGTAAATGTCTGAGCCATAGCCAGGCCAAGAAGTCCTGTAGGACACCTACAGGGAAGCAGAGACAGTGAGCATACATACCAGCTTGGAACACCCGTTGTGCGATCAACACATGAACTGTGCGCGGCTTTTCCAAGATTCATTTGTCAAGGAACAAATAAAGATCACATTGTTCAAAGTACCACAGACCTTTGGGTAAGTCTAATTGGAGTTCTCCCACACTCTGCAACTGGACTGCATGCCAGGTGACTCTCCTCTTGAGCTGGGACACCCCTCAAAGTATGGGATTCCTTTCCGGAGACTAACAGATCCTTCCTTACCCAAGGCAGTGAGACCTTTTACTCCAAGACATCCTCAGTAAGTGACTAACAGCATGTTGGATTAACGGAACAAATGTAGTTAATTCCATTAGCTATAAACTGTTGTCCAAGTCTGAGACTAAGACTGGAAGTCGGTGCACCCAAAGTCCAGCAGGAGCTTAGGAAGTCAGGGGGCATATTCTGAACTCTGTGACTTGTTGAGAGGGTCTCCCTTACCCTTTGGCATCTCTGGCCTCCGTGCAAATAATTCCACCTGAATTCTAACTCGCTTTTCCTTTGTATGTTTCATCCATGTAATAGAGTGAACCTTGCTAAGCTGCACTTTTACAACATCATATTAAAACCACTTTTACTAATACCTTTAAGGATCTAAATCGCTCAGTTGTGACAATGGTGCATAACATGAAGTTGCCCTGAGAACTGGTAAACAAGTACTCAAAATGAGAGAGAGGAAGAACGGCCAGATAACAGCAGTGAGGTTATTTTTTCCACTGCTAGTCAAAGGTCAGTAATTACACAGAAAATCTGTAAGCAATATCACACAGCAGGTGAAGGAGGAAATGCAATATGATTAAGAGCTCTATTTAGGCACACTGTTTGGAAGGCCGGTCTGTCACTTCAGATAAAGTTGTTGAGGATATCACACTACAGAAAGGTCCTTTTAGAAAAACATTCTTCTGATTCGTATCTAAAGATTAGTGTTCCATATGCCTGTACTGAGAACGTGATCATTAGAATTTCAGGCACATTAATGAGTCTTGTAAACTCATCATCTTATGCATCAATTTTACTGCTGCTCTTCCACACTGATTAGCAGGAGGGAGAGCACTGCACAAGAGACTTCAGATGCAAAGTGCCATTTTGACCGAGCCCATGGAGGCCACTGGGGCAGCCACCACTCTGTGACATCACAGGCCAGCCCAAGGAGTAAGTGGAACTCAAAGCTATGCCCAAACAATGGTTCCATTTTTTCACAGAAGGGCATAAAACCCTGTATCAAGCTGCTTGAACAACCCTGATAATTATACATATATTCACAGTGAGATGCGCAGTGCATGTACCTTACCCTAAAGGTATGCATGCTGATTCGTGTGCCAGAAATGCTGACGTTTAAAAGTACCTTATCTGCAACTGAAGGCACCAGATTAATAAAAATTTAGATGAGAATTTTTACTGAAAGGGAGATGAATTTCCATACTCATTTGAGGACCTGAAAAATAAATTTCACTTTCAAAAAGAAACAAATCCCACAACACCTTTACGAAATTTCTGTGGATTTTTTTCTTATTAGCGTAACATCGAATAGATTCTTCCATTAGAGTGCTTTAGTACAGGAAGAAAATGGACTGACTTTTGCCTAAATAGTTTGTCCATATTTTCAAGTGGTTTTCCTAGCAGGCTGATCTAAGGCTCACTGAAGCTCATCAGATTCTTTCCTGTTCAATACAAGGCAGTTTGAATCCAGCCTTTCTCAATTTTGTTGGGTACTTTTGTCCTGTAACATTCTTAACCAGAACACAAAGCACTGTTTAATTGTCATTTAGATTATTTTCTTGATAACATTCTGCCTTTTATATTGAATATATTCTGGTATTTGGTGCAACTGATACCTTCTATGATATTTAAAGGATATTTTAAAAGTTTGTTGGATGATTTCCTCATTCAGATGTTTTGCTTAGGATTTTTCTCTTTCTGCAGGACAAAGTGGATCATATTCTTCATAGGAATTCCTTTACTTCCATTCCCTACTATGTCAGCAGTAGCTTTCAAAAATTATTTTTACATGACTGCAGCTTCTCTCTTTAAACATATGATTTTCACTGTCAAATGGGAAAGGTGACTGAAATAGTAGAGACTTTCTCTCATGGCTATTATGCTATTTTTTCATGGTTGGAAGTGTTGTAATGTTCAAGGGAGCAATTAAAATTGTTCCACTGTGTACTAATAAAGAATATGATTCTCAATTCAAGCGTCAGCCAAGAAGGTTTTACAAACTAAGAGAACACTCAATGTTTTGGTTTTATATGCTATGCAGATACTTACTCTGAAAATAATAAACTTTATTATAGTTTCTGAATTCTAGCAAAGAAAGTTAAAATAATTTAAACTTAGAAGGCAAAACATTTGAGCAATGCGATTAAAAATCTATAAATATAAATAATGTTGTTTTACAACTGATAAACATTTTCTTTCAGGAATATTTTAATTTTATTATCACATACCATAAAATATATTTGGTTTCAGTGGCTTCACCAACCTCTTCAACACTGCGTTTTTCTACTTAGAGAAACAAATTTAATCCTATTTCTCCTATTATATATTTATGTTTACAAAAATATTGAACCCATGAGAGTTATATTTCTAGGATTCAATTTCAGTACTTGAAACAGCACTGATTCAAAGGCTTTTATAGAAATAATATGTGAAAGCATTTCGATGAAACATAACTGCTTTAGGTTTTCCCTTCAGTCCCTTCATGACACACTTAACAGTGTTTCTCACACTTTCAAAGACATCTGGTCTCCTAAGGAAAATATAGACAAAAACTGTAAAACTAAAGAATTTTGACAGGTATCAAAGAAAAGTGCAGTAACGTTAACACATGGCACATGGTACCTCTTTACTATGCACAAATCCTTTTGCAAGAAACATGGTAAGAGGTTAATATAACTTGTAACACCATCCTTTCCTCTTCACCTTTTAATTACTCCCGAGCTCTCAATTTTATACAACTGCTAAGCAAACGTCTCTCCAGCTTGGCATTACGTGCACACCTGGGACCAGGTATTGCAGAAAACTACTCTGGGCAGAGCCAGCAGGGCTGCAGAAGATCTTTATTCTGAACCATGCAACTCATACATATTAAACCCAAAACTAACTGCAATGCCAATGAGATGAAAGATGTCAGTGGACACAGATAACAGGGAAGTTAAGGATACATCAAGAGCAGCAGTGGTATTAACTGGTGTAGCGTGGTCGAGTTGCATCACATATCTCCAGGAAGACTCTTTCTGTCTCCTGTTTTACATGTATGTTGTAATGACCTGCAAGTTTTAGTTTCTTACCTATTGTCTTGGGGTGACTCCATCAGGTATATCCCCTATCACGGCTTTATGCCAAACACTTAATTTTGTGCNCTATAAAACTAGAAATATACTAAGAACATTGCTAGTATAAGTCAGACTCGACATAAAATCTACACAGGCTACCCTGGAACCACAGAGTCTAATAACCCACATATCACATTTTGCTCTGAAGAGATGAAGCTGCACTGTTCAAAGTTATCTCATTTAATTAAATCCTCAACCATTCTAATTTCGTCAGTTTTATAAGAGTAACTCTGTTCTTCGATGTAACTGTGTCTCAGAAGGAGCAGAGTGGGCATGGAGCACACTGACACTGGGATCCTGGATCACTTTTCTTATGGTAGATATTCCTTCAGCAAGGCACTCAACATATGCCTTTTATATAAATAAGCAAGTCCTCCAACATATGCTGAACATCTATAGAGATAATCTATGCATCCTGCTCAAGGCACCCCCTGCCTGGGGCTGGCAGAGAGATCCAAATCTCAGGCACTTCTGCAGAACTGTACATACTTAAGCTGCTCTCTCCCACTTGGGTGATGGAGAAGGAAAGGGGACGGCCCAAGGAATGCCACTAGTTACTTTGCTCTGTCGTCTTTAAATTTGTGGTGCAAGAATCCCTTGCAGCGAGTGTGCACTGAAATATGCAAAGGGATGAAGAGGTATTGCACAGCAAAGAAAAAAACATGAGGCAATTTTCTTTCTGGTGTTCTAGTACTATTATGCTTTGATATAATGTTATGTAAATGAGACTTTTGGAGAAGAATCTTTCCATGTAAATAACAGGTAGCATCCTGAAGAGATTAATTCCTATTAAAAATTTTAAAAATAAATATGGGGGTATCAACAGAAGGGTCTAAAGACAGCCATAGCCATACTGATGGTACACATCAATTACTACTACAGAGTCAGCACACTGCATTGTAGCTTTGGCAGAGAGCTCAGAATTCCTGAACCCTGGCCCAGGGGATCAAAAGGTGAAGGTCTGAACATCTGGCTGATGGTGGGAGAGAAGATAGTTTAAGTTTCCATTCTCTTCAAGCTGGCTAATATGTCAAGCTGCATTTTCAGCACAGTAATTGATCTCTTGATTAAAACAAAGTGCTCCAGATTTCAAGGGGAAAAAAAAGTGCAACCCTCCACATATAAAAAAGGAGACTATTTTAAAAAAGTTTGGAACTCCCATGGCATACAAATCTTCTATATTTAACCACATGCAATTTGAAAATGAAAATTAACTTTTCTGAGGTTGTGTATAATTTTTTTTATTAAGCATTTGAGGTAAATTTTACAGGTATTCTTTGCTTCAAAAGCATTCAAGAACCATTATTATTTTTGCAGTATTATTTATACTGAAGTAGCTTTGTTTAGTGTTCATAAAAGGCACAGAGCAAACACAAACTGAATGTACAGTAGGGCAATTTCACACCATCTTTTTATCAATTTTTCAGTGGGTCAATTTAACAGTAGGGGAGCAAGTAACACCTATAATGAAAAAATCCAATGGTAATGAAATAACCATAGGCTTTCATGTTTTCCTTTATAATATGTTGTGTGCGTACACAGAAAGCGTTACTCTGTCATTTGAGAAATAACTGCTAGACAGAGGTGTCAAAATAGTCACTGCCTAAACCAAATAGTATCTAATTTTCCTTCAAGCAAAACAGATGAGAGCTGTATGAAATATAATATCCTGTGCTGTGGATGAAGGCTAAAGTGAGATGGGAAAAAGAAAGCATTTAACAGTCTTTAACGATATAATAAGAATTAAAAATAGAAGAGAGTTGGCATACAAATAAAATCTAAGAGCTAGACTAATCACTAAGAGCACAGCTGGAACAGCAAGGACAACAAAGATCTGTGTCTCTGACATTCTTCATAAAGCAATGTTGTCTAAAATTTTTTATCCAGAGATCCCATGCTTTCTGAGAGACGCCCCACCATTATGCAGAGGGCAACCAAAGCAGTACACGGTCCTTTGACTTCTCTAGGGTCATGTAACCAACCAGCTTAAGAAAAGAAAAATCTGTCCCATATCTCTTCTTGCCTGCTCCTGTGCTCTCAGGTTGTGTGCCACTCTACCCCATCTTTCAATTCCTTTCAGTTTGCTTAAACTCCTCTATCAGGGCAGACAGTGTGAACACTTTGGAGTAGAGAGCTACTGAAAGTGAGCTCCAGAGCCTCAAACACACTTAAGCAGTCAAAGACAGCGTAAGTAACACAGAAAAGTGAAAACAACAAAATAAATCCTAAATAACGGGCTAGATTAGGTACTGCTGCTGGAATTTTGAGCCTTCTTGGACTCTTTCCTCACTGGCTGTTTCAGGGTTGATGGAACTCTTCCAAAGTCTACATTAATTTCCCACACTCACCAAAGCCAAAGAAACACAGCAATGAGAAGAAAATGATATTTTTTAAAAACTGCAGTATTCAAATGGCATAGCAAATGCAAGGGAATTGGCTCTGCACTTCTCAGGCTCACTCAGGCTGGCAGCAAGGAAAGTTTCAAACTGGGCATCAAAGGGATGATTTCCTCTGAGATGTGACAAAATGTAGAGAAGGGTACTTCTACTGAAAGAAATATTTTGGTTTTGTGTGCACTGTTCTGGTCTTGGGGCGTCTTTGTTTTTGTTGGGTTTTTATTTTTAAGAGAGTGAAGCTTGCATTCAGAGAGATGTTTTCTTACAGAAGGTTTTTTTTTAAGGGATAACTGTGATAAGAGGGCTTTCTACTTTCTAGATATTACTAAGATCTCTTGGTTTGATTTATTCAGCTCTTTTATTCTAACCTTCAAATGACTTCCGCAATCTCTTTTGCACAGTCTCAATACGAGAAATGGAAAGCGTCACAAATAAGAACAAACTGTCACAAGATGAAACTGAAAATTTGGAACTCAAGTTTCTTGGCCTGTAAATGGCATGAAAACTCAGCCTTCCTTATCCCTGGAGACTCATTTGTATAGCTACAAATCACAGGAAAAATCTTTCAAGATGAAGTATGAAAAATTATCACAGAAAAAAATTGCTTAACACATGCATAAGAGTATGACCTGAGCAGTAATGCTGTGATTTCATTACATTTACCACATTTTTATTACATTTACCACCTGAGTAAGAGCTTGTCTTTGAGGAAAATACATTCTCTCAAAAGACATAGCTGTAATTACAACTCCTTTGGAATGAATGTTATACAAGTCCTTAGAAAAGTGTTACACACAGCTAAATGATTTCTTCAGCTAATATACAACAGTGCCTGCAAGCCCCCTGGTACACGCTGCATCAAAACACGAATTGCACATTGCATCTCTTCATGAATTTCTCTTGAAATTTAGTATCTCTTTGGGAATGATTCTCTCCTTACTTTGCTCTTTCTACATGCATAAATACTACCACAGAGAGAGAAAGATGGGAGGATATCCTTGGAGTACATGAACACTTGTTACCCATAGCTTTGGTAAAACTACTGTAATAAAGGACTTTGGTTATGTGAAAAAGTTTGCATCACCCTATCCTGCCTGTGCAAACATGTCTTGGTAACTGATCTTTCACTATAAACTGTTACACTTCTGTTATTTTTAGTTAACTCTGAGCAGGATGCCCTCACAAGGGCAGGCGGTGGTAAGACAAGGGGTGATGACTTTAAACTAGAAGAAGGTAGATTTAGCTCAGATATTGGGAGGAAATTCTTTACTGTGAGTGTGGTGAGGCACTGGAATAGGCTGCCCAGAGAAGCTGTGGATGCTTCATCCCTGGAAGTGTTTCAGGCCAGGCTGGCTGGGGCTTTCCACCTGATCTAGTGGAAGGCGTCTCTGTTCATGGCATGGGGAAACAGACGACCTTTAAGGCCCCTTCCAACCCAAACCACTCTATGATCTACAAATATAATTCCATCTTTATCGTTGGCTTTGCTTTTTCTTTATTTAGTACTGTCCAGCTGCCTAGAAAATGCATGCCCTCACACAATCCTTGTCTGCCTTTGGGGAGTCCACCACCTCTTCTGACCTCTCTCACTGAGTACCTACCTACTCCTTCAGCAGGTGGCTGCAAAGCTCTCAATTCTTGGCAGATGTGGCAAGAATTCGTTTTTACGTTATATAATGATCTAAAAATGCATCTTACTGGTTGCTTCAAATCAGCTGATACTTTACAAAATAAATTGTGTGGGCTGTGCTGTGGGGAGTCTTGAAGAAAAGAGAAGTATTTCTTGAAAAATGCAGAGACGAGTTACAATACTTCAGATTTTTATATACTTTTTGGGATTTTCAGTCTCCTCTCCTATCATGCAACTTTTACATTATACTGTAAGTGTTTTTTCAGTTCTTAAGAAATGACCACATTAAGTATGTGCACTCCTATTTTACACATTTAAAAATCTTTGCTGTATTCATATAAAGGTTATTAGTGTGTGCAGTGTTTTATGGCACCGAGCACACTGCAAACACCGAGAGGAGAATTGGTGCTTTCTGAAAAGACACCGTGGTTCAACACAGCCAAGCCCTTCTGATACAAAGTCAGGAGCTGTCACTCCTCCTGCACATGGACAAAATCTCTCACATCCTTCTTTTAGCCTGGAAGGCACTTGTAAAGAAACCACTCCCATTAATGAAATGCAGGTAAAATGAGGAAGTGAAGCATACAATAGGTATTAAACACAAAGCTATTTCAAGTAAAATATTATTCCCAAATCTAAATGAAATCCTACAATAGTTCCAAGCTCTTTACAGCAGCTACACATACACTGCACTCTCTTTTACACCCTTCATGTGGACCACACAGAGTACTTCAAAAAGAAAGTTCCTATCTGAACCAGATACCTCCTCCTCTACAGATCTGGGAAAAATCAAGCCTTGGTTACTCCTTCAGAGGGAGCATTCCTCATCCTCTTCAGCCCCAGTTTCTGTAGTCTCCTTATCCATGCTGTGCTGCTGAAGAAATCCCCAGGTAAGTATGATCCCAGTGGGAGAACCTGTGCAACACTGACTTGTGCAGCACCAGCCAACACAGATAAATCACATGCTCCACGTGAACACAGGTATTTGCAAGACAGCCTCAAATGAAGGTAGCTAATGTACTGGCTTGTAAACCTGATGATTCTGAGTATAAGCCCATTACTAGCTCCTACTATGTTGATTTATTTTCCACATTTGCCTACCACACTATCCTAGCACTTTTTTTCAGAGGGCACAGTTGGAGACTAAGGAAAATGCCCACGAAGCAGGACCCAACATGATTAATTAATTCTAATTTCATTCCCAGCTGGAGAGTGGTAATTTGATTGATTTTGGGTTAAAGTCAAAATCAGAAGTAGCTCTGACCTCTGAAATGTTACATGGGCAATTTTTGCGAAATTAGGACTCAAATCTCCATGAGTTGGACACACATGTTGTGTGACAGATACGTCTCACAACTGATGCATTACTTAAAACACATGCAGCAAAAAATACAGTTAAGTATTTCAGTAAAGGTTAAATAACAACCACAAAACACCAGAAAAATACAGTAAAATACTCATAAGGGCTTGGTTCAAATAACAGAAACAAGAAATTAGGGTTGAGGCTTGGAACTGTCAGAAAATCCCTTAAAACCATGTGAATTTCAGGGGATTAAATGACGGTTCCAGGCTAAACTTTGATTTGGGGGCATTTATCATGACAAAACATGTCATCAACAGTATTTAATACTACTAATCACATGCGAAGGAGTTGATGTTTTTAGTTGCACAACATCACATAAACAAAACAGATCATGGGTAAATCTGATGTTTTAATTCATGAAATGGCAACTGGAAATCCCGCTTCACTTCTGCACCTGACCTTGCTACGCTCGCGCTGTCTCCCTGCAAAACTGCTGAATGCTAATTTTTTAGCACGTTGTCCTTCAAGTGCTGCTTTAAGCCCCCCTGCTCCAGGAACAGATGAAGCGAGCTGCCGACAAGCTGCAGCGCTGGAACCCACACAATGTGGTTAACAAACAGCCTTCTGTGAAACCACAAAGCCCAGCTAAGTCTCTGATTAAGTCAAGTGAAATCAGTATTGTTACGCCAGGATTACATTTATATCCAACTTAAGTTTTAGGCATCTCTATCTATTGAAACACAGATGTCTTGAAAAAAATTTTTACTCTCCCTATGAAAATATTAGACAAAGCTAAGCCTGGCGTCGGAGAAAATTTGTAGAAGGGGAACAAAGCAGCAATTAACCCCCAGGACTTACACTTTCATTTTCTCCCCTTCCACTGCTGACTTTGAAAATCTTTCTGTTATTAAAGGAATGACAAAGTTTCTAGTCCATTAACCACCAGTTTGTGGACACCAAGAGGCAGACAGGAGAGGGTGCATTAAAATTAGGTTTTGCTCGGGAAAGAAAAAATAGAAAAGGTGACATAACTGCACAGAAAGGATGCTGATATCAGATCGACTCAATCTGAAACATTTAGAAATATTTAAGTACCTGTACCTTTACAGGACTCAGGCTTTGGAGACTTCTTGTTAACCAAGACTCCTTTCTGCAGTATTTCTTCCTTTTTTAGCCCAACAAGATAAAACATATTATTTGAAATGTTTGAAAAATAATTTAGAACCATTTCTTAATATCTGTATAATAAAGTTGATAAAGCGAGCTGTACTGAATTTTATAATTTAAATGTTATTCTAACACTTTACTGATTCAGTGTGGAACATGATGTATCTATCGATACTAAATTTTACTACCAGATGCAGTAGAATATTTAATTTGTAAAAATGCAGTTCATTTTCACGGCTTTATCTTATATATTTAATTGAGCTTTCTATACTGTAAAATACATTCTTAAGGGACGACATCTTACAAATAATCAGATTAATGCTCTACCAATTTAATATGCTCACTAAGAACAGTAGTTTTCATAACAATCAACTAGCTCTTTGAATCCTCTTTGGGAAGTTAAAAAGACATTATTTCCATTCCTAAGATCTTTGCTATTACTCTCTCCAGACACAGACTTGCTCACAATATCAGCTATCAGGAGATTAACATAATGTGCTAAAAGGCTAATAAAATCTTTTACATGTTTTGTATTTATTATTTGAGAATTTCTACATTCTCTCTTTATCAACAGTGCTGTGACAAAGATTTGGAGAGAGGTTCTATGAATTGTCTTAAATTTGAAATGAAAGATTAAATGAGATCTGTATTCAGTTATAATCTGACACCAAAGAATCTTCTTCTTTAGCTCCCTGTGTGGAAATAGAAATTCCTGTGAAGTAATAAAGGTCCTGATGTCTGACAGAGGAGAGAGGGAGAGAACAAGAGCTGTTCTTCTGCCTCCCAAGCCAATTTACACAAGCACAGCCCTGAAATGCCCAAGCTCCATTTCCGGCTCCCATCAAGGAGTGATTATTTATACAAATTCACGCAGTTCCCCAAGGACACAGCAAGAGTGCACCTCCCTGGAATATGCCACAGCACAGGATTTTCCCAGACATCTTCACAGGAACAGGGAAGTGCAGATTCAAGCCTACTCAGGTCATAAAGGAAACTGCACGAGACCTTCCTGCATCTGGATGCATTTCTCCCTCTTAAGGGATGAAAATAATAACAGTTCTTTTTACTCTTTTATACATACACTCCTTCATTTTTTGCTTTTCTTACAAATTCATGAGGGCAATTTTGAAAATGTTTGAAAATTTTAAAGAAAAAATGAAAGGAAATAAAATGAAAGAATCTGAAAACTTGCATTTCAAGCTTCTCCCTCTCTGCCTTCCCAAACTCTTCTCCAACTGACATTTTTTGTCTGGGTGTGAAATCACACATTCCCAATGAGATTTCCCCCTGTATTAACTTCTGCAGACAGTTTTGAGTGGTTGCATTCCCTGCATGTCAGGGTATAAACACTACAAGTTTCATCCTAAAGTTCAAGTTTAGGGCTATTTTCATGTAAATGACCAAATATGGTTTTGTCCGTCATTTACAAGGAAGCTGCATTCCATGCATTTACATTTACACAAATCTACAAAAAGTCCAAGACTACAGCTTTCTGGATGCTAATTCCAAAGCTCAATGCTTTAGAGAATCCAACTAGAGCACAAGCAGGGGGCCTTACATGAGCCAGGAGATTAAATTCAAAAAACCCTATTACCTATAGCTTGAGATAAGTTTCAACTATTAAGTTGGCTTTTCCATGATTTCCTTTGCAGATTAACTGCTTAAGGAAGTCTGCTTTTTCCAAGAAGAGCAGACTATTGCTCTATCAGATGCAAAGACATCCTTGGCCACTCTCCCTGCCTTAGACATCAAGAGTCTCACAGCAGCTCTTGCATGATTAACAGAGCCATAAGCAATTGCTGGTTTTCAGACTGTCTTAATTAACCCAGACTCCCCTTGCTCAAACTATTACCTTTGTGATCCACAGATCTGAGAAAGCACTTCCAATCCCCTTCCACACCTTCAGAAGTACCCTTAAAAGGTGGCAGCTGATAGTGTCATTCTCCCCAAATTAATCTAACTAGCTTCATGGGGATATATACATTGCTTGGTCTTGTGATGCCAGTGGTCTATTACTCCAGGACTGAAATTCCCACAGCAAAATGCAATTTTAGGAGGAACCACTCAACCTCTGCAGCATCTTTCTTACACAAGGACACAAAGCTACCCAAGATGGAGAGAATCACCTTCTCCGTCCCCACTCTTTGCAGTAGTTGCTCAAATAGGAAGAAGCTCACAGATCTCTTTCCCCTTCTCTTTATGAAAGCAGATTAGAGCAGGACACATTTTTTGCTCCTTGCACATAGCTGAATAGAGAAAAAACCACCAGCTGGATCCAAGCAGCTCAAACTCAACAGCAAGAATGTTGCTGTTTTTCTCAATGTGAGAGAAGCCCAACCTGGCAGATTAATATTCAGACAATACTTATCCAGTGAAGCTACAGACCAAGGGGCACTTATCTAACAACTTCTCCTCTTGCATCCATAAACATCAGAGGTTGTACATCCACAGAACAGACAGATTTTTTCCATGAAAAGATTAATGGTACTAATTTAGCCACACGTTTCTCCAACTTGTTAAATTCTACGAGGCACTTACACAGATGCATACAAATATGCCATTTACACATCAACAAAGGACTAAAGCAATTACAGAGCATTTTTAAGTGTTACATACACATAATACATACTGTATTATGCACGTGAGGAACAATATATCAATCTCACTGTTCTCCTAGTTGAATATAAATGTAGTATCTGTATAATCCAACCATTCACATCTCAGGTGAATACTGTAATTACTTACTTTGCTTATGTTGCTCTGCAATATCCTACAGCAGGGTAGTATCCCTCACAACAAATGCTATAGACATCTATAAACACCAGCCTTGAAATTTGTGCACAGAGCATGGTTTGAGGAACAATTCTTAACTTAAACTGCAGGACACGTATGGTAAGATCACCTGCCAGATTATTTCAGGGGAAGAAGAGCCTGGAATGCTGCAGATCATTAGACATGACATCCTCATCACCAGTGTGGCTGTGGAGAAATAAGGCAAGAGGAACTGCCGCAGGAGATGCTACTAGAGAACTCAGTAACAGTATCATATATAGGCAAAAGTAAACAAAAAAAGAACCACCCAGCGTTCAAGGAACCCTAATTAAGTTAAAAAATCAAGTGCTTGGAAGATCATGAATGTCAGTTTTATCATCTTCTGTGTACTTGTGTTTTCTACCCATTGTGCAGTTGTCTTCTGTACTGCATAAAGACAAACCACCCGTCTCACCACTTTATTTACACAAACACACAAAAGAATTATCCCAAGTACTTCTTTGTTCATATTTTCAGTGTATCGTTATCTGAATTTATTCTGCATTTACCACTAATTGACATGAATGTCTCATATTTACAGACTTAATGATAATCTAAGGACTTTTAGAGATAAGGGCAGGGAAGAAACAAACAAAAAACACATGTACAACCCCAGAAGCATTTCTCACTTTCTATTTTCTTTTCTCTCTCGAGTGGATTGGAATTGAAGTAGAGTAAGGATTTACTAAAGACACTCACTGTTCTGCTAAGATGAATCATTTCACCTCACTCTCAAACCTAATTAGCAATATGTTAGCGGGTGAAGAGAACAGATAACAGGCATCTAATCTGCCAAATGCTGCATCCACAGAGGCCCATTTATCTAACCTGCGTGGTGTTTGGTGAAAATCTGGACAGATTGCTGGGCCCTTAGAGAAGACGGCCTTTGTATCAGACATGACCTTGCAATTTCTGAAACATCGGCTTTTAAGTTTCAAGTAGTGAGTATTTGGGTATAAAACACTGAGCTCTGAGGTAACATGAAAAACTGCTTCACAGCGATGCATATTATATCTATTAAAAAAAATAATCACCATTTAGGAGCCACTTACTACCATTACCTCATGAAGGTGACTAATCTCACCCAAAAATACTGGGTTTATATTTTCGGACTCGCTTTATTTAATGTTCTATGTAATGACTTTGAGACAAAAATAAAGATGCACTAATACATTTTCTTGAGGATACAAAGTCAGGAGCCAGAGTCTTCCTAGAGAAGGAGGATTTGAATGTCCTGTGGGAAGAAATGCGTGATCTTCAAGACCCCAGAAAAAGAACTGGGTTGAAAGTAACAGTCCAAAGGGCACATGGGACTAACAGCAAAAATTCCTGGTATATACTGGGAGCTCATTAGTTGGAAACAGCAGCCTATTTTAGTCAGTCACAGGATGACTATGAGCCACTTAATTGAATCTGACCATGAAAAGGGCAAGGCAAGGTATTTTCATAAAGAACAGGGAGTATTCATACCATTGTATAGCCTGTACTGAGACCTCATCTGAAGTATTTTGTATCATTTCAGTGACCCATGTTCAAAAAAAAGACTTCAAATTTGAACAGGTGCTGAACAGGACTGTTACAGAGATCAAACATAAACCTATCTTATAGGAGGACACTGAAGGGGCTTGTTTTTTTCATGCTGAAAAATGCAGCCCAGGAAGAAAGATGATTGCTTGCAGCAAAAGCACTAGGGACAAAAGATTTGCTAAACCTATGAGAGAATGTTTGTGTTAGAACAAATGGATAGAAACTGGTTATGAATAAATTAAGGATGGAAACTCAGAGGAGGTTTGTAATCATCATTACAGGAATGTGGCCCTACAACAACATTCTGAAAGGAGAGACTGGGGCAGAAAAATCTGTGTGGAAATGGGTGAAACCTAACCAGTCTATGAAAAAGACTGTATGATGTTGCACACCATGACCTCTAAAGTTACTTAAAATACAGTGTTTCTATGGGCTTAGCTGAAAGACTGTCATGTCTGTAAAGAGCTGACTGCAGATACAAGTAGCACAGCCCATACAGAGACTGAATTTATTTTAAACAGAATTTTTCATTCTGGACTATATTTATACTTCAAAACAGCCAACTGTAAAACCTTAATGAGGCACAATTGCCCAGTCATATTTTCAGTACCCACAGCAGAATTATGGTGATGCAGCTCAAGATCACATTTGGTGTCACAAGCTATCTGTGTCTAAGGAGAACAAGTTGGAAGTGCTCTGCATCCAGAGGGCATGTTTGGCTTTTAAATCTGATATCCTGTTTGAAGCAGCCAGCCCATCTCAGGAAAAATTAAGACCATAAAAAAGAAGTCATCTTAACCTGTACAACAGAGGATGCTAATAGCGAGGACAATGACCTCTGGATATTTATTCTCTATTTAGTTAGTTGTCTACTGAATAAAGCCACTAAATAAACCAAAAGTGAGAGGAAAAAAAAAACCTCTCAGTATGACGTATGATAATCAATGATTGCATATTAAATCATTATCATCCATTTACTCTTGCTTAAGCAGTTACAGCAAGGGCACTTACTGTCTCTCACAATCCCAGCTAAGCAATCCATATATAATTAAAGTTTGATGAATGCCAATTTCCAGTACTATTTGGTTTTGTCTCACTAGCATAGTTTTCTGTGGTTTTCTATGTTCTTGCCATATAAAAGTTGCTCCAGATAAAATATGGTATCTCAAGATAGAAATAGTTCCACACAATTCTTGAATGGAGAAAGCTGTTGAGTTAGGAGCAATAATATGGGAGGAGAAAGAAACCTAATGACCTCCTGTAATAATAAGATTTCTAAATGAGTATTTCCATAATATTGACTGAACCTTCTAACTATTTAAAGACGTGAAGAGTTACCATCACAATGGTCAAAAGGCATGTTAGTCAATGTTCAAATTCAGACACCATTCAGGAACCACCTCCTCATGTGGAAGAAGATTCATGGCAGCCTAAGCAATTTCTCAAGACACATTTCTCTACAAAAAGAGTTGTTCAAACTGTTGTGCTGTCTGTACAACACTTACATGAACACAACAGGAGAAGATAAGCACTCAATAATTTAGTGTAACAACAATATAATTCCTTCTAAAACAGCACGTTGGAAACACTCTGATTTTAACTCTATGGAAAGAGCTTGTTATCTCATTATTAAGGCCTGCCAGAATAAAGTAAATAATGACACAAAAGCTAGAGTTCTTAATTCAAATGTAAATTTTCAGCAAAATTAATCTCTACTCAAAGAGTAATTCCTCTTTGTTAGAAGAAGATACAGCATTTTTTATACAGCACAAACCACTTTGATTCCTGTTATAAATGTGAAGTGAAGCTATTCAGGCAAAGCCAGTCAGTACCTCCAGAATGTAAAGTCACATCACAGAGCTTCAGAACACTCTTTGGAGGCAGGAACATTTGGAGCTTTATCCAGAACAGAACTGCATACACACAGCCTGTGACTCTCTTACTGGCAGGCTGATGCTTCCATTCATCAGAACACAGTAAAATACTGCAAAATACTAAAATATTAAGCAAATATTAAAAATACAACTAAATAATATGCAATGTCTTCATAGATGAATCCTTCAATGACTATCTGAGCTAAAGGCATGTGTCTCTTAAAAAAGAAGGCAAATAATATCAGCTAGTTTGTGTGTACAATCCAGTGCCAAATATAACTATTTTTATATACTTCAAAATCTGTGTATATGATGAAGTTTCCTAATACACATAGGGGTGTAGAGAACTGCAATTCTGAAGTGTTGGTTTTACTCATACATAATGAGATCAAATTGTTATATTGGACGAAATATGATTGACTTTGTTAGATTTGCTTAACTAAGGAAACCACAGCATCATGTTAAATACATGCCTGCCTATAGAGAATGAAACTGTGAACTCACAGTAGTAGAGATTCACTCTAAACTCCAAATTACTTTGCAATTGCCAAGGGTCAAGTGATATCCTAGAATCATTACACTTTTGCCACACTGTCTTGGCAACTTACTAAGACAAACATGAAATACATTCACTTGACACAGTGATTGATGAAAATACTAATAGTATTCAGCTTACTTACAAGAAAAATTACTCTGTCTCTTCAGGCAAGCCAGAGCTTCTTTTACGAAACTGAGTAATCTCAAAGTCGTTTTACAGGTTACAATCTACATTAAAGGATCCCTTTACATTTAAAACTACCCAAACCCCAAATATTATGTTAACAATGAATATAAAGAAAACTTGCCTCTTCCTGATATGTCTTCTATCCTCCAAAATTGTTGCCACTATCATCTAATGTCCTGTCAGATGTAGATATCCTCTACAACTGCCCTCTGCTTCACTCCAATACTGTCAGCATCTCTTCACTAATCCTCAATCCACCCAGCTCACACTTTCCAGCTTTTGTTCTGTTTTCCTCCAAATAATTTCAGGCAGGAGTACCCAAATGTGTGCGCACAAATTGGCTAGCTATTGAATATGGGACAAATTAACTTGATTTTTTCAAGTTTGTCCCCTGGACCTTTCCTGGGCAGGGACCTTCCCTAGGTGGGGGGAGATGTGGTGAAAAAAGCTCAACAACAGCTCTGCTGAACTGTTGCTTTTCCTGAAACTTGAAAAACAGACTAGTGACCACACAGGGAGGCAGAAAAAGAGTGAATTTTTCTCATTTAATGAGAAAAATACAATATACAGCTTACAATTATCCAGGCCAACTCAAAGAAGCAGAAGAATTTCTAAGAATGATAAGCTGTATTTATTTTGCCATTTCTGGTCAAAACTACTTAGCCCTGCTAACTTAATTTACATTTATTTCTTATCTGTGCTTATTTTTTTTCTTCTCCCGCCTGAGCTTTTTTTCCCGTTTTAATTTTAAGGCACAGCAGGGTTCCTGCCCTGTTCCTAATAGCTCTCACTGACAAAAGAACACATGCCCATAATAAAATAGTAAAAAAATTATAAGCAGAAAGCAACCAAACCAAACCAAACCAGAACCCAAACATGCACCTATCTATCAGCTGGAGAATTCATCTGTGGCTAGCTTTTTCTCTGGCAGCTTTCTGTTCCCTCAAAAAGCACCAAGCTCATCTGAAATGTGGCTGAGTATGTTCAGCAGTAATTTCACTTTCTGTTAGTTTTAAGTGGCTAGTAGCAGGATGTTTTCAAAGAGATGCCAGGGACCTCTGCAGTGGTCCAAGGAATGATGTTTCATCAACTTGAGGAACTGGTCCAAGAAGAGTCAAGTTGAAGTCCCTAAAACAGGGGTGCTCCAAACAAATTGAAGCAAAAGGACAGTCTCTCATTGCACCACAGCCAAGCAAGACCCCTAAAAGAGCTCCTAGGTCAGCTGTGCTCCAGAAGAGAGGATTTCTCTACAAATAAAGATTCTCTGCCTCCTCTAGAAACTTTAAGTCCTGCTCTTGTGTTTATGCAGCACAATATAAAACCACAAACCAAACCAGAAAGCACAGGGATCTACCAGGCCAGGGAGCAGCTCTGTGGAAAAGGGCCTGGGGGTGCTGGTGGACAAGCTCAATCTGAGGGAGCAGTGGGCTGCTGCAGCAGAGAGCCAGCAGGATGCTGGGCTGCATCTGCAAGAGCGTCACCAGCAGAAACAAAGAAGTTGTTATCCCACTCCACTCAGCACTTGTCAGGCCACACCTGGAATTCTGTGTTCAGTTTTCGTCCCTGCTACACAAAAGCGATGTGGACAGGCTGGAAAGGGTCCAGCGAAAGGCCACAACTGAAGGAAGCAAAGGACTGGGCAGGCTGCCACATGATGAAAGACTGAGAGAACTGCACTTTTTGAGAAAAGAAGGCTTTGGGGAGACCTTATCACCATGTTCCAGTATTTAACGGGTGGCTACAAAGAAGATGGAGACTTCCTTTTTACTCAGAGTCACTTTGAAAAGACAAGGGGAGATTCCAATTACAAGAGGAAAATTTTTCACAGGGAGAACAATCAGCCATTGCAATAATCTCTCCAGGGAATAAGGGGTGAATTCCCCAACACTGGACAATTTTAAGATTCAGGTGGACAAAGTGCAGGGACATCTTGTGTAGACTGTGCTTTTGCCAAGAAAGGCTGGACCAGATGATCCTTGAGGTCCCTTTCCACTCAGTGTTCTGCAATTCTATGAATACAGCTACAGTAGATCAAATAGTGTAGTTTCTGAATTCTGCACTAGACTACTATATATCCATACTACTCAAAGAGCTCTGAAGTTCATAATGCAGTGCTACAGACTGACACACACACACAAAAAATATGTTTGTAAGTGAAATGCATCTACCCTTCTAACAAATTCCACAGTGCATCACCTACATCAGCCATTTCTCAGTCAGCCATTATAAAAGCACAAATTTCGATCAACTTGAAACACTTGCACTTGAAACTCCATGTCAGCAACAAGCTGATAACACAAGAGGAAAGGAGTGACTCGTATTAATAAACACTGTAATGGAGCTGATACAATGTGTGGCTATTGTTCTTTCGAGTTGCTTTGCGAACATCTACATAAATTAAATGCTCCTTTTTTCCTTATCAAATCTCCGAGGTTATGATATGCTGTATTTTATTAGTTCAGCAGTCTCATTCAAATAGTAGCTATCTAACACGATCCTTGCAATTAGTACCTTATGTACATTCTTGAACCAAATTCCTCCTCTGGGATTTAAAGAAAACCCAGGGTCTCAGGAGTCTCTCTTGTAATTCAACTACACGCTACACTTTTACAGCTATGCAAATTAGCTGCAAGGAAAGCTGTGATGTACAGCAAAGCAAGAGATCTGAAAATTAAAATCCTGCAGGAGAGAAAATATTTAAAATTTCCTTTACATTTTTTCTTTTGTTTGGCTAATCCCTAAAGGCATTAGGGCAGCATGTTCCATCTTGAAAGTCCCTGCAGAATCATGTACTACTGAGCATAACTACAAATGTGATGCTTTGAGCAGCCAGATAATGGTTTTTAATTGGCTCATCATTGCAGCTTCAGCCCAAAAGCACAAAAATGAATTTAGAACCAATATTAACAGGTGATAATTAAATTATGGGGTCTGCATGCTTAATATATTGGAATAAGGCAGATGAGGCAACAAAGGCCATTAAGTTTAATAATGGAAATCAGTATCTACTTTAAGTACTATTTTATAGCACATTAGCAATGGTTGATTAGTGTTAAATCATAAAGTAAATTTTGTTTTCTTACTGAAGCTTTTTTTCACTTCTTTTTGTCTTTACCTGTGTATTAGTGTGCATGCGAAACTAAGGATGCCCATTTAAACCATTGCAAATGAGCAAAACACATAAACAAACCAAATTAATTAAATTTTAAATTATTTTAATAATGATTTTAATTAATTAAATGATTTGAGTACTTTGTTTCCTCAAAAAGAAATTTACTTGAATAAGCTATTTAATACTCCGTAATATTAAAGCACATATAGACTGAATGAGTACAGTGTGAAACTGTTTTGAATAAAACAGTACTAGTAAAAATATTCATCATTAAGTCAGCAAGGTCCATAATCCAGATTTCCCACTCTCTCTTGGTGAAGCAGAACTACCTGGGTGCACTGTTCTTACCACTGTAAGAAACAATGCCAGGTACAGATTAACCCTGCACTTCATCAAAGCAACAAAAAACAAACTTTGATAATGTCTCAGTATCTCTTCAACTAAAAAAAGGAAAATGCTGGTTTATGGGGTTTTTTTTGTTTTGGTTTGGTATTTGATTTTTTTTTTTTATTATTTTTATTTTCTTTTCCATGCCTTTACACCTCAGGAAAGAGGCAGGCTTTGATTTTCTCCATCTTCTTTACACAGACTCCACTATATGCCTTTTTCTCCACCTCCACTCTTTTCTCCATTCAATTTACCTTATCTAATGCAGCACTATCTCTTCAATCTTGCACAACTCTGTGTCTCTAAATTAAAGTTTTCATTCTGCTTGCCTTTCTGCTGCTTGCCTTTTCTGCAGCCTATCACATCAACTTGTTCTTTCCCTTTACACCAGAGTGCTAGGGCTCCTTTTTCTACTCTTATGTCTGCCTCTTTGGCTTGAGCTCAGCAATCAGCTTCCCCTCTTTCTACTCACACTTGGTAAGTAAGAGCTATCAAGTGCTTTAGGAAGAAACTCAGTTTTTCTGTGAGACTTTTCCCCATTTGTGAAGTCTCTCAATTCGACTTCTCTCTTCCTGCTGGAGCTTAGTTTTGATCAGCATTTGTACCTTTCATGCTCTTGAGGATTTTCCATGTTCAGCCTCCATCTGAAACAACCTTCTTCAAAACCTAGCCATTCATTCTCTGTTACTTTCTTTTACTGCCTTTTAACTTTTTCTACCATCTTTCATCTGGACGGACGTATATGAATTCTGTTCCTCCCTATTAAAAAAAAAAAAAAAAAAGAAAAAGCCCACCAAACCCATAAAAATGGTCCATGAATCTTTAGAGTGAAGCGGCCATAAAGTTAACATGAAGTTACCCATTCCTTCTAGTGAACCAGAGAACATACAGAAATTAAGCCATGGAGGAGAAATATGGAGGTGTAACCACCTGTTTAGGCAGCTCTGCATGAAGCTATTCAGAAGCCTGGGTACCTGGCTCTGTGAATAAAAGCACACACTGAGCTTGAAGGATTGAAATTATCTGCGGACCATGAACCACAAGGTTATCGCTGGCCCTCAGGGAATATATTCCATAACTCTTTTCAAAGGTGCATGGTTTATTAATACATACTTTTAATATCCTAAGTACTGAAGTGAGATTTCTTGTAAAATGCAGAAGCCGGAGGTAAGAAGGTGGAAATGGCACTTCAGAATATGAAAATCAAAGACTTGGAGAAATTGCCTACAAGTCAAACGTGATCTGCAGAAGTTTCATATGACATCACTGCCACCCTACTGCTGTTAATTCCAATGGAGCACCAGGAAGTAACGAAGACTGTAAAAAGATTAGATAACTGAACCAAAGAAACATTTTGGTTTTTTCTTAAACCCTGAAACCAACAAAACCTAACAAAAACCCCCACAACATAAACTCATTTAATACCGGAAGTCAGTTTTTATATCCGAACAATATGAAATCGTTGCAACATCTGGGATTTTCACCAAAGCCAAAGTAAAAGAAATGCTTAATGTGCTTGATGAAGTTGTGGTGAAGGCTAAGGATTGAACAGACCTTTAATTAAAATTAAGTTTGTCAGTTGTATAAAAAAAGTTAGATACACACATGTGGTTGTAACATATACTCATGGCTCTAAATTGTTACATTCACCCAACGAATTTTACAGCTAAGATTTGACCATATGTGAGCCCAGTGATACTGCCTTATTTTAATGTACATCATCCCAAGAGAGTGCTCATAATATTCTGTTTTGTACCACCATTTATCATATTTATAACACATTTTTTGCAGACAATATATTTTAGATCTGTTTTAGGGATTTATTTTTTATTGATAATATTTCTTATATATCTGCATGTAATGCCACTTGATTTTACTATCATGAGTTCAACTTGATTTTATTATAATGAGTTCAACTTTATAGGCCTTAAAGGGAGAATAAAATGATAGGAATATATTTCAATAATCTATGAAAATTATTAAAATGTATTCCCTATAAGTCATGGTACTACAGTTTTAACATCCAGTAACTCACAACCTACCGTGAATTGAAAGGAATGTCTTGCAATGTCAGAAAACAGAATTTCCAGCTCTACTGATTAAGCTTTTAGTGGCTCACAAAATATTGTCTCTTAGATCACTGAGTAAGGCAAAATAAGACAAAAGCATTTTAGATTTTGTTTTTCTAAATGTGTGTGGTGCAGGGGAAAATAAATTTCTATTTTGCCAGGTGATATTTCCATGTAACAGTGAATCCAAATCAAAATGAATAGAGACAAGAATGAAGATGAGGCAGGTAAACAGGCATTGTAAATGAAATTTATCCGACGGTTCCACAGTCTGTCACAAAAATTCCACTGTCAAGCACACAATGTATTCACAATGCATATCCCATGTACTGAACATCCTCCAAAAACACTGAGATGGCATTTGCATCCCACATACAGAGCAAGAGAACAGAGAAGAATAATTCTAAGAGTATTTACGTATCTTTCAAAATGAAACAGTAAAAGCTTAGAAACAATGTTCATTAAAGAACCTTCAGCTACTGCCTAAAGTCCTTTCAACTTCCAATGGAAAGGTCTTTCAATGAAACTACTCGGCAGTCATTGTGCCATTCATACGCAGGGTACCTTACATACTACCGTGGTCTTTGGTGACCCAGTAAGAATTAACAGCATTATGGGGCCAGTAATACTTATGTGAAGTGACAGCAACACAGAACTCACTGAATTCTTCTGCAGTTTTCATTGATTTTGACAGCAGTGTCATCTATGCTGCTGAGGGAGAAACTTATCTAGCTGTCCCATGGCTTTTAAAATGCACTTTTATTCTGTGTAGAAGTCTTAAAAAAACAAATAATGTTAAATCAGCATTGCCAACTCCAAGTACTCAAATAAAAATGATAAAGTAATAACATGTATCCATTTATTTAACTTAATTACTAACTTTTAGACACACATTCTTTTGGTTTTACTTCAAAACCATAAGAATTAGACATCTTATTCTTCTCTAGCAAAGGCTGAGTTTTTTAACATGCATGCACACCTCCTAAAGCACTGCACATGCACACACACACAAGAAGGATGAGAGTCCCAATAAAACTTCAAGACTTGTCAACATTGTCTATACAGGCACACATCTTCTCCAAAGGGAAACCATATAATAAACCTAAATAGTAGTAGAACTTAAAAAAAAAAAAAAAGGTTAAAAAAAACCAGGCCAGGAGTTGTAGCAAGCCAAGATGAAATCAATAACAAATCAAGTGTCAAATAATGTGGAGTGAAGTGCTGTCAGTTCTCAAGTCTAGCAAATGTGGGTCCTCTCAAATGCTGCGGCAACAGCGTCCCAGGTTGTTCACAAATTCATCTAATTGAATGCATTCTTTGGGCTTGCTATTCAGAAAATATGTTTTTAATTCAGAGTCAGATGCGGTGAAATGCCACACTCAGAATTCCTCCTTCTTCTGTGTCTGGAGCTCACAGAAGTGGAAAGAGCCCAAGCAGACCTCAGTTTGCATGGCAGTACCTGTGAGCAGAGGCAACATTTGGCCACCCATGAAAACAGCACGTGGGATAATACAGTTGATTTTTCAGGGGACCAGAATGCACCCAAAGCCCTTTAGTTTTGACCTCTTTACCGCAGACTTGGCTTCAAAGGATCTTCCATGCAACACTGCACGGAACCCAGGGAAATCCCAAACCTCCCGCAGAGCCTTCCGGCAGCAAATGCTGGAGCCAACAAAACCCTGGAGGGAAGAGTGAGCAACTACAAGGAGATGAAAGCAGCAAAGAGAAGAAGAGCTGAAGGATATATTTAGATAAACAGTTCACAGATGAAGCATCATAGTACAGACTCAAGGCCATGTATCTCACCTGCTTTTTGTTTAATGCACGGATTTGCTGCACACTGCAAACCATTTCCTTTGCGCAGCTTGTTATTCAGCTATTAATAATCTGCAACTCAAATTCCTCTTCTATTACTGCCTAGCGTTACTGTTATTGATTTATATGACACTGCCAGACAGAGAATTTGACAGAGCTGATTTCAACAGAAGTTTTTATCAGAATGACAGTATATACTTATAAAATAAAACAGAAGTTTTAATTTTAAAATATTAAACAAATGGAAAATGAAGTATTCATACTTATAAAAATAAAGAAGACCTCAGTTATTACATCAAACCTTTAACAATCACTACACTTTTAAGTTTAGAAATGGAGAATCCCTGGCAGCAAAATGTGTGAAGACAGAATGTTTATTTATTAGTGTTATTTTTAAAAGGATGTTCCAAGTCAAACTCGACAGCTTGTTTACAGTGGGGTCCTGCCCAAGGGTGGCTTGAAAGATATTAAACAGGCACACACCGAGAATATCATGTTACTGTACAAGATACAAGTTTGCCTATGGCTTGATTTTACCGTGACTGCTTTAATGATTTCTTATTTATTTTTCAGGAAGCACTAATCTGTTTTACCTTACACTCCCTCTAAAAAGAAAAAGAAATGCAAGACAAAACTCTTCAGGTATACAAATAGATCTAAAATATACCCACGTGCTTATTTTCCAACTGAATCAACTAGTGGGGTGATGCATAGAATCCATGTTAATTGTCTTCTGATGTTTGCAGACGTTGAATTTATTCATAGAACATTAGCTTTTTCATACCTCTGATAATTTTAATGAAAGCCAAGAATTTTTGCAGATTTCTCAATTTTCAAAATGGGTCTTAAAAGGACGGTGATTTCATTACAGAATAGTGTTTGGTAGTCCCTCCCATAACCATAAAGTTTTGGAAAGGGGACAGTTTTGAGAAGGGATGAATTTCCTGCAGGCAGTGCTCTTGGTAACATCATTTAGGGGAGATTCATGTCAGAAATATGGCAGCTGTTTCTGACGCTAGGAACATCAAGTTGGAAACTGAGAGTGGACTAAAAAGAAACTACCATGACAAACCTGACATTTAATAATTACTTTAATTTACAAAAACTTGTCTTCAAGGAACATTTAAGTCATAACACAAATATTTTCCCTATTTTACAAATAAAGAGTTTTCTTAAGAGTTTCAACACTAATTCTCAATAGGAAAAAGAAAAAAAATACTTCACAGAAGATGTCCCCCTGACTCCAGGGCCTCCAACCTAAAGTGGCCTCGACCTTAAGTAATGTTAGAGCTGTAAGTTCTTAGCCATGTTCTAGCTGAGCAGCATTTGGCTGAGCAGAGCTTACTTGAGCTTAATTTTTAAAACCTCAAGTGGAACGAAGTGAATACTTCATTCCAACACCAAGCCACATCTGCTTGCTGAACATTCAGACAGGACACAGGCAAAATACCTCCTAAAATATCAAGTTTAATATTAGTACTTTCTAATTTTTTGAGGTGTGGTTATGAGAAACCAAAATGCAATTCATGTAGATGATGTTACATGTGACATATGGCAGGTAATTTCTGTGTGTCCATACGGTGCCCATAGCTACAGCATTCAAAATGGGTGTCTACAGAAGGGAAAATGTGGAAAGGAAATCACATACCAGAACTTCTAAACTACCACACCAGAATTTCCTCTTTTACTGCTGCATGTCTGGAAATAATAGATGAGATATGCAATACAAACTCCTATAGGACTTGAAAATAAAATACATATATGAAGCTACAGACAGTGCAAATTATATTAAAAGATGTGCAACAATGAATGCTATGTATGTACGGAGTAAACTGAACCTTTTCAGACAAAATTTAGCCCTAAATTACTTTTTAATCACCATCACTGACATAAATGGGAATACACAGGTATAAACTGAAGCATAACCTAGCCCCTTGTAGCTATGTTTGGGTTTTTCATTTGAAGCAGAATCTAATTTGCAATATTAAAATAGCATTATCAGTCATTTATGCAACATAGAAATCAATTTACCACCCCTCCCACCCCAGTAATAATGTTTACCAAAGAATTAGACAATCCAAGCTTAAAAAATGAGTTTTGCATTCTAGATCAATTTGTCAAGACAGTAATTTCTACTTTGACAATAACAAAGAGGTTTCCTGAATTACTGTTTAATGTTGGCATTTAGATGGAGCAATCTTTTACAGTGCACTGGAAGTTTACACTGAAAACGTGGCCTGACATGCCTCCATTTCAATGGTATGCTGGCACTAGTTCTCATTTTTTCCCTGCTTTTTTAGTTCCTGCCTCCAGTTTGCTAGTACAGGGAATTGATCTAGCTCAAAAATAACCTTAATATGTTTTTTTTTTTTACCCTGTAACTTGGCTTAGATCCCTGATCTGGTTCACTGCATGGCTGCACAAATACTTCTACCAACACAACCAAGGAGCTACAAGGACTGTGTAAGCCTGAACTGCAGCCAAAACCAATTACATGTCAACTATGGTCTACATTTGAGCAGACAATTTTAATGTACTAGATGTAAGGGATGTTGAGAGGTCTGTAAATGTTATGATTACCAGCCAGCTGATAACATTGATTTATGGTGACTGCAGGGAGAAGAGTGTAACGGGTTAATTCAATTGCTTTATTTAAAGGGGTTGGGTACAACAGCTTCGTATGGGTGCACTCGACAAAACAGATGTCACTGAGTTTTTAGTTTTACAACTGTAAAGGTTTCATATATAGGAACTTCTCAAGACTGTGTGAGTTCTAATATAGACCATGCCAGAAGAACCCCAGGAACAAGGACTTGTACCAAGACTTTGAGAATGAATAAAATGTCCAGACTTCAGAGACACTATTAGGAGGCTAATGGTGAACAGCACAGTGCTGGAGAACAATGACACCTTTCCCAAAGCTTTTTGCCGTTTTTTCCCCCCTGATCACAGTGCCAAATTGCTCTCCTTAATATTTGGTGGGCAAGAAGCCAGGGGAGAAAAATAACCATTTACTAAACTAACAGAATCAAAAACAAACAAAGAAACAAAAACCCCACAAACAAACAAACAAACCCCAACAAAACCAAAAAGCCCACCCAATTGCAAGCTTATGCCTTACAATCACGTACTAAAAAATCCACACAAAAAGAGTGGTTAATATTACTATCTGCTGCCTTTCCGTCATTCACTTCTCTGACCAAAAAAAAAAAAAGGGCAAGAAAGAACACAGAGCAAATGACTTGTTCCTGACAATTTCTGCTGGTGTGTACCTACTGTTGGGTCTAAAATGCTGTTAGGTCTGAATATGGAGGAGTTTCATAGAGATTAGTGTATAGACACTAGTTTACTTTTCAATTAGTGGTTAAGGGCATCGAGAGAACAAGTACTTTAGGTACCTGCTCTGTGAAATTGCCTTTTGGATGTATCTTTCTTTTAATTTGTTCCAGGGAAAGACAAAAGCATAACCTACCCAAGGAAGGTTTTACACTAGCTCTACACATCACCATGTCACCATGCGCTCTGTTGTGGAGCAAATGTAGTCAGGTTAAAATCATGTCACAGTCAGCACTTTAAAATAATCTTAGGGCACAAAATAAGGAAAGGAATCACGGGCTCCTTCCCATCGAAACAGAGAACAGCCTCTTCTCTGCAGAGAGAACAATGTACGGCTGCTCTGTGGATCTTAGGCACCCAGCAAGTCCATGCAGGTGGCTGCGAGCTGAGGGTGTGAAATTGCAGCGCTTCTACAAGGCGAGGTGTCAGGGAATTTGCAAATTCACAGCCTCAGCTCCTGTGCCTGGGGGCCAGAGGCCTGTGAGGCCAAGAGGACACAGCTCCGTGCAAGGCGTGTCCCCGCTCCAGCACCGCCCGCTCCGGCAGCACAGCGCAGCGCTCGGGCAGGATCTGCTCGGGCCACAGCGGGCGCTCCCAGGCTCCAGGTATTGTTAACTGCAATTGCTCTGCGGGCTGCGGGTGACAGCAACGGATCCGAACGGAGTTCCTTCCTTTTATAAATTCTATCTGTAGTGTGCTTTTGAAAGATAGTATTTCCTTAATCTAAAATGATCAGAGGTAGTACATCTCTGTTAGTTTCAAACGTGAGAGCCAAGATTCATGACACCATAGTTTAATGCTGCTCTTATCAGAAACCTGCGGAGATTAGAAACTGTAAAAAAAACATTGATGGACGTTTTCAGGCTTTCTGGATTAGTTTGGCATTAACTACCAGTGGCTTGCTTTCTTTGACAACTCCTTTATAATTGGGCACAGATGGATGAAAATACACTACAAACACAGTGAGATTTTCTTTAATCATTAATTTTCACTTAATTTGCCAGATGGCTTTGGTTTCTAGTGTACACTTAATTTGCTGTTGTGTCATTTGCAGGGTAAGTTTTACTTTTTTTTGGTTAAAGTTTTATGTCTCCTGAAATCTTGATTTTGTTATTATCTTCCAACCTCTTTCTAAAACCTAAAGAAGATGAATTAGTCTATTTGATTATTTTAATTTCTTGTAAGCACTTCAGTTTCCCCTCTCAGAAACAAAGACTTTAACACTACCAATAAAGTTTTAATGCTTAAAGTTAAAATTTCCCAAGCTCATGTATAAAACGTGACTGTAATGCTTGTGCATTGTTCATGAAAATAGGGCATGTTCATTCACACATTTGCATCACTTTTCCTACCTACTCTTCTCTCTGCCTGGTCTCACACTGTAATTGTTCATTTCACACCCCTTTGAGAAAGTATTTGAACGGAAAAATTAAATATTCTATTCAGAAAAAAGGTGTTTCTTAAACCTGTGCTTTAACTACAGTTAGGAGTGACTTCAGAAATCATTTGTGTTTCATGTCAATTCATTTCTGAGGCAATGTTTATTCGTGAGGTATGCCAAGATACTCCTTTATAAGCTTTTGATCAAGTCCTCTTTAACCACGATGGAAAGATGATATTTTTTTTTTTTGGTTAAAAAGGGAGATGGCTATTAAGTATGTAGAAAACCTTCTTCTGATTTTCAGTTAGGCATACTGGAGTTCCTTGTCTTTCTATAGCCCAGGATTTACTCTGAGCTCTGTTACCATCCATCCCCAAGGACAACGTTCTGTGAGAAATGCGTTGGACACCAGGGAGGGCAGCAAACCAAGCGCTTCTCATCACAGGTAAAAACAGCAGAATCTTTTAAGTGTCAACTCTCTGATAAGCAAAAGGATTAAAGGCAATGCTAATTTTGAACCTGAGCATTTTCCTCCCATTTATACAGCCTCGGTTTGTTCTTAGTGACTGTTCCTTCAATGAGGCACTGATGAGACTCTGTCTGAAGGTCATGTTATGCTTTCTGCTGATGCACTGGATGTAACATTATGCTGAACTGATGAATGAAGGCAGAAAGAAGAATGGAGAAAGTGTTAAACGGATATGAAATGGAATATTCAGAAAACAGCCCCAGGCAATCAGAACAGGGCAGGGATGAGTGAACAAAAGAACAAGGTTATCTACTCTCATATGTTAAAAATTCTCAGGGGGCTCTGTGTCAACCTTTAAAAAAACAAACCAGAACAATGCAGCAACAGAAACAAGAAAGGAAGAAAGGAAACAAAAAATCCCCATTTCTTTCCTGTCTGGAAATGTTACTTTATCTTCCGTTGCAGCAATGGATGCCTTTACAAGAACAAAAGAGAATGAACAGGAGGTATAATTAGACTTTCCAACACTTAAACAGTTACAAAACTCTTTTTTTTTCCCCTGGAGAAAGATGATTCAAGTTTCTTAGTACATGGTATTTAGCTTAAATAATAGAGGGAGCAATGCAACTACAGCAAAGGCTGAGAGCCAAGATTCTTTTCACATAAAACTGGTAGGCAAAGTCATTTCGTAGAGCAGTTTGCCAGCTTAGGGATACAGGCAGCTCTCAAAGTGAAGAAGTCATCTGAACAATATCAAAACATCGAGTGTGCATTTCCACTGAGATTCCCAAGATTTCTACTGGAAATTCCCCCTTGATGTGCACTCATATTTATAATACGAAAACAAACTCTCTTCTGATGAGTTAGAGTAACAACTATGAATCCAAGTTTCTACTGATTTTCACACAATTCCTATTTTTTCCAGTTTCTTTTTGAGAAAAATTAAAATCGCACCAAGAAAACACTACTAATATAATAACTGCTATTAAAATTCCAGTAAAGTGCTTCAGATCTTCAAATTAATGCTTCTGTAAAATTTAAATAATACATCAGAAGTCTCCAAATGCTATGAAGAAAAAAAAAAGAAAAAGAAAAAGACTTGTTTGTAGAATCCAAACGTTACAGGCAGCTGTATCAGTTGTACTACTCAAACCATGTCCTACAGAAAATGCACTTTTGGATCCTTTTGAAATTAATGGAAGCTCCACATGCAGAACTGAGAAGAGGTTTTGGCATCACACTGCAACTGATGGCAAATGTTTACGTCATTTTAGTCCCATCTGATACATTCATGGCAGATATGGATTTCAACGTAGGTATAAATCAAGAACAATGAGAACGAGGTGAGACACTTCAAAGAAGGGGATTAATACATATTAAGAAATGCACAACTGAAACTAAGTAGTCTGGCATTTCTTTTTAATGAAGAGAGAAAATTTAAGGCTCAGCAAACTAAACAGAATTTTTATTTGACTAATATTAGCTTTAAATGGAACGTGTTGTTAGCAATGGCATTTAAGAAAAGGGAAAAAACAGAGTTAGTGAGGCTTAAAACCAGCAAGGGAGTAGAATATGTTCCAGTAAGAAAGCATATGAATCACAGAGAACTGCTTTCTGTTATAGCAACAAGATCAATTAGATCTGCAACAGCTGAAAACCATTAACTGCTGTTGGCTGCTGTTAGCATAATGGGTTTTTTTCTGCTCCTTATTCTGGTGTCAGTTTATCACTTTACTACCCAAACAGTTCTGCCTGAAGCCCTGGTAATCTTAAATATAGAATTGTTAAGAACAAAAGAAAATCTTCCAGCATACAAATTGAAGTATTAAATATTACTAACCTTTTTATAGATTAAACACAGCTTCAGCTGCCAGAATTGTTCAGTGCAGTGTCAGAGATGTCTTTGTTTTATGTTTTCATTTTTTTTTATTTTGTGAGAGGTAGATACAGTCATCTAATGTTAGTCAATTTAATTCATTTCTAACCAGCCATGTAAGGGGGAAAAAATTGGGGCAAGAAAGGCTTCTGTAGAGCAGCCAGCATGAGCACTTCTTCTTTCTTCTACTTTATGGAAAACAACCAAAATTAAGTTAGTCAGACCCCTGTTCTTCTCACTGTCTCAGGGTTCCTGCACTGCGACATTGTGGTCCTTGCTGTCCACAAAGCTCTGTACCATCTGGGCTTGGTCCTTTCCTCTTTCAAATTAGCAACACATGACCTTCTCTAAAACCACGCCATCTTTCCAAACAGTTTATCTACAGGACAATGTTCCTGATTTTGAGAAGAAAAAAATGGTGTGTCTTTTACTATATTTTCATTTAAATATTCATAGCATAACACTCAAAGTGACAGGCGGTCTTCTAGATGAGGTTTGTTTTCTTCTGCTCATTAATGGCTCAACCTCAGGCAGCATTATTTCTGTAACTTGTCAACTCAGTTTTCTCAGCTCAGTGCTATTCCCTTTCTTCATCATCTTGGTGGCTGCTTTTACAGACTTTCAAATTGTTGAGAGGGAAATATCAGGAACACCACTGCTTACACCGTGGGCTAAATTAATGCCTCTTGTGTGAGGAGCCATGTAAGCACGTGTTAGATTTTTTTTTGTAGTGGGTGGTAGGGGAAATGAAATGCCAACACTGATTTATGTTCTCAGGGTTCAACTGAGAGATAAGCCTGTCTGCTGCAAACAATGAGGTGTGGTTAAGAGATCCATAAGATAGTACTAAACCAATGAGAAACATTTGCACAGGACATTCAGACTAGGTTGACCTAGCCAGGGTCTGAGAAGTAAAGCAGACCCCAGCTTTGATGAAGAGCTGGTGCTAATGGCTCTGTCTGTCTTCACAGTTATATTCCTACACTGCCAGCAGTTTTAGAGTAGGTCACCAGCAGTTTGCACAGACCTCTGGTGGCCAACACCAGGGTGCTTGCACGACTACCTGCAAAAGGGACATGTTTAACACCCCTCTTTCTGTCCTGGGCACAGTTATATCATGACCCCCACTGACTAGAGGGGCAATAAAAACCTTTTGTTTTCTTTGTCATCTTAATCAAAATTGTCTTCTTCCTATCCTTGTGCTCAGGACACAGGCCCCTCTGTGGCTAGGATGAAAGCAAGAAGTACGAACAGCTGAGGCCTGCTTTCAAACCCTTAATACGTATGTATTTAAAGTGATATCCCACAGCTTCTCCTCCACTGCATCACTTGCCTGCCTGGCATCATTAGAGCATCTGAGCACCTGTAACTCAGCAGAAATTGCATGAAATTTTAGGAAATCATGTTGCCAAGAGCCACCTGTAAGCATGAAGAGAGAACTGGTGATGAAAGACTCCATCTTATCCTTTTGTGCATGATTAATAACATACAATTAATAAGAAAAATTTCAGTATTTCATAATAATTTATATAGCAACTAACCCATATTTCTTTAGTTGTCCTAACTTACATTCAAACTTACAATGCTATAGCTTTACAATTCAAAGCCATTTAGTATTTGCCTGTGTCTCAGAAAGGAAAACACTTACAGAAAGTCCCTCTAAGGGTAGAAAAGGTGTTGATGGACAACAATGCCTAAGGATCAGTTAAACAGCAAATTCTGTTTTTACCTCAGATGTACAGTTGTGTTGATTATGAAGTGTATATTTACAATAGCCAGCCTGGAGTGTGAGCAATGTTACATTTTATTTTTCTGCACAAGATGGATTTTTTATAAAAACGGGAGAGTGCTTCAAAACTTCTAACATTTATCTCTCAGAACTAAGTGCACAGGCCAGTCCTGTAAAGAGGGACCTGTTCTTTCTCTTTTCTTCCTTACTGTTACCAGGATCAGAATAAAAGATTGAATAGGGCTGTGAAGATGGTGAAGGATCTTGAGGGGAAGACGTATGAAGAGCAGCTGAAGTCACTTGGTCTGCTCAGCCTGGAGAAGAGGAGACTGAGGGGAGACCTCACCACAGTTACAACTTCCTCATCAGGGGAAGAGGAGGGGCAGGCATTGATCTTTTTTCTCTGGTGACCAGTCACAGCACCCAAGGGAATGGCCTGAAGCTGTGTCAGGGGAGGTTTAGGTTGGATATTAGGAAATGATTCTTCACCCAGAGGGTGTTTGGGCACTGGAACAGAATTCAAGAAGCATTTGGACAACGTTCTCAGGCACATGGTGTGATTCTTGGGGCTGTCTGGTGGAGGGCCAGGAGTTAAGACTCAATGATCCTTGTGGGTCTTTTCCAATGCAGGATATTCTCGAATTCCATGAAGAACTTTGTTTGGTAAAAGCTATTTTAAGATTTACAATGGTTTAGCAAAATCCTTCTCAAGTCAAGTATTTTGAAAGCATCTTGTTTGTGAAGCGGAGTGCAAGAAAGAAATAAAGCAGGTGCAAACAAAAAACATTTCCTCAGGAGAGAGTGTTTGAATTCCAGTCCTGACCTTAATCTCCCTGGCAGCTCATGGACTAATGCTGCCCAAGTTAGAGAGTGGTGATGACTGTCGATTGCTCTCAGTACAAGGAAAGAGGCATTACAATGCTATTATGGACTTTTCACCCTCCTTCCAGCCTCAGTTAACATCCACTGACTGACTAATCTGGTGAACTATACAGCTTGATCAGCTATTTTATATGATCACTAGGTTAGGGTAAAACCAGGACTGCTTTGGAACTTGCGGAGTTGGAATCCTTCCACATACAGCCTTTCAAGGGCTGAAACAAACTGTGCTGCCAAGATAACAACAGTGTAGCCTGAATAATGAGAAAGTATTTTGGACATGAATTTAATTTCAAGTTCATAATTAAGCTTTAATGAAAGTTACTCTTTGGGGAGAAATCCAGGCTTTGGGCCACTATAGTGCTGCCCTACCTCTGTGCAAGGTTTTATATCACTGTATTCTTAGCTTACAGTATTGATACAGGGTCTGATTTTAACCTGTGCTGTACATAAAAGAAAGAAATCACATTCAGGTCTTTGCTAACTGTTGATGTAACCAGCAATTTCTGTTAGAAATTTGTATGTGATGCCATCAAGGGAAAATTATCGTATGTTTGCCACTTCAAAAAAATCTTGTATTTTCCCTCAAAAGCAGACAGTTTTTACTCTGAATGACATGTCAAATTTTACATTCCCATAGAAAAGAACTTACTAAAAAGGCAGTAGAATCCACTGTGCGAAACATAAAGAGAATTTTTTTTTAAATGAAGGAAGGGAGAATTGGTTCATTTGATTAAAGGGAGCACTCGGGGACATGGTGCTTGAATTTATCACTCTTTGGCAGTGGTAATTTTGCCATCCTATCTAGAAGAGCAGAGTAAAGGATCTACACAACAAGTAAAATTTCTCTCCTTGCATCCAAAAGATTATAATGCGAAAGTAAAAAGAGACAAGCTTGTTGAGGAAGGGAGAAATTATAACTTAACAAGGAGGCAGCCCACAGCTGTCACTCAGGAACCAGACTGGAAAATGTTCTGGTATATTATCATTTTCTAAAACGTTTATTTTTGTAAAACTGAGAGTAATCTCAATGTCTCAAATGCCAGATGCCAATACCAGGAATAAAGGATTGAACAACAGTTTAAGTATAGGACCCAAATAAATACCATTTTCAGAAGTAAATTCACCTTGTTACATTCATCTACTTCTATGTTTGAAATCTATGCTTGAAATTTAAATGTAAATGGATTAAGCACAATGCTGAAGCCCTTCTAAGCATTTATAGGAAAGAAACACTAATCTTGGCTTTCAGAGTATTTATGGGATTTGAAAAGTCACCTGCAATCATAAAAGATTTTCTAAGCGGTACTCTGAGACAGTTGTGTGAAATACCTTCATTCATAACAATGGAACTTTTATTTCAAAACTTCATGGTATTATTTAGTTTTAGTATCTACTTCATGAAGTACCTTGTGTTAAAAAACCCCTGCGGACTTCACAAAATATCACCTGGCATTTCTCTCCTTCTGTAAAAGAAATACTATGCCAAGAGTGTCCTTACAAATTCCCTCCTTTGCCTGTTAGACAGGCAGGAGGATTTCTTGCAGATAACGATCAGGGGGTGTGGGGGAGCCCTGTTGTGAACACTGTCTCTTCTGTGAGATGAAGCTTTTTGGAAGAGAATGGTTTTGCAGACGTTTTCTCTAACCTCATGTGGTCAGTCAGGGATGGTTTTTTTTGCATGGACAGTGTGTTGGTGGAGAATCTTCATCCCCACTTCTCACATGCTTTTTCTTGGATGTTGTCTGAGTAAAAATGAATAATTTCACTGTTGATCACTTTATTAAAGCTGCCATCTGAAATGAAGTATATGCATACTTGCAAGGCTACAGGTTTAAAGAGAGAAAGCTGTAAGGAGAGAAAGGAAAGTGCTTCCTTGCCTTGGAGCTTACACCAGAGTCTTGGATGGGATACAGCACCTCATCAGCAAGGGAGCTGCTTCCACACAGTCTTAACTGCTTCCCAAAACCAAGAGGTTTTGCCATTGGAGCTATGCCTGGTGGTGGCACAGTATTTTCCACCTTATGACTTAAACTATGACAGTGGCAGAACTTGAAAGCATAAATCAGCCTGAGTCCCATGAATGAGATCAAAGTAATGTCTTCTTTCTTCTCTCTTTTCTTTTTATTTAATTTTTTTTTTAAATTGGCTCAAAGACTTTGTTCTAATAGTAATAGTCATCAGAAAAGCAGAATAGCCTGATGATTACTCTGTTTTTTTAACAGATGACTCATCATTTGATGAATCTTGAGGGAAAAGAGCACTGGGTTTCTTGTCTTTCCTGGAGTAGCTTCAGGCCTTCGTGAGTCAAGCCTCATGCACTGAGAAAGACAAATCTACAATGTTTACCACTGTGTTAGTAATGATTGTACTGCGCATCAGCTAGCACACATTTCTTCTTGAGTCATGTATTTAAAACATATTACTTCAGCAAACGTTAGATGATTAGCAGCTTTTAACTGTAGTTTAATTTCTTACCTTTCCCTATAACTTTTAAAATGCTATCAAAAACAAAAGTGGTTTCAGTGCTTCAGAGTTGTTCCATATTGCATCAATCCACCAAACAGATCTGTCAGAAACCTAGTTAAAATGTTGTACAGTTTCCTCACTGGGCTACAAAAGGGTTAAACAGCCAAGCCAAGACGCCTTTAATGAAAATGCTACAACGACTTCACAATAGTTTCACGCCAAACATAGATATTTATAGATTTTCTGTGCACTAAGAGCACAACAGAAAGTTGGTCCAGGTAATAAGTTTGGTTTAAGATGACAGTTCAGTGGGCACACAACACAGAGTACAACTGCGCTGCCGCTCTCTCGACAAAGTCTACACGGGCTCAGATATGGTTATCAAGTACAAGGGAACCCAGCTTTTTACAGTGAGGAGCTGCTTGGACTAATGAGGCTCTGACATACACAAGGCACTTTTGTGATTCAGTTCCATAATACGAATGTTCCCTTCAAGATGTGCGTTGCACGCATGATCACAGCAAAACAGATGCACGAGACGAAAAGTGAGGAAATGAGGGGAAAAAAGCTTTCTCGGTCATTTTAAGTTCCTACCATGGCATTAAATTTTTCAGCCCCAATACCTTCAAGAGTCCCAAATCCTTTTTTCTATATTATGCTTTACACCGATCTACTAAATTATTGAAATTTAATTATATTGAAGGCATATTTCAGTTGTAGTGGAATTTTCTGCATGTTTGCATGTACTAGTGACCACTAAAGTCTGCTATATTCTTGTAGAACTTTTCTTGTAGAATATTTCAGTTGCTATTTTGCTTGCTTGCCAACTCACTTCTTAAAGATGACAAATTAAAAAATAGAAGCCACAACCATAAATCTGTTAGGATCTTATTGTTATCTAGGCTTTAAAAACCAGACAGGGAAGCGTCTGAAAATGTTTTTTCACATGAAATATTATTGGAAGAAAATCTATATGGCTTCCACTGTTCTAGCATCACTGCATATAAAAAATTTCAGGAAATTTATCTTTACAACCACCCTGCAAGATAGGAAAACATACTATTCCTATTTTACACATAGGCAATTAAAACACACCAAGACTAAGTAACAGGCCATATTATAAAAGAATTTGGAACAGAACTTTCATCTTCCAAACCACACAAGCCTAATTGCTTCCTTGACTAGAGATAAATAGCAGGCAGCCTACCCAAAGGTGTATATTAGTGTTTAACTGTAGAAATCACATTTCACACAGATTTAACAATTCTTCAACTGTTTCCCCATCAACTTAACTCACTCCTGACAATAACCCAAACCTATGAAAAAAGCCAACCAAAACTACCTCAACTATGAATCAAAGGTACAAACTAATCACATAATAACTCAGAAGGAGGATGTTAGCCTTTCCATATAATGACTTAAAATAAGGATGTTCGCCTTTCTAAATTATTGAATTGGGAGCTCAAGTTCAGAAGACGTCCTTTGCTTGTTCCCTCAAAAATGATGTTAAGCATGTAAATATTCCACTTGCTAACATCTAGTTTATCACTTATCTATGTTGTTCTGTAAGAATAACATTTGTTGGTCATTACCACTCCCCCAATCACCTGTGTGAGTCATACACAGTGCAAGTAATTTTATTCCTATCAGCTTACTGATTAAAATGTTATGCAGTGCAGAGTGAAGAACTTACTCCTCCAGGATCCCAATAAAAATGTGCCTGGTTTACAGGTGTATTGACATCCCTTTGTTTGCCAATTTCTAATTCAGTTAGAAAGCCAGATTGATCTTGTATCATTATTTTTATATAAAAATGTTAGACAGTGCTATGTCAAGCCTTACAGAATTCTGCATATCTCATAGTAACAATATTAGCTTTCATCGGCCAAAGTTTTAATCTAATAAAGATGGATGCACAGTTAAATAAATATGGATTGGCATTACATCTCTCTCCTTTATGTCTGTATCAATGGAGAGCTTCACTACATTACTTCACCTACAAATGATGTCAAGGACAGGCTATAATCACAACCATAATTTTTGTTAACGTTGCTTATAGACAAGAGTAAGATATTGAATTCCAGTAAAATTAAAAAGAAGGGGAAAAGAGTAAGAACTTAGGTTGGCTTCTAATTCTGACCTAGTTTCCATGTTTCTCCAGGAATTTATGACATGCCTCACACAAGGACAACAGGACAAGATTTTACTTGTTATCAAAGTAATTTCAGATGCTGTATTTACCAAAATGGTGCAAGGAATTGTCCTAAGAGGGAGGAAAAAAAGAAGAAAGGGCAGGAGTACAGGGGAAAGAGGGAGGACAACGACTTATCTTAAATTCTCTCTTCTCATGGAAGCAGAAACTACTCTAAGGTTGGGCTTCAGGAGTTTCAGCTGTAGGCTGACTGGTCTCACCATCTGTGACCTTGCAGAGCACTCCCATGGCATTAACATCAAAAGTTTGCTAAAGTGGAGCAATTTCAAATGACTGAAACTCGTATGTGCATTTACTCATTTTAAGTGAATACAAAGTCTTTTTTTCAAACTTGTTAATCTTAGATGTGAATCTTATTTCCCTGCCTTTTTGAATATGGTTTCTAAATCAAGATTCATGTAGGAAGCAAGTACTGTACTTGCAATGTATTTTAATTCTCCACATTCTAGTATGTAGAGTTCCCAGTTATGTCTCGGCTGCAGCAAGGCCATGGAAGAGAAGACCCAGTTGCATATTCTAGAACAACTCTGTAGAATAATAAGGCAACACCTTGAAGAAACTTAAGATAGCCTTCAAATTGGCCACACATGCAAAACACACAGGATCTACAAACTCCTCTCTGCAGGAGAAATAATCAGGCCTAGTTGTGTTAAACAGATGATAAAGAAAATACTTACAAGGATATGATTATAAGGAATGTGAGCAGACTGTTGTCTTTCATTCAGAGTCTTATGGAAAAGAGGATATACTAGATGTAAAGTTGTATTTGGCAAGACGTAGACTGGCTGAATGAACATAAGCCACCATTTCAGTTTATTTAATTTAAAAAGCCAGTCAAAGTGCTGCTTTCAGCTACCTATTAATATTGAAAGGATCTTCTGGTTATTACAGTTATACTCCAAAATGTCTTCAAAGCAGTACAACTATACAAAATCGTATGCCTTGCTGAACAAAAAGAATGATGACTAAACCATTTTTTAAGACTTTAGAGTGCAAAAAGATCATTAATAACACTAGACTAAAAAATAACCAACTTATCCTTCCATGATATTTTCACCTGAATGTATCTGAAAAAACTACTTCACACTAATGGGAAAGAAATATTTCCTTTAGAAATAAATTCTCCCTGATCCTCTCTCTTCCCTCCCACCCTGGTTGAGAACAACTTTTTCCTCCATATAGCAAGTCCTAATAAAATTATTAACCAAAGACTAAAAAATTCTGGAAACACTATTTTAATTATGTTCTAACAAAAACAATGACAGCATTAAATTTATCCTGACAAAATTAAAAAAGACTGATTGTTTTCTAATTTGAGGGATCAGAGATCCAAACAGGGAACAACAAAAAGTCAAATTCTAGCAAAATTATGTTTCCCATTTTAAACCATTTATTCTGTAATACTTTGAGCTCCTGCTACTCAATTTCATTACGTCCTTCTGCCACTCGTTCATACTTTATTTACAGTGATGTCAAAATGGGCATAAAAAGCTAGAACAGTTCCAAAATAGAGCTTGATAAACACTGTTGCAAACGGTGCAAGTCAGACTCTTTACCTTACAAGTTGGTATTAGGCTCCAGTTTTGAAAACTTGTGCACACTGTGAAAACTAAAGAGGACTAAGTAGAGAGTGCAAAGTTAAGCAAGGTGCCTAAGTTTTTGTAGGATTACAACCTTATTACTACATTAGGTGGGGTTTGCTTATTTCTAAGGACTAGAAGGTTACTACAAACTCAGTTTTGGCTTCCTCCAGATGAGATTCGCTATAATGAGATAGCCATAATATTCCTCTTCATCACACCACAATAGGACTTCGGGGTTATTTTCAGGGGAAGAGACAGAGAGACAGAGAGACAGAGAGACAGAGGGAGAGAGAGAAGTGAGTATTATTTCAGCTAATTATTATTAGCTAATCAAAACGGAAATTCCCAGGCTATTTGCCATTTACATTATAAGCAGATTGCTCTGTGGAGAGGAAAACTGACAATCATTCAATATTCTTGTAGTAATACTGTAAATATCTGTTTGATAACAGCAATAGTCTCATTTGTTCAATTTATAACTAATCAATATCAATAATTTAATGTTTTGCAGTAAGGGATTCTATTAAGAAAGCGCCGTTTTGTGCAGGATGACAAAGGCTATCTGTTCGCAAATTAATGCTTTGCTGCAGAATTAAACATCAAGAGTTGTCCTCCAAACAAGGACAGATTTGATGGGGAGACTGAGGGGAGTACAACACAGCCCACGTGCTCTAGGCAATTTCCCCATCTGTACTATAGATGCAGCTAGCCCTGTCCAACCCCAAACGCTCTCTGTCTGAAAAAAACAATAGAACACTGAGATGAGTGACTTCGAACTTGTTTGCTTATTACAGGTGCAAAAAAACTTCACAATCTCTAAAGTACGTTATTCTCAGACAACAGAATGAGCCTTGTTGGACAAGAATGAAGTAAAATCCATCTAATTTAGTAACTACAGAATTGTGAAGAACTTAGAAAGGGCTCCAAAGTACAAATTCACATTTTCATTGGACTGAAAGGACTTGATTTGACTGTATATTAGGTTTGAGTGGAACAGTTTTGGTAGTGGGGACCTACAGGGAGGGTTCTGTGAGAAGCTGCTAGACGCTTCCCCACATCTGATAGTGCCAATGCCAGGCGGCTCCAGGACAGATCTGCTGCTGGCCAAGCCTGAGCCCATCAGGAAGGTGGTAGCACCTCTGGGATAACAGACTTAAGAAGGGCTCCACACTGAAGCAGGGGGACACTGTGAAGAGTTCTCCCACTGAGGAGGAAGGAGTGGCACAGACAATGTGTGATGAAATGAATGCAGCCCCCATTCCCTGTTCCTCTGCACCACTGCGGGAAGGAGGCAGAGAAAACCAGGAGTGAAGCTGAGCTCAGGAAGAACAGAGGGATGAGTGGAAGGTGTTTTCAATGCATGGTTTAATTTCTCATTGCCCTGCTCTGATCTGATTGGTAATAAATTCAATTAATTTCTCCAGGCTGAGTCTGTTTTGCCCATGATGGTAGCTGGTGAGTGATCTCTCCCTGTTCTTTGCTATATTTTCTTCCCCTTGTCCAGTTGAGGAAGTAAGTGATAGAGCAGCTCGGTGGGGATCTGGCATCCAGCCAGGTTCAATCCACCACAGGCTGTTTATACATTGCTGCTTATAGTGCTAATTTTAAATATATCATCACAGCATCTACCAAACACAAAGAAAAACTATTTTCTTCATATACTTGCACTGACAAAACACTTAAATACATTATCTGAAGCAAGCTATTACTTAAGCATTAAACTAATGAGACAGTCAAAATACTGGAAAATTATAATCTCATCACAAATCAGATCACAATGTATCTGAGCTAATTAGCAGAAGAAAAGCAGTAATACATTACTTGTGTTTCTTGTTGGCCACTAAATCGGCTTTCAACATGTTTTAAACAGTACTAAATATGAAAGCACTGCTTCTTACTAACGAAGAGTTGCTAAAATACCAAATTTCTACTGTTTTTAAGTGTTTCTTTTTGGAAAGCCCTATAGAAAATAATAAAGTTTTTTCTGTAGGGGAAGCAAGGGATGCTTTCAGAACATATGGCATTAGCAGCATTTATCTAACATACCTAAAAATATGTGCTGATATATAATAGCTGAAGACATAAAGACACTACAGATAACATATCCCCAGCACTTCAAGCCAAACTCAAGGGCAGGTCCCCAAGGCATCATGAATATTCACTCAAAGTTCAGGTCTGGGACAAGGCTGGTAGCTTGGCAATTCCCAGAGGAGGGACTATGTTTCTCATACCTTCCCATACTGTGGGTTCTCAAATCAAATTATGACTAAACTTCTGCTCAGTCCAACATCTGGAGATAATCCAGGGAGTTCACTTTCACCAGCTGTCCTGTGTAAGTATTTGTCTCATTCCATGGCTGTAGATCGGTGCGATGACCTGATTACCTCCTTGTTATTCCATAATACAAATTTCCAGCCTTCCATTCTCATTTACTGCTTTTTACGTGATGGTGCAGAAAATGAGGCGGTAGTCTCTCAGGAGTTAAATAACCAGAGCAGGACTGCTGCTTTCGGTGACATTCACCCACTGAAGAACTGCACTGCTATGGATGAAAGCACTAAGCAGCACCTTTTGGTGAATTCGGGGAAGGGGAGTGAGTAACAGTTAATCCCGATGCTGGGAACAAAAGTATCTGTGAATTTTATTCGCTCTGCAGGGTAAATAAGCAGGTCAGTGACACATACTTCTTACACAAACAAAATATCGTTTGTTTGAGAACCAGAATGTTCAGAGGAAGGACATTAGTGTCTTAAAAAACCAAGTGAAAGTGCTTGTGGTAGAGAAAGAGCAAGAGAAAATGTTATCACGCTGAATCACTGCCACTTCTTTTGCTATTCAGCTTCACGTTGTTTTTCACGGGAACAACTGCTGCACTGAGCTGCAGTCAGGAAAGTCCCTAACCTGTGAATATCCCTGTGTCAGGACAAACAGAGACTGGTGAGAGAAGAACAAAGACGATGACTATTACTTTTAAGCAAAGGGAATGGAAGCATTTTACGAGTTGAGTCAGAGCACTGACACACTTTCCAGTGCAGGCATGCTCCCTCCCCCACCACTTTCTACACAGACTCATTCACAAACAAAAACAAATAAGTCAAATGCAAACCCAGAAAACTGCTCAGTTATCAATTCAGAGTTGCAACTGCTTCCTGAAATTAATTAAAATAGCCAGACTTGCCACCTTCATTCTTGTTAGTTTGCGTCTCCCTCCCCTGTACCACAATCTTTCCTTAATTTGCTTTCTTTTCAGTCACTTCTACTCCAAGCATCCCCAAAAGTCTCCAAAGTGGGTTTATTTCCCTTTTCTTCTTGGAATAGAGCTGATACGCCCCAGAGGACTTTATTTGCATCTGTAAACCACAAAGACCCTTCAAAGGGTCAGCAGCGGATGGGGAATGAATGGTGGTTGGGGAACTCTGAAGAGGTGAGCGGCGCTGAAAGCAGAGAAGCCATTGGAACAGATGATTCAGCATAGGAGAAAATACTTATTTCAGGCTTTTAAGCTGTGCTGGAAAGGGTACGGTTGCCCCCTGCAAAGGAGTTCCCTGGGGAACAGCTCATTGTACTAGCAGTGGGAAACACGAAGGCAGGGGAAGTATGAGCTCAGATGCAGAGACAATGAGCACAAGGCTCCTTCCAGAGTGACTCATCCAGCCTGTGGGACAGAGGAAACCGATCACTCCATAAATCAGCATCTTTTGCTAACTATCCAAGTAGTGGTACTTGGCAGTGGGGAAAGCAGCTGTTCACACCTTCCAACAGCTCATGGGATGGTGCTGGGAAATGGCAGTTAAATAGAGGTTCTGGGGAGATGACATTTGGTGACAAGCCGAGAAGGAAATAGTACCATAAGATACTTAAAGGAATTCATTTGAATTTGCATAAATAGTAGGGAATGGGATCAGAGTATTCCAATAACACTAAAGTTCTGCTAGAGCAAAGGCAATTTTCTCTAACTTGTGGGCCACTCATGATTTTTCTCGTAAGAGTTAATTTTTACATAATTTATGTGCCAGCAATGCAGTTTTTTCGTAACAAAATCCTATCTAACATTTAATAGAAAGGAGAGAGCGATTTTGAAAAAACATGTTGGTTTGGGGTTTTTTTCCCCCCGAAGTTACTAGATTTTAGGTAGTAAAATTACATGCAAACTAATTGGGAAAAAGTCCCCAGTATGTATTTCTCAGCGTCATTACTTTTGCATTTAGTGTGTTAGCACTAAGGAGTCTGCAGGGAGGAATCCCTTTCCTGATGAGCACTGGTGTCCTGTCCTGCCTTGAAAACCTGAAGAGCTTCTACTCTTATGGAAGGCAAGTAAGACACCAGAACATGGAATTAAGTGATGCACCAAATATTACATTAGTTTCACTATTAATTAATCAGAGCCAATGGTTTGAGAGTAAGATATTGTACTAGAACGTGCTGCTTTCAGTTTGTCTTACAGTCTAGTGTTTAGGAATGTCTCTTCTCAGCAGTCTCTCATCCCTCTCTAGCCCCACAAGGATTTGGGGGGAAAAAAGAGGGAAAAAGTAATGTTTATTCTATTCTGGCTGGTCTTACTATTATCTTCTCAAAAACATCAAGGATACAACGTAAAGCAGCATACGAGTTTCCAACCATATTAACCAAACAATCTGATGCAGATGGCTGAGCCACCAAAGCTCCTCCTAGATGATGAGCATCTGACTGGGTCCTCTCGAGCTGACCCTACCACCTCCAGCTGCCTGCAGAGCCACACGTGCAACAGTGCCTGGGAAGAACCAGGGCTACCAATACCTGGAGTTCACTGCTTCTCCAACCATCAGGAGGACCCAGGCGTCAGCTGGTCCTGTTTGACCACCTTTGATCTCATGTTACACATGGGAGCTGAAGCAAAGGACAAGTGGGTCTTGCACTACAGAAAAGTTTTGAAAATCAGAAATCCTCTCCCTCCCAGACTCTTAACAGGCAGCCATAAAAATAATTAAGGGGAAAAAAAAGAAAAAAAAAGAAGAGAGAGAGGTTAGTTTGCAAGCAATGTTTTTCCTCAGAGAAATCCATTCATCCAGAGGTGACTAAACATTCTGAAAACCATTTAACTGGTTTTCTGTTGGAGAAAGGCAAAGAAGGATGGGCAAAAGAAGAGATTACTTCATCCTCTCCTCTCCTCTTCTTTTATCTGGGAAATACAATTTCCTTCAAAGAATTGAGATAACCCACCAAAACCAGCCACTGCCCTTTCAGAAACAGAAACCTATGGCTTACGATTCCAAGCCATTTCACTTTTGAATAACTGGATTTACAGATAAATAAAGAACAACTGTCTGTTGATGTCCCATCTCTGAAACCAAGAGAAGCACTCCTAATAGGAACACTGAAATATCTATTCTTTTTTCAGGAAAAAAAAAATCGTAAGACTGCCTTTTTCAAGAAAGACAGCTCATAAAATCATTGAGAAATCTTTCTTCTGCTGGATAAAATACTTCTTCAGCTTTTGACAATCTGAAAAAAAAACTCTAGCTGTTACAGTAAGCACAAAATAAAATGAAAAAATAACCCTGAAACAAATAATCTTACTTTTAGCCTTTCAAACATTCTCAATTTCTCCTACCAAGAGCAGAACAGCCTTGAGAGGATGAGCAGCAGTGTCTGAAACCATGGAAACTGTAGTTTGCCTGTTTTTCTTAAGAGCTGGGCAACAGGCCCCGTCTGAAATCTAGTTTCCACAAGGTTTTGCAATTAGAGAAGTCAAGTATGAATGCAGCAAGTTAGGGAACAAAAATAAGCAGCATTTCATACTTCATCCTAAAAGCTTCTAAGTTATTATGAAAGTCTTTTCAGAACCACCCTTTGAGACTCAGATTATTGGATCATCATCTCAATTTCTGGCCAAGAATACTTGCAGCTTAAAGAAAAGCATGAAAATGGGCTGCACCAGTGTGACACAGGTATTTTGCAACACAGAATTTATATACCTTTTTTTTTGTAATTTCACTGTTCTCCCTTTACTCAGAATTTTTCTAGGATGCAACAATGTAGAGGACTTATCTTTTCCTATACATACACACCTCAGAGTCAGCTTAACAGACCTTTAGGTCTGTTGAATACATAGGTGCAGTTCAGTAAAGATGCTAAGATTCCCAGTTCATTTACATTCCTTAGCTGACCAGACCTTAAGTGCAAAACCTTAAATTTTTCACTTTTACTCCCCAAAAACTTATCAGACATGGTGAAGGACATGTTTGGTTTCTCTCTTCTTTTAAACAAAGCAACATCTTCAGGAGAAAAACTGTTCCCAGACTCAAAATATGAGCAAAGATCCAGGACCAACAAGAGAGACTCGCATTCAAACACTGACCTACTTCCTATTATAGCTTTCCTCATAGCTGAAGAACACACAGTGCTTCCTCAGTAAAACTGAAACGGTGTGGCATATGCTTCTGCAGACAAATAAAATGCTGACAGGCAATGCAGTAAACTGAGCCCCACCACTTTTTCCTCCTGTGAAAGCCCTTTAAACATCGGTGTTCCATTATTCACTCGGATAATGACTGAGTACTTTATAAACGGGACAGAAAGTCAATTATTCTACACAATGCACCATCACAAGCAAGACTGTAAGATCAATGTGCCCATAGCCTATTTTACAAATACAAAAACAAAAAACAAACAAGAGAATTAAGTTCATAACACTTTCTTCTTAACACTTTCCAGAGCTGGTAATGTATGTACTGTAACTCACAAAGGCTATTTATAGAGGCGTGTTTCTGCACAGCATTCCTAGAAAATCGTTTCTATTAACCCTCTGATACCATGTTTGTTGAAGCCCTGAGGATGTGTTACAATTAAAAATTGGTGTGAAATTTGAATTTCAACACTGTTTTTTATTACCCAGACATAAAATGCCGGTTGACACTTTGTGATTACGATGAAACACTGAGGATCATTTGATTAAAACCAACAAAAGAGCAATAAAAGCCATCAGTCCTAAGTACCCCAGTTTTTAAAACACACTGGAGACCCCAGTCACTGGGATGTGTATCAAGCATACTTGTTGAGAACCCCAACAGCATGGCTTTGACTTGCAAACATGCAAATTTAAAAGACCAGAATTAACTTTAAAGCAAAGCAGTATAGGTTTAACATGAAATATTTTTCTTCTTCAGCATTTTGGAAATGAACACAATTGCTAGCATTCATTGCCTCAATTTTTTATAAATAAAAAGTTTGGGGTGTTTTTTGTAAAGCAGAGCATGCCTTAGTTGTGCTATGAAAAATAACACAAGTTCTATGGAGATCCATTTGCTGGTTTATCCTAATTATTACAGTAAAACATGTTTATTGTTTTGTTGCCTATATACAACATATTAAATCTACTTACAGTTGCTAAATTTAGGATTATCCCTAGATGAGTATACTAAGCCTGAAACTGAAATGATTCTAGAATATGCTACCAAATCTCTTTAAGTAACTGAAATGTATATTCACTAAATATGACGTTCCAATGGATTACTCCTCTATTTTAAAGAAATTAATTAATAAAATATATGCATAGTGTTTAGGGGTGCAACAACTACATCTAATTAAAGAAACATTACCTATAGCTTCTTTCTACAAAATCACACCAGCCTTCTAAAATTAGACACATCATAGTTAATTGCATTTAGCAAAGAAATATGCCAGAGGGAGGTTTTTTGTTATACTTCTAAAAATACTCTGTGCTAAATATTTTTGCCACATACTTAAATTTCATTGTCTAAAACTACAGTATGGTACAGTAAAAATACTGCCTGCTACATTTAGGAAATTTCATTGAATAGTTCAATGAAATAGTTCATAAAAATCTGCAATGGCATTCTCTGCTGTACTGTACTAAGCTTGCACTTAGTCTTGCATATTAAAGAAAAGGTAGCCCTGAATCCAATTCTCCCTCAATGATTAAGGAACGAGAGAGGAACAAATGGATTTGAAAATAGAAATGAATAAAAAAGACTAACAAATATTTATGCAAAATTAATTAAAATATTATTCAAATTCTTGAATATGAAAGATATTCCAACAATTCTGGGAACAGTATATTTTCTCCAACATGAACACTTATGTCTAAAGGTGAGGCTACATCAAAGTTTCTTTTGCAAAGGTTACCAGAGTGGATTATTGATACATCAACTTCCTCATATGGAAGCCCAAGTAGAACCCAAGAGTGAAAATCTGTCACAAGAGCATATGAAATCCCAGACTATATTACTGATTCAATGCTCCGATACCAATAATTAAAAGTGAGAAGCTGCAGAACGTGCTGCTTGATCAGCACAGGTAATGAATTATAATTACAGAAGTATACTTAAAAAGCATTGCTGACAATGACTAGGTAATTTCCATTTATACTCTAAAGAGTTTAATTAATAATTTGAACCTCCACCACATCCTCTTCTGCATTCACAAACTGCAGCTATTATGTGGTGAGGTTGGGGAAGAGGAGCAGGCTATTTGCACCTGTACATTTTAGCTCCCCTTGAGACTGTGCTGACAAATGTTGGAGTGAGCCCTGTTTTGCACTAGGGTTAGCCCAGAAGAAATAACCCTGGCTTAGCTGGTTATAAACATGCAAACTGAAACCCATAACAGGCAGGCCCAAGTATGTAATCGATGTGTTTGCTGCGATATGGTGCTGTTTCTACAATACGCACCTAGACATAAATATATAAATATCAGATAGAATCTGCTTTAGAAGTTCAGTGTAGTTGTATAAATCAGAAGCTAAGAGGAGCAGATAATTCAGCCATTATTACATTCAGAAGCATTTCAGAAGGTGAAAATATAATCTGTTCAGGAAATACATAGTTTAGCTTAGTTTTAAAAGCACCCACAGGGAAACTGATGATAAAAAGCAAGAACAAGTTATAACTGAGTAGATGCAGATTTCATCAGAGAAACAGATTCACTAGGTGCAAACATTGTAGGTGGATGTAGATTAGTATTTAGGAAATGTGCCTTTTTAGGGTTTGCGTTCCAAATGTTTTATGTCTTCTTTTTCCCACTAATCAATGTACTTGTAAAATAGATAATTTGCAATTAACTTAACATCTTATTGCTTCTTCATAACTAACAAATAATAACTGTTTCGGGAAAAAATGTGCACAGGCATGCCTGGTAATATGACTCATGTGAGAACCAGGGAATAACTTAGAATCACCAGTATCTCTAACTACCCTGGTGGCCCTCGTGGGTTTGGAAACCACTCAGGAAAATTTAAAGTTGGGGAATCCCATCAGCATCGTGCTGTAAAAGAGCTATAATTTCTGTAACAAAATCAGTCAGACACCAATTCTAAGTGGAGCAGTTCCAATCCAAAATGAGTTCGGAGTCAAGTTGCAGGTGGTGCAACTTGTGATGGCAAGAATAACTGAATTTATACGTCTGAAAAGATAACACTATGTTTACACACAGCATGACAGTATTATTTATTCAGTTTTCAGAAGTATATAACTTGGACTTGACCCTATTCTGAAATCAGAAAAGAAAAACAGAAATGTGTGCACCGATAGTGAACTATCAGTAGATAGTCCTGATTCTACAAATTCCAATAGTCAATGTCGCATGATTATAAATCGCAATGAAATAGTCTGACCACTTTTGTTGTTTCAAAGCAAATTAAGCAACAGTCACAGCCATGTGGAAAACCATGACTCAGAAAAAAGTAAGAGAAACAGTTCTTATTTTTATATATCAATTTTATTTTTATATATTTGGCTTGAAATACTACATAGCCATGTTATAACATCTGACACCCTGTCCCACTGAAAGCACCTTTCTTTCTGAATTCTGATGACAGGAGATGAGACAGCGTCCAACAGAATTCAACACCACACCAGCAAAGAACTCCATTTTTACAGCTTCTGGGCTTTATGGAAGAGTAGTGAGAGCTTTGTAAAAAGGATTTAAATGTTAAGCATCAGCATCCAAAAATAAATGCTCATCTATTCAGAAACAATAACCAAAAAAAGCTTTAAGAAGAAAAATAATTTAAGGGTTTATTTTTAAATAGCTATTTTTAAAGTGAGCAGCCTTGACATCAGAACATTCTTCTGTCATCATAAGAAAAGGGAGTTTAATTTTGAGGGATCAAGCTGCTTGCTTTACTTTGAGTTCATAATTCTTCCTTCCTAAACTTAAGAAAAGCTACCAGAGTGTAACTGCTCAGTGGTAATTGACTTAAACATCTAGAGAAAATAACAATTAAAAAGGTACAAAGGGTTCCTCGCTGTACAAATACATTAAAATAGGTAAATATAAATTCTGAATAAATGAATTTTTAATACGTTCACTCTTTGAAAAGAACTCTTTCGTTCTGTGTACACAAGTGTCACAAACTGTTTATGAAAACAACTGTTCTGAAGAGTAAATAAGGTGCTGGCAAAGAGTGTGTTGTGTCCTACTTCTGTGGCTCATCTAATAGTCAATAATTCCCTTCTGTACTTTGTGGTTTCACTGCTTCAGCTCAAGTACCACGGTGCGTGGATTGAAGGGTGACCTTCAGAAAGACAGTGTATCCCAATAACTTATTTCAATGTCCATACTATCCAAAGTGGAAATACTGATGGACAATAGCATGTGATGACATATGTCAGCCACAGGAGAGAAGTTTAATAAAGCAGGACATGCCATGCCATAAGGAAATCTGGCTTCCATTTCTGGCTCTGATACAGCTTTTCTTTATGTGGCAAATAATGTCATCTGCCTAAATTGCTTTTCCCACAGTTTAAATGAGATAATATTTGTTTACTTTTCCAGATACTGTGAGAACTAATTTATTCATACTTGGGAAAGCATTTCAAACTTGTAAAATGGGACCCTTGACTGGACCTTAGCATAAAGCTGTGCTGTAGACTGGGAATACTTCTTGTCAACAGCAAGCAGTTAGGCTCAGATTTGTTTACAGCAATTTGAAACCCCTTTCATTCAACTTCTGCCACAAATAATAACAGAAAATGTTTATTCCTGGTACAATGACATTAGCAGTCTTAATTATATGTGAACCCACAAAACCAGTAACCAAATTAAATATACTGCACTAAATTTATGGTACTCTCGTGGTCACTAGGACAAATATCACAGGTCTTTATAACATCTAGAGAATTTCTCATTCTACCACCAATCCCTACTTCATCCCTACAGTCCCAGAGGTCTTTTTTTACCTTCTTGGGAAAGACTTATGGCTCAGCTATAACTGCTCCAACAGTGTCCCCTCCTCCGCAATGGCCTGAGTGGAAGCTATGAGTAGTAAAATACAAAAATACACATAACATTTTAAAACTCAACAGATCAAGGCTAACAAGATTAAGTAAAAAAAAAAAAAAAAAAAAAAAAAAAAAAAAAAAAAAAAAAAAAAAAAAAGATATTTTTTTGGTGGCACATTGTGGAAACAGAACCTGAGCCTGAATTATTGTCCGAAAAAACTGTCTCAGCACATTCACTAGGGACTGGGCAGACCACAAAGGTTCCTTACATGCATATTCCATCAACCGAAAGGAAGATGGATTTGCTCATTAAGTCACAAGTAAGTTATCAGTAACTGAGCTCTCAAAAACCCAGAAATTAAAATGACGACCTTTGAAACTCTGAATATGCCGAGTTTAACAGCTGCTGAAGAGTAAGAACCATACAAAGAGGCTTACTGTCACTGCAGCAATTTTACAGAATCTAACAGTGTGAATGGCCAAAGCACTTCTCCTGATATCACAGTTAGGTGCTGCTAAGAGAGACAGTTTAATCCTAGATTAGTTTTTATTCCAAATAATTAGAAGAAAGCTCTTCCTAACAGTCTTGCATTCCTGGCAAGAATCCAGATGGTCTCAGGTAAAGTATTTATCCTTCACACAGCACTTCCACCATCTATTTAGCAGAAAGCATGACTATTTTAATCAGCTAAGATTGTATTCCTATACCAGCAGTATTACATTCTCTTATTTAGAAGCTGAAAGTAATGTAAGTTGGTATGATTTAATAAGGAACCATATGGTCTTCTTGTAAAAATATAATCTAAATATTTGTATATATAGTCTTTAAGAAAACCAACTAATTTTGAAAACAAACAAACAAATGTACCTCAAACAAAATTTCCTTTTTTTTTTTTCTCTCCAATCAGGTTCTTCTAGAAGAATTGAAATAATTCAAATCAATTTACTCCTATTTTCATGATCTTTTAAGGCCTTGCTTTTGTCAATGATTAGCAGCACATACAGGGATAGATCAGGTTGTGTTCCTTATTTGTTTATCTTTCTAAATCCACAAATGAAGACTAAGGAAGAGAAATAGCTACAGTTTTAGTGTGCATGGGTTTTAGCCCAGTTGCCAGGAAATACGAGTTCAAAACCGTTGCTGCAATTCACTATTCTTCCTAAAACAGTAAATGACAGGAATTGTCAAAAGAACAAAGTGCTCACTGAAAAAGGCCAGCCCTGGTGCAAAGCCAATGCTGTTAAATTATGGAGTGGCAGTAATGAAGCACAGATTGTCACCTGTTGCAATTCTAGTCTCAAAAACTGAAAACAATTAATTAATTCTAAATTAAAAATGGATATTCTAGTCATTGAAGAGTTGCAAACACATATGCCACTGAAAACACAAAGAAAAACATCAGCCTGAGATCCTACAAGATACTGCAGCTTTAGGAAAAAAATGGTGTTTCTTCAGAAAGCAAGAAGGGCCATGAGCAGCAGAGCTGTCACAAGGTATATTAGTCTAACTCCTGAAAAGGAGCGAGTGAGTGACAAAAAAATAATCAATCAACCCTTTCTACAAACTTCAGAGAGCCCCAACAGAGACCATGATGATTGATGTATCTATTTATCTTTTTTTGTCTAAAATGAAGACCAACAAATCCTACACAACTGTCCTTATGCTGTCCAATGTCCTTCGATTTGGTTAAAAAATATTTTGAATTCTGTATTATACTAATGGTGACACAGCTGGCAGCACAAAGTCCTCTCAGACAACCAAGGAAGCTGACTTCTGTGAGATGCCCTGCTTTGAAATATCATTAGATAAATCTAATACTCCCAAAATGAAAAGATACTTTCCCACCTAATTATCCTCAGAGTACTTTTTTAAATGTTTATCTTACTTAGCTAAGAGTATTAAAATTCTGAAGAAAATAAATATTTGGCTGAGTATTAATTACGCTTACAGAATGTGAAGGGACAACCTTTATCTAAAGGATGACGCTGGACATCCTGCAATGTTTTGTGAAGGAGCAGCAGCAGAATAAGTCACCATGTGCCTTGAATTTAACCTGCACACACTCATTCCATAGGGAAATAAACCCAAGGGATCCATATAACAATGGAGGTGGCCAAAGGCCTGACCATAAAAGCTGCAGAGGATTCAGTTCAAGCAGCACACTTATTCAACACACTGTCCTTCCCTTCCATTGTGTTCTCTATGGCTTTTCTCTACCATCACTCCAAGTTATTGCCAGGAAGTAATATAAACAACGAAAATCCTGCAGCTAATGTTCTCTTGCCTTGGATTCTGAACAGAGAGAGAGATTTTCAATTTAATTCACTGAAATAGATTTTACATAAAACTTCAAACACTTAATTTAGAGTTATTTGGCAACATAAATGCTTAACCTGCACCTAACAGAAAATGTCCAAAGCATGGTCTTGGTGTTTCAAAGAAAAAGGAGTAATTTAGAGAAAATACTAGAAACCTGTTACATTCTGGAGTTTTTTTAGGATGTGGTAATGCTGGATAGCAGGGACTAACCTGAAGATTTTCGTCATTAAATCTCCTGCTTTTGGAAATTCTATCATTTAGAGAGCTCTGTCACCTAGTAGCACCCTCCTCTCCCCATCTTGTCAAAAACACTGAATGCTCAAAAGAAACCTCGGATGATTTAGATAATTTTAATTCTTTCTCAAAATTTCCAGATCTTTATCCACTCATTAATGGATATAAATCGTCCTTAGTTTTAAGGGCTGTACATGCTGGAAATTTATGTTTTGTAACAATGAAGAAAAACCAGACAAATGCACCATCATTTTTGTGCTTTCCTTCTTAGGAATGTATCTATCTGAAGAAGAACATATTGATGGATTTTTCTTTGTTTCTTAATGTAAAATACATCAGCTATTTTCTCCGAAAAAAATACTAGTACATCAGCAGCCAAATGCTTATGCACAACGTAGATGCAACAAGTCCTTACAGAGGCAATAGAGGTGGAAGCAAAAAATCAGGAGCATATTTCAGTTTTAAGCTTTTGTTGGTTACAACAGATGACAAGGTTTTGAAGCAGTACAAAAACTAACTAAAGTAACTATGTCTTGTTTTGTTAGAACAACAAACTCCTAAACAATGATATGTTTTCTGAGTGCTTGAGCCAGTGATCCCATCAGCTGAGAATCTGATGACTCAGAATACTGTCAATTTTGTTTGCCGACATAGTGAAGCTCACTACCCTATGTCACAACTTCTGAGTAGTTTATCTACAGTAAGCCCAAAGAATGCAAACTTTATTATTAAAAATTAATAGCTATGCCTAAATATTTAGGAAGAAACGTCAAGTTTCAAACACACTTGAATATTTCTCATCATTGAAAATCAACCCTACAGCTGGTGGCAATATAAATTCACAACCTAAAGAAGAATTACTTGCATGAAAGACATCTTATGTCATCCAGAAAGCAGTGGGTCTGGGCTGACCTATCTGAGCAATTGCTGCCTTGTCCCAGGCGCAGCTGCTCGAGAGGTTTTGCTGGCTGCAGCAGAGGGATGCGAGGGAGCCCAGCTGCTCCGCTGCCTCGCAGAGCACCGCAGCCCCCGCTGGAAACCACGGCTCCTGTGCAGCATGTGCCTCCCTGCAAGGAGCTGCATCTCATTCCAGCCACACAGCCAGCCGAGCAGAAGGCCAGTGCAGAATCTGGGAGCAAAAGCGCATTGCCCGCTCCTCTTTCCTAGGCAAGCCAAAGAAGGAATGATTCTACCTTAGGTCAGCAGAGAGCTGTGAATAAAAATGGAGATGCCCTCCTCCAGCACCCTGAATTCTGCCAGCCTCTGGGTTTCAGCAGTGTTGACTCTGCCCTCACGGGGTAGCTCTATGAGTTATGTCCTTAGCGCAACTTGCATTTCTTATCTATTTTGTGCAAAAAGTAAGACTAAACATGGCAGAGAAAATATGTCAAAATAAATGTTGTGGTCTCTTAACCTTTCGGTGAGAGAAGTATGTTCAAGTCTCAGGCTGCAAACCATGAGCATCAGTGTAATGTATGCTTCACTGATGTATGTGATATTTTCCCTATGCATCACTTTTTATTGTAGCTGGGGAAAGGAAGAGGAGGAAGCTAAAGAAACCCATTAAAAAAAAAAAAAAAAAAAAAAGCATATTTCTTTTAGCTGCTGATTTTCCTGACAATTACTAATGAAATACTTCACGGTCCTGTTCTTTTTATGTAAAATGTACTCCCAAACACAACCTAGTTCTTCTTCAGCCTTCTCATTTATTTTATACACATGGACACACATCTTCCTGGTGCCTCACCAGTTTCTCTATCAGACCAATTTATGATGAAAAGCAAGGTTGTTGAGATAACAGGGATGGGGAAGACTGACAGACAGGTATGAATAGTTTATCTACCCTTTCACACTTCCCTTCATCTGCCCACCCCAGTCTCCCTGTCCCTCTTCTAATCTTTGTTTCTCTTTAAAAATAAATGTCACGCATTTCTTATTAGGTTGTATAGAAAGAAACTTACCTTTGCACATCCACTTGTCTCAGAATACTCTCTTCCATAATGATAAACTGACAAATGATGAGCCTAACTTGTAAGGAATTTTCCTGCCCCTTTTACAGCATGGATCTCCGTTCTGCCTTTCATCACCTCCAGCCTCCACCAGTGTCAAAAATGATTGATTGGCTGTTGAAATATTAATACTTTCATATCCTTTTCCATTTTGGTATTTTGAACTGATGTAAAATGAGATCACTGTCCAATACTGTAGGTGACACATGACACAAACTGTCACATCTTCTGTTTTCCTACCTCTCTAATCAATTGTTCAAGCATGTAGCTCTTCCATCTGGACTTGAGAACTGAAGCCCCCCTTCAGATGGAGAGGACGCATTCTACAACTCTTTTTCTGATTAATTCCCTTAATTCTTTGCAAATTTTTGCCAGATAAAGCCACCACTAAACAAGCTCAACTACCACTTCTCAAAGATCACTCAGACACCTGCCATTATTTTAGATATGCTGGTTTCTCTGGACCAGATCAAAACATAACCCCACCTCTTTAAATATCTGCCAGCTCATATCTAGCAATTAGTCCTTTTGCTCTCCAAAAACTATCCTCACCTAATCATTATGCAAAGTGATAGTTAAGGCAATGTATTTTTATTTGGGTACCCTAGTTCTTTGCATTTGAATCATATCTGAATGCTTTCTTTGTCACTGGCCCATGACTTACATTTTCCCACCCTTCATGAAATATATTCCTATTTAGGATCTGATCATATCAAATTTCTTCATTGCACCTTCTATTTCTCCGACCTTTTTCCTTTTCATTTCTTTAGCAAATAAATTTTACCACATTCAAAACTGCTTAGAGTGCACCTACAAGGATCAGTTTCCTAAGCTCTTTGACGTAGCATGTACCCCTCTTTATTATAAGTTTCCCCCATTAACACTGGCTCCTCCATCTTATTAAGTACAAATTTTGTCTTCACTTTGTGCCCTATTTCCACTTGACCATTACTCATCATCTCTTATCTTCAACTGGCCAATATTACTTCCCTCCATCAATCACTTGTAAAATTCTGAATTGCCACTGTCTAGGGTGCTGGTCCATGCTTACACTCACCTGACACTGTGGTAAAGAATGTTAAAACTATGGCATCCATTGAGGATTGCCATACAGATGTAGTAGAACAGATCTCAACCTAATTTAAAAAAAAAAAATTAAACTGGCCGTTCTGTGCCCATTTCCTGGCTAATCTGTCCTACTCTTCTTTTTTTTTTTTTTTTCAGATATGGCATTCCAATCACTGCCAGCAATCATCACTAATCATTTAAATCTTTCCATTTTCTTTTGCATCATAGGCAGGTACGCTGTAATTGATTAGGTGACAGCCTGTGCTTACATAAGTATGAGTTCATTAAATCTTACTCATTCACCCACATCAACACTAGTTGCTTTTATTACAAAGCTTTTTCAATTCAAAAAAAAAGACGAGCTGTTTTCACTTAAGAATTTGAAACTCACATTGTAACTGATAGCAAAATTTTAAACCACTTTTAAATCTTCCATGTAACACTATAACATTCTAGAGGGTTATGTTCACAATAGACTATTAGTCTATCTGTAGTCTATTATTTTGAAATATTTTAAAAGATTTTCATAACATATTCTACTGTACTGCCTGCAGCAGTATCTCAAAATCCCTTCTTCTTTCAATCTTGACTTACTTTTTCATTACAATTCCCACTCAGACTTACACCTTTGCATAAGGAAGTGGTTTCAATGACCTTTTCATGTGTTACCTCCAGCCTGGACTACTGCAATTCACACAAGCAAAGGCAGCAGGAGGCCTGCATGGATAAACACGCAGCTCCTGCCAAAACTGAAGCACAGAAAGGAAGTATGCAGGAAGTGGAAGCAGGGTTGAGAAGACCCAGGAGAAATATGGGGCTTGCAGGAATGGTCAGAAAAGCCAAAGCAACCCAGAGCTGAGGTTGGTGCAGGCACGTGGAAGGTGAGAAGGGACTCTACACAAGCAGCAAAGGGAAGACAAAGGAAACATGCACCTGCTGCTGAATGGACACAGTCCCTGGTCACAAAGGATATGGGAAAGGCTGAGGTACTTAATGTCTTCTTTTGCCTCAGTAAGGCACGTAATACCTGCCTTCAGGAATCTGAAACTCCTGCAACCAGGGGGAAAGTGTGGAGCAATGAAGACTTTCTCAGTGGAGACTGATGGGGTTAAGGAACACCTAAGATGGACACACACAGATACATGGGGCCAGAGAGGATGCAATAAAGCGTGCTGAGGGAGCTGGCTGATATCCTCTCAAGGCCACTCTCAGAATTGTCTTTAAAAAGCCACAGCAACTGTGAGAGGTTCCTGATGACTGGAAGAAAGCAAGGTGAACTCCTAGCTCCAAGCTTCAAGAAGGCCAAGAAGGAGGATCCAGGGAACCACAAGCAGGTCAACCTCACCTCGATCCCACCTGAACACAAGAAAACACTTTTCTATTACCGAGAGGGTGGTGTAACACTGCAACAGCTTGCACAGAGACATTGTAGAATCTCCATCCTTGGAGACATTCAGCTAACTGGACACAACCTGCTCTAGCTAATCCTGCTTAGAGCAGAAAAGTTGGACTAGATGATCTTCAGAGTCACAAATATGAAAACTACTTTTCCAGACCACCTTTCTATACATTCATCTTGAACTCCCTGTCTACCATTAGATGCTACTGGGTTTCACTTGCCAAATCTTACGCCAAGTGTCCTTCCTTCTAAAGCTCTCACTGGACCTGACCCTGGCTGCAAAGGAATCTGCTTCTACCAGAGCAAAACATGTATTTTGTCCAGCAAACACAGCACAAAACCTGGGACAGCAAGTGAACGTGTTTACAGTGGACGGAATCTAGAACAAACTTGCAAATCAAAACAGATAAAAAATGTCTCGTTAGTTTTAAAACATAGCAGATAATTGCTCCTCAGACTACAGCTCTCCTAACATTATGAAGAATTTATACAAAAGAATACTTTTACTTACAAATGTACCTCAAAAATGTATTCAGAATTAGAAAAAACACTGCTCCATGAGAAAACCGACTGGTATTTCAAAACTACTTAAACTTCAGTATGGAAGCAGCCAGAAGGTACTTTAAGGGATTTGATGCTGCCTGATGGCAAACAACTACCATGGTGGAACAGAAGCCAGTATGGGCTCCAGAGCCGGCAGATCTGAAATTATCACTGCAAGATTCTATCTTCTTCATCAGGGCAGATTTTGCCTGACTCAGAAATCTGGGTTTGTTTTCAATTAAAGCATTAAAAATCGAGGGCAAAAATGTTAATCAAGAAACTTTAATCCCATAGCCAAAGAATACTGTGTGGATTAATCATTTCTGTTCCCATGTGTTTGTTGTTTCTGTCAGGGGCAGGAGAGTTAACAGCGTATTTGGGCAAATACGGCGAGCACGTGACAGTTGCAATGCTGCAAGAGGCAACTCATGTATGACCTTGTTTCAGACTAAGACTTGGATCCATACAGCTGATTTAACACTGCTACAATGAACAACATGGATAATTTCCTGCTTTGTCTTAGGTAGCAGAAACTGGCAGCTATCTGCAGCATGAATCACAGATTTTACAGCATTACAATCCGGGGGCATAAAAACTGCAGCGAGTACGACTGAGCTTTCTTTCGCCTTTTATAAAGCCTTGAAAATGACTGTAAATATTTTTCAGTAAATAGATAACTAACGCTATTGTTATTTAATAGGCCTGTTTTCAGACAGTTATTTTCGGTTTGTATACCTACATTTTTTTCTTTAGAGTTAAATCAGATGTGCAAAAGAAATCATTATTGAAATAATGTACCATAATAGAGCTAACATAAAGCCAGTGAGAAAAGATACGGTGATACTACACTTCAACAGCAGACCAAATAACAACCACCGTAAGAATGATTTAGGAGTCTAAAAGGATGTGGTATTTCTTAAAAACAAAACAAACCCCCCAGTTCTCTGATAGAAAAACCTATTAATATTTAATGTAATATTCTCCAGGCTTCTCTTTTGTTGAACTGCTAAACTTTCACAAAACCAAATTAATATTTTCAGTGAAATAAAAGTTATCTCCTATTACTCTCCTAGACACTTAAAAAAGTCTAAATGAAATTGGCAGCTGTGTAAAAAACCTCATTTAATTTTCACAAAAGCTTTTAAGTACTGTTGCAGTGAGAAATCAATATTACCTAGCTGACATAATGGTGAAATAGTTGGGTACAAAGCAAAAAAATATAAGTGCAATCAAAGTAAATGAACTGTGATCATACCAGCAGGCCTAACAAAATTAGCTTTAATCTTGAGAATATTTATGAAGTGTATGTGCAATTTTTCATGATAAAATTTCACTTATGGTTCAAGGCATACTAACAAAACACTTTCTGATAGGTACACAAAACAGTCTGATTGAAATTATCTCCCAAGTGAACGTACAATAGAAGGCAGATAAACTTCACAACCAAACCAAATGCTTTTGTCTAAAATTCTGGTTTCACATCTGCTTATTAGGACTGTCTCCTGAGTGAATTAATTAGTATTAAGGACCCACACACATTGTATCCAGTCTCATTAATAATATCTTTTAAAATAACCCTTCAGGTACCTTGGCAGACATGGCAAAATTAGTATTTAACTGAACTCCACTGAACTAATTAGCATGAACAAAAAATATGAAATGCAGGATTTGTAAAAATATTTTCTTATTAAATTAGACATAATTATAGCCTTTTTCAGGTATGTGTGCCTTTTAAAATGGTACTTAATCTCTCTTCTCATATATGAAAAATGGGAAATAACAGCAGGACCTATAAGCTTTTCTCATATCAATGAGCCACAGAAAACTCATCTGTATTTAATGCAATATTCCCTTTGCATTTGTCACTGTGAACGTATTTACAGTACAGAAGTTGCAAGAAATTAGAGACTGCAAAAATATTTTCTATGCATTATTCACTACAGTTTCCATGTGTCAGTAATTTCAAATGTCAGCAAATAATTTTGTGTCTGTTAGAACCAAACTGACCTTTTTGATTCCCTCTTTTACTGTCTGGCTAACTACCTTGCCATTATGTTAATGTTTTAAATAAAACTATTTCTTTGCTTAAGACTAATGATAGGCATTAATTCTCCAACAAAGCAGAGTGGCCATCACAGCAACAAAAACCCACCACAGCCCTGTGCATATTCTTTGATTTTTCGACTCTTCACTTTGCCCACCTGACGAGCCACCTGCCAGCAGAGCTCTGTAGTGGAGCACCTACAACCCTCAAGACTATCAGACAAGCAACCACTCTCCTCCTTTATCAATGTTCCTGCTTCTGTAGGGACTATATAAATCCTCAGGAAAACATTTCTTGAGAGCAAGATCCACTAAGAAAGAGATTTTGGCAATGGAGGTAGAAAATATGCTACCGCACACAAAAAAAGAACACCACAGGGAGTAAACTGATGAGAAAAAAGAGACCGATAAAAATAGGAAATATTTGGAATATCCTTGGAAAAGGTTCTTCTTTGCAAGCAAGGTGACACATACCTTACTAGAATAAGTATCTGCTAGCTATAAATGCCAGTAAAGAGAAAATGGAGTAATTAAGGTAGCCACAAACACGACACAGAATAAATGTGGGAAAGGAAAACGTGGCTTTTTCTGGTTTTGGAAGTACCTATTCTTGGTGTTTGTAAAATACAATATTCCACCTGGAGTAAATATAAAGTGGAAAGATAACTAATATGAAAAGGAAATTCTGCCTTACAGAGCAGAGGAGATAAAAACCTACTGTATCTGCAGAAGGTGTTATTCTGGTGTTAATGTAATGTAATATAACTGTGAAACAGATAACAGGACGAAGGATGAAAATTCCAAACTCTCAAAGCATTTTGTCTCTTCTGATTACTCTTTACTGCTCTCACTTCAGTAAAACTTTTATTTTGAGAAGGTGGGGGGTAGGGGGGAAAAAGAAGGCAAAAAAAAAAAGGCAACACAGCAAAAGAAGAATTTAACTTTCAAAAACTGCAAAATCATCTACTTTTCATTTTTGCAACAGATTCTGTAAACCTAGCCAAATCCTGTGCTTAGTTAAAAACAGAACAAGCCAAAATAGATGCTGGAAACCAGGCAAGATAGCACAAAAATGAAGCCAAACAATGAATTCATATAAAATCATGGGATATGCCTTGTGAACTGTGGAATAACTCAGGATGATTTATCACCAAAATAAAGTTAGTCTTTCTAGAACAAACTGAATAGTGGTTACTGGTACTGAGGTGGTAGAATTGAACTTCCTCAATGGTTATCTTTTGTGGTTAAGGGAAAATGTTTGCATACCCTAGCAGTAGCTCATGCAGGCTATCAAGTACCTCATTGTACTCTGATATTCCATGACAGCAGATTTTAAACTAATCCTTGTGAGTGTGCTTGATGTTAAATTTTATTACTGCTATCAACCTGACATTAGCATTGCCATGAGGGTCTTTTGCGATTTTGTGGACTATGCTCTGTGTAGCTAATCCAAGATGGTACATTAAAACTTTCCAATTTTTATGGCAATAAATTATAACAGAAAAGAAATTCGAATGGTCAAAGTAAGCTTAAGGTATGAGACACTTTCTGTGTTTTACTTACTCTCTATTTTGCCATTTTTTTTCCTGTACTAACTTCCTTATAGTTTTGTTGTGGGTNTTCTCAAAAAAGAATGAAAAGCAAACCTAAAAAACCAACTCTCTTTCTACAAACTTCTGGAAGCTGGCACTACTGGTAACCACAGAAGCCCCATTCACACAGGCAGTCATGATGAGCTCTGCACAGCACTGGGTCATTCCACTGGGATGATGCAAACCCACCTCAGCTGCCCTGCCTGTTTGCAGGTGATTAAGAAAGGAGCTTGCCTGTCTCCAGAAATACGGTGGAGAGAAGGAAACCTCAAATGTGAAGTGCTGTACAAGACAGCCTAGACATGCCTCTGTATTCATATGCACAAAATGCCTCCTGGTCAATTTTAGCGTTTGTTGTATACTGGGATTGATACAGCATACTTTGGGAGCACTGTCATGATTTTGTTCTACTCCCACTCAAGCCAACAAACGTGAAGGCTTAGACCTCAATTAAGTAAATACTTTCTACAACTTCTATTTTAACTACATTGTCTAAGTTAACAATTTGTTTCACGTTGAAGGACTGATTACTTGCGGCTGTGCGAGGCAACACAATAAAGGTTTGCCCTATCAGAAACCTCACAGGATAAATTCATAAAAGTTTGTCCCCAAAATACTAATCAGAAAAATCCCAGAAATATGGGTTTCATTTCATTCACCAAAGTTAGCATTTCAGGAAAAAGCCATCTACCTATGACATGCAAAAATCGAACATGGCTCTCAAGTTGTAGAGGCTACTATGGTCAGTAATATTCTATTTTACCAATTAACCCATAGCACTTGCACTGGTGTTAATGTGAGCAGAGTAATATTGAATGTACTCTCATTTCTGCCTATGAGCATACCTGAGCCAGCCTAGGTCACGATCTTGTTCCTGACAGTGACCTAAAGGGACATGCACAGAAGAGATCACAGCAGGGTCACTGTAGGAAGTCCATTTTCCAGTGCTTGCCATTCTGCAACTGAAGGACCTCCTGCAGCTACGGCAAAGATGGCTTCTTCATGCATCATGGATGTAGCAAGAATTTATCTTCCGGGCACTTTTCCGGTCTCTCCTCAATTCCATGTGAAGTTTCAGCAGCTACAGCAACTGCCAGAAAGGACTTCCCTAGGTTAAATAGGTATTCTGCGAAACCCTCCATAAATGAGTCAGCTGCTAATTTCACAAGTTAGTATGACAGCCTGTCTCTTTGAATTAATTTAATTCCAGAAGACAGAGGGTAACAGGCTCCTTCAATTCTGACCACAGTTCTGATTATGAAACCCACTTCAAATGGCCCTAAAACCCCATGTATTAATATAAACAAATAATTTCGCTTTTCTTGGGTCATGATCTCTGATGTGGATCTGTTAAAAATGAGTAGCGCTTTCGTGATTTTCCTTTTCATGTGAGCTATATCCAAGACAAATTGAAATCTTGAAAACTTCTCAAAATACACAGAAACCACATACATTTCTCCATCTGATGAACATGAAAAACATGAAGGCAAGTTTTAAACTTGAAGACTGACACAAAAAGAAGACTATATAGGGTTAATATTTTGGTGTAGACAGCAGCCAGTGGGTGAATAGTCTTGCAAAAAACTGAGAATACAGCCAAAGCATGAGTAATTGCATAATGGCTTCACTATTCACCTTATTCATTTATTTATTCACTCGGCACTGAAAGCATGAATGTTGCCTAATTATTAAGAAAACAAGGAGACAAGCAGTACACAACATCAGCTGATTATATTTTATATATCCAGTTGCATTCTTTACATAAATATAAACTGCTTAATTGGCTAATTCAGTAGACCTTAATGTGGCATTGCTTGCAAAGGTGATCAACAGGAACCTTCTTGGCAATTATCTGACAGAAAACCAAAACAGGCTGCAGATGAAACATTAATCACTTCCGTTTATCCTTTTGTCCTGTCTGTGTTGGGGGGAAACCACTAGAAAGTTAAATACAATGCTCTAACTTAAAAATGCCTTTCTTCAGGTTAGGCTTTGAAATATTCAGGTACATTCTTGTCAGCTCTGCACAACAGCTTCTCTCTTCCACAAAGCCGCATTTACATATGCAGAAGGAAATGTATACTAAGGCAAAATTATTAGCAGGAGTATCTTATGCATTAAAACAATCAATTAAGTTTAAAAAGACCCCAGACTAATAACATTTTATGACAGCAGATGGTCTGATGGCATGGCCTGGCTGTGGGCACCAAGTGTAGCAAGGGATCAAGAACTGAACATAGCAGAGAAACGAAGCACATTCCCATGAGGACAAAATGAGGAAGGCAGTTGTCCATAATGCAGCCTGAACCATTTTAGCCTTGTGTTAATAGTTTCTGGAATTTCTATGCTTATTTATCATGATAGATGAAGGAACAGTGCAATGATGCAGCCAACCAGGAGCAGTGAGGTTGAGAACATGTATGCCTGAACATCAAGGCCATGGTATGACAGCAAAACTTTCAGAGCAAATGAAATTACTGAAACCATGCAATTTATCCACTTCTTTTTTTTCCTATTTTGATTAGTAACCTTCTCCCATGTTTGTTGTGAACCAGAATGCTTTTGCCATCTCTGAGGGATACAGATATTCTCCTTATTTTTCTGTTCTTGGAAAAAGTCTGTATTCTAGCAAAGGCACGTACATTTCCTAACTTATATTCATTTTTCTGCAAATACGAAGTTTGGACTTGGGCGTAATAACACAAAATGGCTAAAGGCCGGAAAACTAGATGTGTCATTTTGTGTAAATGCATGTTGTCAAGTAAATACCCACCTCTAACAGAGTGTCAGAGGTAAATTTCTAGTGAAGCTGCCTACCTTTAACAAATGAGCTTAGCTATGTTTACTATAAGGAGCCTGAGACAAACTCATCCATAGCTGTCTGACCACCTATCATTGCCAGAGGAAAACAGGGCATATGTCTACATACTGACTCCTGCATTTTACAGCAGAGCATCACAGTGAACAAGTAATTTTTATCAAAGAGGAGCCCTCTCCCAGGTAGTAAGTGCCAGCAGAGAGATCAGAAGCATCTGGGGATGGTAACACCTTAAGCTGTTGCACTACAAGCTGCCAGAACTCATTTGTCAGAGTCCAGAGGCAGTGGGAAGCTGCCGTCATCTCCCCAGATGCGGGTCAGGCGAGATGTGTACAATTCCACGGGCCTGAGGGATGCAGTGTCCTTTTCAAGGCTTTTTCCCCTTCAACCTCCTGGCTTTCAATGTCAGTTGTAACTAAAAGCAAAAGTTAAAGATTAAGCCCCAGTATAAGGGTTTCTCGCAGCCAGATTCCTACCTCCACCCTTAAGAAAGAAAAGGAAATCTAATGCAGTCCGCAATAAGCCTCTCATCTCTTCCCTCAGAGCTATTTTAATTAATTTTCACGAAGCAGAGCTGGTTTTAAGGAACCAGCTGGGAGCAGACTGCTGCCCAGCAGCAGGGCACCTCCTCCCCATCACCGGTCCTGAGCCGGGGAAGGGACCATGCCCTGCAGCACTGCTGGAGCCCAGGAGCTGCTGGAGGGGAAGGCAGCTCCAATAGAACCAGCCAGGAAACACCTACCATCAGCTTGCAGCAGTCCACCAAACTGTCTAAAACAGCATCTTAAAAGTCCCCAAACAGATTTATGAAAATGTAATGTACAGGTGCAAATATTTCAGAGGAACTAAAGTCAAAATCTCAATAAATGTCCTAGTCTTTTGATTGGTTGCATACACTTTTTTTTAAAAAAAATCAATATCTGTTTAGAATTCTCTGAAAAAAGCAGAGGAATTATAGCAGATTTATTGCCAGAATTCAGAGGATATCCAACTCAGATTCAGAATGACTGTCTGTCATGCTACCAGGCAAGTAGGATAGATTTGCTTCCTTATCATAAATAGAACAGTAAATTAAAATGACAGTATTTTAAATGTGAATTTTGTCAAACACACTTTAAATTATAGGGAGCATCCACAAGCTCTATTCTGAAGTTAAATGCATGTAAGCAAAGATAAAAAGAACATAGAGTATTTCCACTCTACCGGTCTTGTTTTTTAAACTATTTACCCAGTAAATCCATACCCTTAAATCAGTTGAATTTACACATCAGAGATTTAGCAAGTACTAGATGTTTAAAAGTCTGTTTCACTAGCACCACGAGACACATATACAGAGAGGTTCCCTGCTTTTGCTACCCTAATACCTTCATGAAAAATGGGAGGAAGCAGCTGAATGACTGATCGCAGGTCTGGCAAAAATACATCATCTTTAAATTACACCACTTCACATCATTGTGTTTTTATTTGACAAAGGGCACCTACTGCTAAAATAGCATCTTCAGAGATGATTGTGCAGAGACAGTAACTGAACAAATACCTGACAAATGACAAGAAGTTAGGCTGTTTGATGTAATAAAGCCGCCAGCTACAATTTGGTAATATGAAGCTGAAAAAAAAAAAACAAAAACCCTGCAGCTTGCAACAGAGCAGATTAATATGGAGGTGAATTAGCAAAGCCAGTCTTGCTGCAAACTACAGCTAATAGCTAGAGTTAACTAGCATAGCAAGTACAGCCAGTGCCTTGATTATCTACATGCAATAAATGCATCAGGAAATGAGCTGCTGAGATACCGTGCACACATACACATGTGCACGAAATTACCAACCCTAAGAATGGAGCACTGAAGGGGAGCTTACCACTCCTGGCTCCCTGCTCCAATGGATGACTTTAATGCCACCCAGAAGTGATGGCATTGCCAGGGTACAGGCTCTGCAGTGCACCTGCTCAGGGTAGCAGAGTAGCAGCACACAGGAACAGTTCCTTTTTTATTCTACATCTCTCCATCTCAAAAAGCATGTCTGGAATCTACTCTGACCTACAAGAGGTGTCAAGCCCCTGTCCTGGCCTTCTTTTTGTACCAGGCAGCTAAAATCAGAGGTCAAAATCACTACAGATACATTTCCACCACAGGGACCACTGGGTAGCAGACCAGCTTTAAATATGAAGTCTTTTTCCTCTAACAAGGTGGGAAGAAAACAAGCCAGCCAAAACAAGCCATATCTTTTGTGTCAGCGGCAACAGTTTTGCTTAAAAAAAACAACAAGTTAATAGGAAGAAAAATAAATGTCTGGATTGGAAAATGATGGAATCAAGAAACTTCAGTGAGAATTTGTAAAGAGTAGCTGAAGGTCTAAAGAAGTTATTTTTAATGAATTTGTTACTTTGAGGATTGAAGAACAGATACAAACCCACATTTATGCAGCACACTACTGCAGAATGATGCATATATATCACTACAGCAGAAATAGCTTTACAGGAATTGCCTGTACTGAGAAATTATGCAAACATACTACACTTCACGTGAAGTCATTTTTTGTTTGTTATTTTTGCTTACTACTTGAGGAGTGATTGCAGACAGAGTTAAAATTTGGTGCGTTACCTGACATTTGTGATTGGTATCAGAAACAGTAAAATCTTCATGGATTAGATAAGCAAAAAGCCAGCAGCCTGGAGTAGCAAATGGAATGGTCATATTGAAACTAAGGGAACACATGATTTATCAGGTGAGCTGTCTCTTTCATTTTTCTAATCCAGTCCAACTCCAATTTTGCTTGTGAAGTACAGGCGAAGTTAGAAAGGCCTGCTTAATAACCTTTAAAGGTGCAATAATCCAAAAAATTACAACAAATTCAGGAGAGAAATGACTGTGCAAATAGCCCATCCACAGAACTAGATAGTTTCATATGGGAATGAGAGAGCACAGAAAACTACACCACCAGGCTAGGTCCACATCTGGAGGCCCTCCCAGTCTGTGTTACTGCTCTGCTTGCTGCCCTTTGTTTATATCCACCACTTCCAAGTTTCAGTCTGGCACTGTGAAAGCTGTAGGCTTGGTGAGAAGGGGTGACAAAAGTCACTGCACTCAGAATGCTCTTGTGCATGGAATCTTCTTTCAGGTAAGAAAGGAGAACTACTTTATGCCAGAGTTATGAAAATTCCTTTCTCTATTATATCACCGAATCATAGAATGGTTTGGGTTGGAAGGGACCTTAAAGATCATCCAGTTCCTACTCCCCTGCCATGGACAGGGACACTTCCACTACACCAGGCTGCTGTTCAACCCTGTCCAACCATCCAGGGATGTGGCATCTACCACCTGTAGGGGCAACCTGCTCCAGTGTTTCACCATGCCCATCATAACAATTTCTTCCTTATACGTATTCTGAATCTACACTCTTTTAGTTTAAAACTATTACCCCTTTAAGCCCCCTGCATGTACTGAAAGGTCACAATAAAATATCCACAGAGTTTTCTCTTTTCCAGGCTAAACACCCCAAGTCTCTCAGTGTTTCCACATGGGAGAGGTGTTTCCACCCTCTGATCGTCTTTGTGGCCCCCTCTGGACCCACTCCAACAGGTCCTTGTCTTTCCCCTGTGCAGTACTCCAGTACCTCCTATATACATTTTTCCATTTTTGTTACATTGTAGTAACATGTAGCAATACTGGATAATTCAAAATGACATTTCCGCTTGTCTGCATCAGTTCTCTCAAAATGAAATCTAAGTGCTACTATAAATACACTGTTATGTTTTTAATATTGTCTCTGAAAGTATGACAGAATCCAATTACCTAAGTATGGCAGCAGGGACTTCAGTACTTTGGTCAGATTGCTTCTCTCAAAAGCACAAATTCTGCAACCCCTGTTTGTTCAGGCAGCCAGTTTTCAATCCAATCATTTAGAGAATATACATACACATAGGTTGAGTTCAGGCATAAAAACTGCAATACAAAACATGAAACTGCTGCATCACATTTTGAAACTAAGTGCATAAATGTGGCCTTTGACACCATATAACTATTCAGATACTCACCATACTGAGAGTTTGAACAATCCTTTGCAAAACTGGCAATGCAATTTTTTTGCATTCGTTTGTTCCCTATTACCTTGTTTGATTTTTGTGATACACTTATTTCAAGACTGTCATTAAGCAAATTCTACTTTACAAGAGTGCTTAAACCCCTACCTGAGACTAAGCTTAACAAGAAGCAAGAAAAATAATGGTATACTCAATAGAATAACTCCAATTATTGATTGTAAGAACATAGCTTTAAAAAACGGTACATTTAACACATTAACTAGGATGCCATTACTGTTATCTTGAAATCCAGTTGAATCATCAGCAGTACAACTTTCACGAAGATTAAACGTAACACTTCACTTTTGAAACAACTGATTTTAGTGTGCTTAGCATATGTAAGAAAAGTTGATGTACTAAGGAGGAGCTTGTTCCATATGAAGGCACTGCTACATCACTAGACAAACAGATTTGTCTAGTGATGCAGCAGTTTGCTGCCTTCTACTATAATGCCTATGCTAATTATTACACTCCCAAGACATCCTGGTATGATGAAAATTGGATAAAATCTTGTATGGACTGGTGGCCAAGGCATGGTTTCTTTATCTGGAATAAATGTACGAGATAATGGAGCTTCTTGAAGCGAGCAATGTGAGAACAATAAAAGCCACTGGCTCAACCACAGCCTGTAAAAACCTGCCTAGAGAAGCTGCATAGGCTTTTACTGGAGGTTGAATGCTACCTTAAGGACCCTGGCATGGCTTGACATTCCTCTGATACTGCGGTCATGAGCAGAGAAAAATGTTGGGATGCTAAGGATACTCCGGGAAAAGCATAGAGAACGTACTTCCATCAGCCTGCTAGAACTTCTTTGCTTGCAGCTGGGACTGTGTGCTCTGGCCTTTGGCATTGATTCATCCTCTCTGGCATGTCTCCTGTAGACACGAGCTCTACCTGAAAATCCTTCAAGGAAAGACAACCTCAGGTGATGTTTCACAGATGCTTCAGCGGCCCTTAGCATATTTTCCCAGAGCTTCATCCTTGTGGGCGCTGCATTTCTGGCTCATCTCTCAAGATATGCACACAAAAAAGTTAAACAAATTGATATTCTGGGCACCACATGGAGCCCTCTGCCTGTATTTTAAGCAGGACAGGATATGCACAGCCCTACACGCAACAGTGAAACACCCAGTTCACCACTTCCCTGCCTGTTTCACACTATTTACTAATTGAAAAATTTTAAGGTTCAGAAAACAGGATCCCAGTCTATATAACACATTGTTTTTTCACTTCCCCTCTCTTCTTGCTGTCAGTTTTGGTGGAGATTTGCTGTGCAATTACAAGCACTCATCTGCAAGGAAAACATTCCTGCCTGTTCCTTTCTTTTGTTCATGCTTTTTCTACCTCCTGTTTCTTCCAAGATCTATTTTTGTAGCAGAGTCCCCTGACTAGCCTAACTGAGCAATCAATAGCTTGCTTTTGTTACTTCACCCCAAGGACAAACTTGAAAAGTTGATTTGTGCAAGGTAACTGACATCCTCTTGGCTACTGATAATCCGGCTGAAATGGGATCAAAGTTTTTAAGCTAAACTAAGGCAACTTCACCCTCCTCCAAAGCTTAGTAACAGCATCCATCACAAAAATTTATCCTGACGCTGTCTTGCAGTTTTTAGTTGAACAGAGAGGCAAAATGCAGCAGGGGATGCACCCTGCTCTCTTACAGATCTGCTAGTGAAAGTTGCATGCTGACCCAGAGAGGCCTGGCAACCCTCAGTACTGAGCAGAATAACAATCCTTAGGATTCCCACAGTAGCCTAGAAAGTCAAAGCAGAACAATTTTCTGGGAAAAGAATTAAATAGAGAGAAACTTTAAACTACTGAAAATGTTTTTTCCATTGTTGACATGCTTATAAATAAGATTTGTAAATAAAATGGTATCAAAGAAGCATGAATTTTTCCTAAAAGGCATCTTGGCAACCCTGAATACTGCTAATGGTTTGAGCAAAAATACCATCAGGGTAATGATGTGATTGATAAGCAACTCTTAACATTTAAAGCCTCAAACAATACAACTTTGGTATTTAAAATGTTTAATTGAAAAAGTACTTGAATTAGGCTAAAATATATTATGTAGATGCTCTAACTACTTGAAACACTGTTTAAGCATCTGTAGAGGTTACCTTTTGGTTTTATTAGTGTGTCTTTCAGTGTATAAAAAAATTAAATTAACATTTTCAGATGATGACTTAAATCTTTGTTTATTTTCTTCAGTATTTAAAATAACAGCATATAAAAACTGAGCACTGTACTTTCGAAAGTAAAATAGCTGCAATATGAAATTACATAGTAACTATGTTACATACAGTAGGCTGCTTAGAATTGTCCGTGACCGAATACGCCCATTTAACATAAATGGTTGATTAAAATAGGATCCCACTCAAGAATTTTAGAACTCTGACCTGGAACTTCACAGAGCTGCAAGTAAGCCAGCTGAGATTTGAAGTAAGTAGGGATACACAAAAATAACAGAAGTGATGCCTATATTAGACATGCTCCTGCAGTGTTAGTCCTTCTAAGTTCTAAGTCCTGCTTGGTAGTTTTAAGTCCTACTGCAGTTTTTAATCCTGCTATAGTTTTCATTCTCTTCAAGCACTTTACTGGTGTAAATTTGGAACAACTGACACAGATATGACAATCAGTCACCCATGCCTATCTCTCCCTGAATCCTTGCCTAGCTCCATCACAATGGTGACAGCTTGCTGGATGGACACAGTTTTTAGTTTTATAAGAACTCTCAAAAGGTCCAAGTTGGTTAAGAAAAACACACAAAGAGAAGTCCTCACTCTCCCCCTAAGCATTTGCAACCATCTTCTCAGCCCCAGCCCTCTCCTGTTAGCTGTTTATTTAGTGCCACGGTTGCAATCTTTCAGACAAAAAGCTCTGTACTGAGCTAAGAGCAGATCAGCTCACCCTCTCTGAGAGCCAGCTACCCAAGTAATTGTCCTAGCCACTGAAGGGAGGAATTAATTATTTAGTTGAGGTAAAGTGCCACCAAATTCTTGATACATTTTCCCAGGAGGGGAACAATTTAGCCCTTTTTATGATAATACAACGTAACTCCAATGTCCTTCTTGCAAAGTTAATGGCTATAGCATGCCTTCACTGACATTGCAAGCCATTTTCTCTGTCCTTTTTTTAATAAAGCTTGAAGAATACAGATTTTTTTTAGATCCCAGGACAGAACTCTTCTAATCTGTGGTGACATTCTTTCCAAGGATCAGTAAAAATGTGAACAGATGCACAATTGATTTTGCTCTCCCATACATTAATGGATTTTCAATAGTATTCTACGAAACAATTAACAGCTCCTTTATTCCAAATCAAAACTAGCATTTCAGCTTCAAGATTGCCACACTACTAAACTAAAAGTAATACCCTCCCACTCTGAAAGCAGAAACATTTTCACTTTCGTTCAGTGCCCGAAGCTGAGGAACAATGTTTGACACAGTAACGATTGCTTCTTTGTTTCACAACTTTAATGTGGATTAAAGTGTTTTTAAAAGAATATTTAAATTAACAATCCTGCTACAATGATCGGACCCGAATTACTACATTCTAATTCTTTTAGAGTTATAGTTCACAGCAAAAGGAAAGCCTTTTCTTTTGATGCAAGACCTACTCCCACAAGCAGCAGATTGTCAGTGTATCTCTAATTGTAATTGCTTCAATATTGGAGCGAAAATGGCACTTTCTTTAAAGGAGTGATGATCTATTCCACACATCTCCAGCATGCTGAGTTCACTATAAGATATCTATTGATGAGAGCTGTTTGCTCTCATCCTTTGTCCTTTCATATTCAGTTATTTTTTTTCCCCTGGATCTTACACAAGAGATTATTGTTGCCTTCTCTGACAATTACAAGCTTTGTCATGAGATATAAAGTTCTACTATTTTTAAGACACTAAATAAATTGAGCCCACCATCCTACTGGAAAGTGTATGATCTTTTATTTGGGATTACATTTCCAGGATTTATTTGTCCTATCTTTGAGTCCCAACTCAATTGCCTAGAACAAAATTTGATGGGCCATGGCAACAGGGCTGTAAAAACCCACTCTTCTGAACAGCAGTGACAAGTGGAAAATGGTTTATAACCACTTTGTCATCTAACTCAATAATAGTTTTTATGAAAAATAATTATGTTTTGCAGCAAAAGTAGCTTCCTCTCTTTCTAGGGTAAAAATGCAATTTTCCAATTATGAACTTAATAACCAACTGTAAACCAGTAAGGCTGTATTCCCAAGCCTAAAGAAAATTCTATCTGGCTGCACACAGCAGCAGAATGAAAATTAACCTTTTTTTTAAAACTTGTGATTCTTTTCTTCAGCCATATGCCCGAACCAAACTAGCAATAAGTACGTGAATCTCACTCTACCAGTGGAAAAAAAAAACCAAACAGAGAAGCTTATCATGAGTAGTAGCAATGACTCATTGGAAAAAGATAACTCAGGATAACCCAGATAACCCTGGGGAACTGTGTGAAAGACTTTAAAAATCCCTTTTTAAAGCAACAGCAGGCAGGCTGCAAAAGAAGCAAGCGATCTAATCCTAGCATTCAGCCTCACAAGCTCCAAAATACTTTGGACAGCCTGTTCCTTCCAGCTGCTAGAGGCAAGTGGAGTTTCAAATTCATAAGATACTTGGTATTCAAAGACTGATACAGAAGGCAAAAACCCTTTTGCAAAAATCTAAGTGGTAAGGAAGGAAAATCTTTAACTGTGCAGTTCCCTAAAATTTCATTTTGGTACAGGTAATGCATCATCTTTCAGTAATTTTAAGGAGCGGGCTAGTTATTCGCATACATTAAGTTCTTTCATGCAACAACTGAATTCACTGTTCTAACCCTGACTTGTTTTTTTCCTAATTTATCCTTGCTGGTAAAGCAGTTTATTTTTTTCTCCAGAGCAGGTGATATTCATGGGGACATGGAGCAAAACATCTACCAGCAAGCAGAGGACCTGAGGAATCAATCTTTGCATCCCATACATCACTTTATGAAGTAAAGTCCTTTCAAAGAATATGTTCTTTCTTCTGCCTTACTGGTAACAACCAAATCTCCATTAAAATACACTGGACTATCTGAACCCCCTCAACGTAGCTTCCTGTGCTAAACTGAGTAACTCTGATGTGACAAAAATACCACACAGATACCAGCTGAGGAGACCGTAAACAGTCAGGGCTATTCAAGTCTGTCATGAACAAGAGAAAAAATGGAAATACATATTTAGGTATAGCATCGCATAAGACTATGTGAAATATGTCTGTAGAAGATTTGTTTGAATCACTACTATTATTTTTGGGAGCTATTTTTTCTTTTGCTTTTGTTTTTGTAAATCTGGAGACTCAGTTTGATCCACACACCAATTTAATTAGGCCTTAAGACATGAAATAACAAATGAGAATTGTAAATAACACATTTTCAAATCAATACATACAAGTATACCCCACAGGGCTCCCAGAACATCAGACTGGTAACAATTTTATCTATCATAACAGTGGCACAGAACACTTTCTGTCACACGCAAGGAAAGTAATCTGTAAAACGATGTCATTCAAAAGCAGTTTCAAAACACCTCAGTGATCTGCAAGGCAGCCCCAGAGGTACTAGACTTACAAAGGACGGCTGTGAAATGAAAAAAAATCACAATAACAAAAGCGCAACAAGAATAAAAAAAAAATTTAATGTACATTTTTGTAATCTGCTGCCTTTCTGGGCAATTGCTACTTAAATATACACTGTCATAAATTACATGACTGCCAGATGCCAATGTCTACTGCAGTGTTAGTAACATTCTGCTTAAACATTTGCCTGTTCTCAGAAGCATTTCCTCTTTGTACCTGACATATTCATCAACTTACTATCTTTCCCACCTCCTTCCCCCTCAAATAGGCAGAAATACTGGAGAACTATCAACACTTTGGATGGTTTTTACTGCATCTTATTGAAATGACAATATTTTTGAACTGCTCAAATGCTACTTTGATTTGTTTGAATGTATGTTATTGTTGACTCTCTTCCACCTCTGCTATAGTGATCAATGCTCATCTATATTACAGGTCCCCAACAGCACTTTCCTGTATAATTACAAATACATTCAAAATAATATCTCTTAGCTTGCTTACACTATATAAATGAAATTCTCTGTCACATACATAATGAAGTGCACACAGTTGTCACTGCTTGAGATGCTTCCATTATAAACTCAGCAAAGCAGCAGGAACGCTGCAGCAGTTGTAATATCAGCTCAGTAATCACCAATACCATTCAGAGTGAGAAGTTTGGTATTCTGGGAAAAAAATAAATTAGATTTCTATAAAGTAATTCACATATTTCATTATGATTTTATTATTTATGATCATCTTTAATAATTTCCTCACCTATCTTCCAACCAATGATTTTATTCTGTTTAAGCAACGATCACAGAATCATAGAATGCTCTGATTGGAAGGGATCTCAAAGATCACCTAGTTCCAACCCCCTTGCCATGGGCAGGGACACCTCCCACTGGACCAGGCTGCTCGGAGCCACATCCAACCTCACCCTGAAGAGGTGGACATGAACCTCTATGAACCTGAAGATACATCAGACCATCGAAACACCAATGAGAATTTTTCCAAGCTGCAGTCAACTGCATCATTTCCTCTTCTGCAAAGCTCACTTGTGCAGCACCACTTACCAGAGTCTGAGACAGAAACAAAAAATACCAGGCAGGGCACTAAAGACTCCACAAATTAGAGACTAACTTACTCTTCCAATTATGAATTAAGCAATGCGAAAGACTGTTTATAAAGAATTTTCCACAAAATTTGAAAAAAAATTTCTGATGAAGAAATGCTTGTTTAAACACAGCTCAGTCTACTGTATCAGCTATGGGATGCCAGTCATCTAAGACTCGTAATCTGGAAGATGTCATGAGGAGACGAGGAAGAGAGAAGGTCATACTCTTCCAATCTGCTTGCAATATAAGAAATGCAAAAAATCAAATGGCAGGGCTTTAGGCTCAGTTGGAAAAGGAGGAGTTGAAACAATCTAGCAGCAACCTGTAAAATCAAGTCTTGGTGCTCTGCGGCTTCACATTTATATTCATAACCTGAAGTAAACTAAATCATCAGTGATAACAATTACAGCTTCAACAGAGATGGGAGAAATGGAAACTCCTGAGCTGCCTAGGTAAAACAACCCAAACTTCTTGATAAGATCAATACAAGCAAATAGCAGCTTTGGAATATAAAGAAACACAAAGTCTTACATGCAAGACACAAAACTGCAGACAGTACATTCAGAATAACAACAAAATTTGATTTGGGAAGGAAGACTCAATAATGTACCACAAAAAATCAGCTGAACATGGGTACCTCACACAACAGCAGTCAAAACCTAAAAAGCTTAGCGTAGAACAAGAACACTCCAGGAACTGGAATTATTTTGCTTTCAAATAGGAAGTTACAGAGAAACACAAAGCAAGGAAAGTTAATGAAAAACACAATGTAGCAACAGCAGAATCAGCGTTTACCTACACTAAAAACCCCCCAAAACCAACCCAGACTGCAATTTACCCGAGGGATAACTAAGACAAATAGTCAAGGCCTGTGCTTGTCCCCTTCATTAATTTGTTTCAATCAACAGTCAGTCTTTTCAAGGAGACGTGCTTTAGTTCAAACGAGAAAGAACTCGGAAAATCTTAATGTCATGCGATAGGCAGAAGGTCACACTTGATGATCACAGTTGTCCCTTCTGACCTATTGATCTATGAATGAATGTTACATTAACATCTTTGAAGCCCACATTTTATTTATTAATACTGTGAGTATTTTGCATGAAATAAAACTAAAGCAATGTGTCCTAGTATGGCATTTGACTTGAAAAGGACAAAGCAGAAAACACAGCTATCATTACTTTGTCACATACACAAATGCTTAAAACTGTAGCTACAAAATATTTTCGTTATTTTTTCTGCTTAAGTCATTGAGTTCCAAATGATTTACTGTTCTTTGAATCCTAAAAGAAATCTCTTTATTTAAGATACACTCTCATTAACTACTAAAGGAGAATCTGAAGATCATCAGTATTTGCCACTAGTGAAAACAGAAAATTTGGTAAAGCACAATCCAAAAGAGATCTGAGACTGTGTGAGCAATGTGTAAGTTTCACTTCTCTTTGCATTAGTACTAGAAATAATGATAATTTTTATGGTACATTTTTTTAGTTTCAAGATTAATACTTCTTATAAAAGAAGTTCAATATTACTCCCTGATGTATTACTATTCTGCCAGTGTACAGCTGCCAACAGTAGTTAAATCTGATTAAAGCCCCCCGCTGAGTTAATCAATCTGATAATGTCAGACATTATTAAGGAAGCATACATGATACGGTCACACTGTCTATTATCAGTGGCATGTACACCAGTGCCTTTGTCTTCACAGAGCACTGGAGCTACTTAAAACAGATAAGCATAAAAAGGATAAAAGGCATTATAAACTTTCAGTCTCAAGCATTTTGATGCTAATTCCTGCTAAAATACACCTATTTAATACAGGATACCTTTATTTATTTTAGGGGTTTGGGGAACAACCAAAAAAATGAATATTTCAGAGCAATGAAGTGCAGCTTAAGAACATTTTCCATCATTCTGAACAATGCAAACATATTTCTATCTAAGTCAGTCTTTTTGTATTAGAATAAATTCATTTTACAGAAGCTGTTGTCTCAGTTTGAGATATATTCATGCCCAAAAACCACAGGTCTTCCAAACACTACATACTACTTGACCTGCTCAGAAGTCAGCAGACATTACTTCAATGCTGTCATTACACTAATACACCCTAATGCTGAAATCATTTGCGTTTCAAAGGGAGCTGCTTCTTTTCTGTTTACATCATATTAAGAAGCAAAGTCATATCTATTTACATTGAGCTGCATTTAGCCTTTGGATGTCAGCACTATCAGCAAAAGTATCTATCATTAGCTCTAATGCTAATCAGCCCCTCAGCAGACGAAGGTGTAACACCTGACCCAGCACAGTCCCTTTGCAAAGCACGTGAAGCACTGCAGAGGACAGAAGGACACCCCGTGTTGTTTCAGAACAACACACAGCACACATGCAGGGGCCTGGGGGAAAATAAGGGCAAAAGAAAGGTGCCCAATGAAACACAAATTGCAGCTCAAAGGAGCCAGTAACTATAGCAAACATAAGAGATAGGTTGAGACAAACTCCTCTCCTAGGACTGGTGGAAAAGCAATTCCTATAGAGGCTAAGGATCCAAGAAAAGTTGGAGGGTGATCCCAATTCTACCTACAGATGATTTCCTAGGTACCCAGTGCCAGAGTCCCAGATAAACACATGTAATGAAATCTATTTGATTGTTCCTGACTTGGTTCAGCACTGTAACATCAGTTACATACTGCTATCTCTTTTACTGACATCCCCTATCAATCTAATGTTCATTCCAGAATGAAACAATCAGTAGCTTGCAGGACACCTACACCTGAGAATCATAAATGTAGGCCAGATCTACATCTTCTAGCCAAGAAACAGACTGCTTAAATTGTTGTTTGTTTTGGTGGGGTTTATTTTTATTGGTTTTTTTTCTGGTGGAGTGCAGGGGATGGACAGACACAGACTATTACACCACAAATGTGAAGACCGAGTATATATAGTTTTGTAGAAGTTCTACATAGTATCTTTCTACCCCTCTAGAAGTAGAAATTCTTCAAACTGTTATGTAATGTACGTGCAGTAGTATTTGTATTTGGCCAATCCAAGTTCCCCAAAATTTAAAGCAATAGCTTGTCCAGGAACAAGCTCTCAGTTTTGATCCAGGCCAACACAGTATCTACAGACCAGTCTGAAACATATCCATATGTTTATAAACAACAGGCACTTCCCATGACTACAAATCACAAAAATAGAATTTAGCAGCATAAGATTTCTTTTTCCACTACTTTTTCTTTTACAAGGTTTTTTTGTCCCATGTTTGTTTCCTAATATTTAGCAGCACTTTAACTGAAGTATTTTTTTCCCCACTTAATAATTAAAGAGGAAAAAGCCAAAATGCTGCTTAACTGATAGATAACCTCTAGTTCAAGAACTGAGATGAAACAGGTATTTCCAGTTACAAGTGTCAGAGAAAGGCTAAAGCATAAGATTTTTCAAAGCCTGCAACTTATGGTCAATCAAGGATATCTAATCCTTTACACACCGTATTTTAAAAGAAAAGGCAGATTTAGCCGAAATTAGTTCTTTGAAGTATAGTAACAATGTTTTCAAAACTTGCTACAATTTTAAAAGAAACAGAAGTGAACCAGGTTTTTAGTTTTACAGAGAAACCTATTTTTCTCTTTCTCCCCTGCCCTCACAACCCCCGAAACCCCCAAACTGGAGATCAACTGGTAAAAACAGAAACCAAAAGGACAGTGCCAGTAAGCAACAGTTTATTATGGGTTTGTGCCTCAAGGCAGAGTTCCCATGGGGATTCTCAAATGTCTAATAGGAGTAGTATTTGCATATTAATTCCCACAGGGCAAAAGAATCTTCTTTATTAGTCATCTGATTTTTCAGGAACTTCATGTGAATTCAGTGTCTCTGAAACCTCTTTCCTTCTGTGAGCCTTGGCTGAAATTCGGCCACTGAGGGTAGGGGACAGTACTGAGAAGGAAGAAGGCAGCAGACAGGATTGACAGGCATACACAGGCAAACTGCATGTCACAAGTTGCATGCCATAAGAACACTCACCTAAAACCACAGCATCTGAGCAAGACAATAAAAATTCACACCTCTACACGGACCAAAAGTAGGTAAGGAAATCTGGAACTGAGAAGGCTCCTAAGTTTAACACCAGTAAAATTGCCCCACTCACAACAGAGTGACTTAACAGCAAGCATAATCTGAAATTCCAATTTCCTTAATAATAATAAGCATCTTGCTCTCTCTTCTTCCTTCTCCAGAATGCACCAACCACTACAATATAATACAGTTTTGTTTTGGTTCTCTGTTCTACCTTTAAATGTGGTCTATGCTAATGTCACACGGCTGTATGACTTGGAAGGTGAATATTAATTCAACATACCTGACAGCTAAATTATCAACAACTGTAGGTTTGCACATATGCTCAGACACAGGGGAAGTATGCTATTAATTCCACTCAAGCTTTTAGGAAAGTATGAAAATTGTGACAGAGGGCACTTTTATCTCCTTGGCTACAGCACACTAAAAGGTATGTCATTTATCTGTTGATCCAGAAAGATAGTGCACCGTCTTCTTGTCAAAAAGATAGCTGAAGAACTGAGTGATCACAGTTCTGCAGGAATTAATATCCTCCCATCCTTATTGACCAAAGAAATCTTGAATCTTGCCTAGATCAGGCACTTCACTGACAGTCAACTGCTTTACCAGAAACCAGCCCCGAGACTACAGCCCCTCACAAAAGCACACTTTTTCTTAAAATTACTGCCTGCATAACAACAGCTCTATCAGATCTCTGAAGGCTGAAGTTCAAAGACAAACTCCCTATCACCGAAAGGACGCCAGTCAGCTCACTGTCCTCCCACAGCACCTGGTATTTGGCAGCCTGAGGCACAAAGCAAGACAGAAAATTGTCTGCTCTAGCTCTTTCCAAAACAGCAGATCCCTTAATATTGGAGGTACTTCCAAAACTCAGTTCTCTCTTAATATTAAATGCGTCCCTAAATAGGAACTTCTGCCTATCCAAAGGAAGTCGAAAAGTGTGTTTTGACCCTTTGTGTTGCTTGTGAGCTCATTCACTGGAGAAACTGTTGGAAGAAATTGGCTTTCTTGTTTTCCAGACGATCTGTTGAATATGTGATGAAAGGGAACATGTTGCCCCCCGGCCACTGGCACACGAAAGGAATGGCTGCAAGGATTACAAGTGGGCTCTGGGCCATATGGTGTGTAGGCTTATTGTAGGAATTTAGCATTTTTTAGACTCCTACTTTCCTGTCAAATTGGTTGAAATTAGCCACTGAGCTTCCTCTCTGAAGACTTCGGAAACAACAACAGTGATTGTGTAATTTTTTGCCATTGAAAAAACAGATTAAAAAATTACATGAAAATAACATAAAAACTATATATCTGCTCATCATAGAGAAAAGAAGTAGTTGTTACAGGATGTGCTTTCACAAACCGGGATATTTATTGGAAGCTGTAGCTTTAATAAATGCGAGCTTAGCATAACAGAAATGAGCATATATTACAGCATACAAGCTTACTGCTACGAAGGTTTAAAATAGAGTTCAGAAGCTAAGCCAGTTTAAGCCACATGGTAGTACTCCATTATCATTCCAGAGAATGGTAGAGAGTACATATGGCTGTCATACAAAAACATAATCTTATTTGCTATTTAGCTATTTTGAGAAACCCAATATTATATTAGGATGTCTGCAAATATTACAAATGCTGTTTTGTGAATGAAACAATACATCAAGTAAAATAATATAGTACTGAGGTCTATACCTGATGAAAGGCCTCCAGCCTCCAGACAGTCGTATCAGAAATGAATTTATTTTAAATGTATAATGACTGTATCTACTCAATATGTTCATGTTTTATTGATACTCAGTCTGGAGAGGATATAAACTGTCAATTGGGATTGTAGACAAAACTGAATGAGCACAGACAGGTGTGGAGGGGGGCATTAAACAGGGCACAGTTCCTCATCCACTGATGCAAACAGCACATGCTTGGCATTTCATTTCAGTTGGAAAAGTTTCATGTAGCAATCAACACTATTACCTGTTCATCTGTACTAGTGTTCTGAATTCTTTTAATGGACTTCCAATTGTCTGCCAAAATACCTTCCCACACTGTTCCCCATCAAAAGGTGAAGTTCAACTCCACACACCCTAAAATCAAGCTTGTTTTGGCTTTAACAGGGGTTTTGCAATATATGTCCTAGTGCTCTGCACCCCTAACGGTGAAGGGAGGTAATCCAGCCATCGATTCATTCAGACTACAAAAAGGTATGTACTGGCTGTGCACTAACTTCTTGGTCTCTGCTGGAACACACACAGGCACAAGTTCAAAGCTATGAACTGGAATAATTTCTGGAGCATGCTGTGGCCTTTTACAACCATTTAAGACCAACTTGGCAACTGAAGATTTCTTGATTAATGTACGATGTGTAACAACTGCAGCATGTATGCTCTTGTTGCAGGCAGCTTATAGATGCCAGGCATAAAGATTACACTCCTTTGAAAACAGTTTGGCCAAAAAAAAAACAAAACCAACCATAACACCAACCACAAAACAAACAACGCCCCCCCCCAAACCTAACAAAGAAAAGAAAACAACAAAGAAAACCAAACCATCCCAAAAATAAACACACAGAAGTAGAGGCATACATCAACATGAGGGACAGCACAGAGCAACTGACAGCCATTATGTTATTCCCTATTACCGATGCTTGGGAGATGCTCAGGAGAAGAAAATGTCATACCGTGGGAAGGAAAGTGGACAGCAGTTTAATATCAAGCACACAGGCAGCTTAATTATACCAGGGAAGATCACATGATGTCCAGACTTAGAAGCACCAAAGCAGCAGACTTGACTTGACATCTATGTGGTATCCCAGAGAGGGTTTGAGGGGAACGAGTGTCCATGGCTCCCAAGAGCATTCACAGTGGAGGAAGGGCTGGGAGAGATCAAGGGGCAGGTTTTATGAGTTGGGCTGAAGCTTCGGGCTCAAAGTGCCAATCTGCATGCTCTGGAGTGTTCCTACCACTATTCCCTGGGCTACTGATGAGATAGATCATAGGGAAGAAACTGGTGTAGGGAAGAGCTCAAATGTATTTTGAGAGGAATAACTTCTGGATTGAATAGAGTTCATACTGGTACAGGAGTCATGGGGGAAGGGAGCAAGGGGGATAATCAATCCCTGTGGAACCTTCTGAGACATGGAAGAAGCCAAGCTTGCCACTCCATGGGCTCATGCAGCATTTCTCTTTTATTTTATGTGAAAAAAACCCTAAAAGAATGTTAAGGTTCTTCTACAGACCATGATCAAATCAGTTGCTAAAAGTAGCAATAATATATTCTCTCTCAAAGAAAAGAAAGTTTGTCTGACTTGCAATTACATTCTATTATCACTGACTGATCTGTTTTAGGTTAGGGGAAAGGCTGATATGGCAGAGATAATATTTAACATGTTCCAGCCATATTCAAGGGCTTGGTGAACCCTGAAACAGAAGTGATAAAGAAAAACAGAAACCTGCAAGGAAGAACAAGGAAGAAGTAATAGAAATACTTCTATTACTAGAAATGGTCTGTTGTTCTCCCTACACACATTTAAATACAGAAATGTACAACAACATTTTGTTTACTGGACATCATGATACAGAAAGGTATGTTAGGAATCAAGTACAATCAATCAGAATTCTTCTTAGGACTGACTGAAGATGACTAAAGAGTGAAAAAGACTCTAAGATGATGAGGCATGAACTACAACTGAGGCAAAAAAGAGATAAAGAAAAAAATCAAAACCGGCAGTTCGGCAGAATCAGCCAAAGACAGTTGTCCTTATGTCAAGCATAGACACAGGGAAGAACAAATGTTATTAGAATACCTTAATTTATTGACCATGGCTTCTTATTACAAAGCATTCATCAAAATTATCAGAGTCAAATAAGCCTTTCCTCACCACAGGAAATAATTAAATAGTTTGACTTTGCAATGGTAAATACAAGTGTAATTTTTTTTTAAAGCTGAACTACAAGAAAATTAGGCTATATGAAATTAACAAGAGATTCTCACACTCTTCATTTCTACACTCTCCATGTAGTAAATCAATAAATAAATAAAATCAGGAATACTGACACTGGGTCTATGTAACTAGCACTGGTTATTTCAGGCACACAAAGTTTAATAATTGCCTTCTGAGCATGTTTTTGGTCCACACACAGTAAGAGGACAAATATGCTGAGTGATGGTCAATAGCTCAAATTCAATTTTAACCTGTGGTAAGAAGTGACAAGATTGATAGTAATGTGCCATCCATTCTCATCAGTCACACTTAGTCCTCAGACTTCTATTATCCACAAATCCTGCTATACAATCAAAGAGAGAGAACTACTGAATTATTTATTAAAACTGACACCATCAATTATGCTCCATATAAAAAGTCACCAAGCAGCCATTTAAAGAATTAGAGGGTACATTTTGGTAACTTTTGACCACGTTAACAACCACTCTAGTTTGGGACAAGGTTGGAAGTTCTTACACATTTTATATCTGAGAAGTTAAACTTGAAAAAGCATCATTTTCTGCCACTACAAAGTGAAGTCTTGTATTTCTGGCCCGCAAAATCCTCCAATACTTCCTTTACCTTTTTTTTTCTTCCCCTCCCCCATATCACCTTTTGACATAATCAGAAAAGCTTGCAGAGGCATACCTAAAGCGACAGCCTTGGAGTAGTGTTTGCACACTGGAAGGTCAGCAACAGTGACCATCATCAATGCCAACAGCCCCAGAAAATTAAACAGGGCACAGGTGCTATATCTTGGCAACCAGCTGGACTCACACACCAAACTTCTGCTCTCTTGGTACAAGCAAGGCACGCAGTTGCCGTGCTCCTTTTCAGCACACGAAGTCCCTTTTAATTTACACATGATTTTCATGAAATTTCTATCACCTTTTAACATCAGTGTTATTAACTTCATGTTTCAAGAGACGTGAATAACTATATTATTGCTGGGCAGAAATTCCAAAATACTAACACAACACTGCATTCAGAAGAGTGGGTCACATTCCCAAAACATCCTGTCTAGACAATTATGCAAAACCATGGCCCACTGAGGTATTTCCTAGCATAACCTGGTGGCCCTTGCTCTGAGTCAAGACAGTTCAAACACAGCTGTGAAAGTCACTCTTTCAATAGCACCCAGCAGTAAGTTGGGAAGCCTGCAAGTAATCTAATAGACAAATGATATACAACCCCTCATATATATGCCCAGCATGGAAAGGTGCCTAGAATCGCAGAGTTTCTGTTTGGGATGGTGTATAAGACAAAGACTGTACCTATAAAAGTAAATTAAACATGCCAGGACTGTCTGCTGGCACCAAGGCCAGCTGGCTCAGAACAGCCTGTGTCCATACTCCCTTACCCTTCACATATACAGCTGTTGGACGGGAATCTCTTTCAGCCTCCCTTCTCCCAAGGCATGCTCAGAATTTGTTCAGGAGAATACTGGCAGATGATGTACAAAGCCTTGCCAGATGGTTGTAATAAGTTGGTAATATTAATAATAACAGTCCAAAAATGCGTTCTTGGGTTGATAGTTTTGTCCATATAAACCTGAGTGACAAGTCCAGAGGGCTCATCCCCCCTTTATAACAAGAAGGGGAAGAACACAGATCAACAAAGGGAGGTAACTGAAGGGCCTAGGACAAACCACGAAACACCACAAGGGATGGACATCTTGTTACCAAAAATATTAAATAGTTAGTTTTCATAGTACTTAGGAAGAAAGAACAGAAGCTATCAGAGCAAGAAAGATGCTCTCAGCTTCAGGTACCCAAAATATTTTTTGTTTGTCTTAATGCTATTGCTAATTTAGGTAATTACCATCACAGGCAGTACTTGTCCCAAATTCTGCTGCAAACAATCTACAGATTAAATACAACTACAATTCAGTGGTTGATCTAGATACAAATTCTTGCCACTTATCACCCAGTGAAGTCCCCATGAATACAGTCAGTTTTCTCCCTAATTTCAACGTTTATCCAGATTACTTGGTTAATATAGTCTCTTTTAATTTCTGCAGTATGAAAAGGCCACTGCTGTGCCACGTGCTCTATTACTGGCACTTTTAATGACGAACAGGTTCAACAACCACAAGGTGTAAATAAAGTTTTTGCTTAAACATATGACTACTTACAACATGAATGTTTATGCAAGAACAAACTGGCAGCAGAGGTGCTCTTGTTAAATTTATCCTCTGGATCGGTTACTTCAAATTGGATAGCAATTTAAAAGCTATTTTCAAAAGCTTTTTCAGGACTATTTATTTCTTACATGAGGAATCATGTGGCTGTTTAGGAAGGAAAGTATCTCTTTTAAACAGCACGTGGATCAACAGCAGCAGGACATCCCTCTCTTACTGTTACCCTTACCTAAAACAATGTTGAAGTTTCTCTAACTGCTCTCACTAAACTGTAATTAAATAATAAAATTTCAACTTTAATAATAAAATTACTGCAGCAAGCCACTCAAGTGAAAGTCAGAAGCATTAACTCTTAAGGCTTCAATTTAAGAGAACCAAGGCTTCACAGTATGGAATGGACCAAATTGTCCACAAATGAAATTAAAATGGTTTACAAAATTATTGGACAGCAAGAAACAACTGGGGGTTTTTCACATATATATTTGATCAAATTGAAGGAACAAAAAACAAAAAACCCACCAAAATGATGCAAAAACTGTATTCCAGATTGATCAATATACTCAAGCTTAATGCATAGACCTTCAAAGAGCCTCTCTGAGATCTCAGTTTAGGTTTTGGTTTGGTTTTCTTTTTTAAATAAAAATTCTAAAACAGAAGAAACATTGTTTAAAAAAACCCAAGTTCATAAATTTTTAAACTTTATTCTTGAACTTTGTAAACTTTTAAAGAAATTTCAACACCAAATTACATGTATATGATATTAACCCACATGCACTTACTTGACAGACTTTCAGATTATTTGTCAAGAAAAAATCACCACATAAATATTTTTTTAATGTGATCTATATGCTGAACTAATGTCTCCCAACTTTTTAGCTATACATCTGTCTTGGGGTGAATTGGCCCTGAAGCACAGCTCCTCCTGGCCCCCCAGCTACCGGTGCTGGGGTGGATGTTCAAAGCAAAGGTTCCCTCTACCCACCATGCCACCAATGCCACATGGAGCAAATGGATTGCTCTCATCACACAGCACGCCCATATCGGAAAACTGAATCGCCCTGGGATTTTGGAAATAATCACGAATTGGCCCGAAGGTGAAAACTTTGGTCTCAGTGACGAGGAAGAACAAGAACAAGTGACACGTGCTGAAGAAGCTCCACCATACAACCAACTGCCAGCAGAAGAAACACGCTACGCTCTCTTCACCGATGGTTCTTGTCGCATTGTAGGGATGAAACGAAAGTGGAAAGCAGCCGTATGGAGTCCCACACGACAGGTTGCAGAAGCTACTGAAGGAGAAGGTGGATCGAGCCAACTCGCCGAACTCAAAGCCATTCAACTGGCCCTGGACATTGCTGAAAGAGAAAAGCGGCCAAAGCTC
>VZRS01007257.1:325243-354117 GCA_013398055.1 Ifrita kowaldi
GGTGGGTAATGCAGAGGGATGGAACAACACGTTGTGTACCGCAGGGAGATCTGATTGTTGGGTGAAAAGTATCTGTAATGTGAAATACCTGTATACCACTGCTTGCTGAGTGTCATTGTCACTGTTTGTACATAGCTGTATATATGTATTAGTGTGTGTGTAGAGTTAGAATATATTAATTTGGGCATTGAGCTGATGATATGGGATAAGGGGTGGAGTGTCTTGGGGTGACTCCATCATGTATATCCCCTATCACGGCTTTATGCCAAACAATTAATTTTGTGCCTTTCCTGTGCCTTTAAACTGAGCTTGAGAGGGAAGAAAAGAAAAGGACCAAGAGAACTTTTCAAAGCAGTGTCTCAAGGACACGGAGATTACACTCCTCTGCGTGCTCTGGCTGTGGTAGCACGGGGGGAGCATCCTGCTCACTTCTTCAGCCAGTTTTTGTCTCTTCTTGGCATGAGATGGAAAGCTGAACTTTGTTTCCTGGGACTTTGGTTTTTTTGCCTTCTTCTCTTCTGGACTGTTTCAACAACATCAGAACACAGAAGGACTCAAATCTTCCCAGGTTTCTCTCTATAGCGAGAGTTTTATTATTTAGCATTATTATCCTTTTCCTGTGTGTTTGTTAAATAAATAGCTTTTATCTCTTTCACTTTCCTTCGAGGAAAATTTCCTTTTTCCCGAACCTGGTGGGGGGGAAGGGTGGTTGTAGCCTGGTTTTCTCTCAGAGGATATATTGCTAGATTTTGGCCAAACCAGCACAACATCCCTCAGACAATTTAATCTTTGGTGAAAGATGCTTCTATTTTCCATCTCAGGAAAGGGACTCCTGCCTCTTAAGAATCATCTTCTGAAAGTCAGTACAGTGGCATGTGACATGACTGCAACGAGCCAATACAGGTCCAGACTCTTTATTAGTGTATTCAATGCTAGTTCTGTATGTAACCTACACAGTGCTCAGTGTGTCATCAGCAAGGCCTTTTTCTGAATATTGAATACCACTGCAAGGCAATTAAAGTCTAAGCATATAATTTACTCCTTTTTTTTGTTGCTCTATTTAGTTACTGCTTTTAGAAGAAAATGAAAGGACCAGAATGTTTACTGCTCTGATATAAAAGAATATTTTGAGTAGTGAGTGTGGGGGTTATTTAAAGTATTTACTACCATTCTGGCATGCCAGGGAAAGAGCGCTAGCGCAGACAGGGATCCTCCTTCATGCCAACCAGGAGCCACACCAGGACTAACAACAGAGGGCTGGCAATTCTGCAGGATGGCTCTCAGGTTGTGTTGATCGATCTCTTCCTGTACTTGGGGTTGGATGTGTCTGAGTATGTGAAACACGTTATATGTTTAGGGGGGATTTCAGCTGCATCTATTTAGAAAGCCTTAAGGTGCTGGCTGGTTTTTATTCAAAAGGAAATGCAATAAATCCAAAGGAGTCCAGTAACTTTCAAGTGTGTAAAAAAAACCCAAAACACTAAATTGTTCAGTATAAAGAAGAGTTCTTCAAGACTGTATATACACTTCACTAAAACAAGCAAGTGGAAGCACTTAACAGTATTAAACTTCGCTGTTATTAAAAGACAACAGTCAGCCAATTTCATTTATTAGAAGTCTAAATATAAAACAGTGCAATCCAGGTGATAAAAATAGTTGCATGCTGCTCAAATGAAGTGGTTCTTTAAAATTTTCAATCAAAGATTTAATTAGTGAATTTAAATGTCAGGCCAAAAATTAAGTCATTTCAAAAAGGGCAAAAGTTGTGCACATCCCTTCCATGGCTTCTCCAAATTCAAGCTTCAGTTTCAATCTGAAAACACAAGCCACATTCTGCTCTAACAAGAAACATTGTATCTGGTTTATTAAGGTATAACAAAAGTAAAATTTGCAATGAACATGTTTATATATTACATACAGGCAAACCCACAGTATGTGAGCCAACCACCAGACATTGTCTGTTTTTAAAGTGCATCTCACCTTCATTGTTTCAGTCCACAAAAAGAATAGAAACTGAAACTTAGGTTCTTTTCATGACCAACTAAAAAAAAATGCTGGACTATTTATGCTTTTCAACAAGAAACAAACCCAACCTCAAAATAACAAACAAATTACATCTTAATTATCACAGAATTCCAGAACCAGCAGAGGTTGGCAAGGTTCTCTGGAGGTCATCTTGCCCAAACCCCCAGCTCAAGTAGGGCCACCTCCAGTCAGTTGCCCGGACTGTGTCCAGTCTTCTTTTGAGTATCTCTGACGATGGAGACATCACAACCTCCCTGGGTAAGCTGTGCCAGTGCTTGGTCAACCTCACAGTGAAAGAAGTGTTTCCTGATGTTCAGACAGAGCCTCCTGTGTTTCATTTTGTGCTTGTTGTTTCTCGCCCCTGTCACTGGGTACATCTGAAAAGAGCCTGGCTTCACCTTCTTTACACCTTCTCAGTATTTATACTTCAGTTGGGTAAGATCTCCCTGAATTTTCTCCTCTCTACAGAATTTCATTTTACAGAAGCTGTACAGCAGATGCCATCAAAAATGATGTCGTACAACATATGTTTATCTTGCCTCCAAAAATGTCTTTGGGGTTAAAGTAAGTTTCCAAGTCCAATAAAATCATTGAAACCAGTAAAATTTGAAGAGGTAAAGAAGTTAGCTACAATTAGTTGACATTTCCCCAACACACTACTTAGGTTTTGGACTTTCTGGGATTTTTTCCTTCAGGAAGAACTAAGGAATAAAGAAACAAAATGGACACCAGCTGAAGGCGTGCCTATATATAAACTTTCACTATTGAAGAAAAACACATAATTTAAGACTATTTTTAGCTGAAATGGTCAAAAAGTTGAAAGAACATTTAGAAACAAGGTTTACATTGATTCAATTTAAAATCAATAGACTTAATATAACCCTAAATAAGACAGAAACTAAAGAATTAAAAAAAATAAATCTATCTGGACACATTTTAATTAAAATCAGTTTAAAACTAATTCAACCAATTCATCAGCTTTTGTAGCCTGCATATTTAGAAAAAGCTGATGATTCAAGTCACTGTATCAGGGGTATGAAAGAACACGTAGCAGAAGCTGGAAGAGCATAAGGCTTGCAAGCCAACTGTTTTGCTAAAGGGTGAGTGAAATGGGCAAAATTAATCTGTAAATTCAGCAGAAATTTTAGGGCTGAATGGCATTTACTCTAGAGAAACAGATACTACAACAGTGTCTCTCCACATATAAGCAGCAAATTTACCGTTTTCTATTTAACAGACCAGCATTTTTTGGTTGTTTTTTTTTGGTTTTTTTTTTTGTTGTTTTTTTTTTTTGTTTTAAAACTTGCTTCCAACAAATTCAGCAAAGTAAGATCAAAAACCAGTACCAGCAACTGCTATGCAATTGGGTCTTCTCCCCATTAGTTATCACACTGCACTGCTATTTCCAATTCCATTTCGTGTCAATCGATACACAGCCAGAAAGAATGCCTATTTTGTAGCCTTTGTAACTGCTGCAATATAAATGCTGAAGTTACTTATCTATATCTTTGATAACCATCTGATTAAACATTTTATTGTTCAAAAACAATTGTCTTTCTGCCAGATATTTTTTCCCCTTTTCATATTTGCATTAAGCACGCTCTAATCAGTTCGGCAGTTTGTACAACATGTAGCATCCACCACACTTCTACAACACAACCATTTATTACAGTAAAAAACCCCTTTCCTCTATTTTTTTCTTAGTAACTCCATGTAAATGGCTACTAAAATCTGACACTATCAGTGCCCCTTATGATAAGAAAAATGAAAGCATATCCTGAAGTAAATTAATAACCCAGCTAGACGGCTTCTGTAGTTGGACAGTCTCACATCACTGTGCTACTTACTAATCATCTCCGTGTGTTTTCTCTTTGAAACATTTCTTCTATCGCTGAGCTTTAACAAACAAACCGTGTATGGCTGATTATGCCACTGCACTAACAATTATGAGTTGGCCCTTTTCCATTTTGCTTGTTAAAATCTGCATTAGTCATGTGGAAAGCTACTAAGCCATATAGGATCTAAAAATGTTACAGGAACGTATGGAAGTGTTTAGGACTGAAAACAAGGCATTTAAGCACTTATGTTTCTTAGCCACAGGACTATAATGCATATGAAATAACAGACTTAACAAACAAGTGGCCTCTTGCCAGTTAAACACTAAACTGTCCTTCTACAAAGTAATAATATGCAAACACCTTAGCCAGGAATTTATGAATTGTCATGGAAAAAATAATTCCCTTGACATAAACCACTAAGACAAGTTTAATTTTGCTTCTTCAAGTCTTAAAAGTAACAATTCTATCATTTTACTGTGCTTTGTGCAAATTTTTGGCATATTTATAATATAGTCTGTCTAGCAGAGTTACATCAGTTATTAATTTAGTCCAGAAATTGCATCAAATTAACATCCTAAATAATTTTTAAAAACCCAAACAAACAGAACCCGCCCACTTCATTGGAATATTAGCAACAAACAAATCACTAAACATACATCAGAAGTTTTCATGTGAATCAGGAAAAAGTCAGTTTGACAGTGCAGGAAAGAACAGCAACGTGAATATAAAGATGTTTACGGCTGTACCAAAATTAACTAGAAGTTCTCAAGGCTAAGAGACACCTGCAACCAGTAATTTTCAAACAGCACAGGAGGTTAAAACAAATCCTCTCGGGGAGGGTAGCAGGTGGAATGAAGTGCATGCATTCTATGCAACTGAAATCTTTTGAAATCCACAGTAAAATCTTAATCTTGAAGATCCTAGGATGAAAGGGGTTATGCAAATTGAACAAAGTCAGTCCCAGATTTTGGGGCAGACCCTTTGTTTTCTGGGATATAGAACTGCATTGCTGCACACAGCTGACCATCTCCCTTAGAAAGCCGTGCAGCCACCAGGAACACAAAAAAATCTACCCTTCAAATTTATAGCAATATTTGCATGTTTCTGCACTTTTTCTTCAGGTGCTGAGCTGCTTACAATTCCCCAAGCCCAGAGGGAAAAAATTAAAGTTATCTTTAAAACCACTGTGAGATATATGGAGCACGGAATAATCCTAGGAACTCACAAGCCCTGGTACAGATTGCAAACCCCTCAGGTGCGCCAATAAGGTCAGGTCAGAGTGCAAAAGGAGTCACACATAAGGTAACAGTACAACTGTGACATAAAAGAATTAGGACGTGTTGACAAGAGGAACTCAAGTTTAAAGTATTTCCCTTCAGCGCTGGGGGAGGAGGAACCCACCCCTGGTAAGTTCTGTAAATACTCAGCATGTTTTTACTACAGCGTCCATTAGTGGTATCTATACACAGCGATGACCTCATGCTTTAGCACATTGAATAAACATGGGAGGAAAAAACATAAAGTATTTTGGTTGTGTATTTATCAGCGTTTGGGCTCATTTAAATACTACTTGAATAACAATTATCTTTCTCAGCTGAGCACAGCTTCAGCTTGGCAGACTGTGCTTCACTTCTTCTCAAAGTGACAATTAACCTTGATATCAGTCTGCAAAGTGCTCTGTACTGGCAGCAGAATAAAATTATCATTATCATATAAATCATAAAGATTCTGCTGAAACTGAGATAGCTGTCATCCCTCAGCTGTTTGTATTCAGTAAGGAGCAAGCAGGTTGTTGTAGAACATCTTCGGAATGCATCATCCTACAGCCACCACATTGTGGGCTTTTGAGGCTGCATTTGTAGCTACCCGAAAACATAAGCCCCACATGTATGTCAAAAGACTCACAGTTAATATACATTATTAATTAAATATCACTTAGGGAGGTTTGTGATGCAGAAGGCCATTATACTTGAATCATGAATTTAAATCTGATTTACACTACAGTAATTCCAGACACAAATGAGATTTTCAAGTTGATTATGTGATGCCTATCAGCTAGACAGTATCCCATATCAGTGATACTTGTGATCACCTGACCTTATTCTTCCAAGACGACAGTTTACAAACAAACAAAAAAGTAACAACAAAAAACCCCCAAAATTAACTTGGTTAATGCTGGATCAAAATTCAGAATAGTCCTCTTGCATTGATGCTTAATCACTATGTTGATGGATTGTCGAGGAATGTACTCAGACAACTAGAACTGTAGTGGTTGTGTCCACAACAGCCCCTTGAAATCCCATACTAAGTAAATACTTCTTCCCTTCCAGGCAGCCTGGACATGCAGGGAAGGAAGAAAATTGAGTTGTCTTCTCTAAAAATTTCCCACCTTCAAACATGTAATGACAAGTGACTGTGAAAATGTTTACAGCCATTTTTGATATGACACTTCATTTTTGTAATGTGCACACTGTGTGTCAAAGTGTTTTACTGTTCTTGCTGCTACCAACAGGACATTGCCGTGAATAAGACATGGCAGTGAAGCAAGCCCTCTTTTAGAAATAGTTTCATAGACTGACAGGTCTTATTTCATGTGTAACAGAACACAAATAAACCAACAGCCAATTATGTGGAAGGGCACCTTGGGTGTCGGGTTTTTACCCCCCACTAGAGCCAACTACTTTCTCTGAGCCAAACTATGGCAGATCTCATGCAAGTACCTCAGGAAAGGGAGACAAAGAACCTGCTCTTTGTACCCGTGGCACACAGTGACTCCAGGGATTGTTTTTGGCAGGCAATTTGGCTGATTGTATGCAGGAGACACAAGAAGCCACAGTTGTGTTTCTGACCCAGCCAGCAATTTGAGTTCTCTGAGAGGTGCAGTGCCAAAAAGTGCACTGCCACAAAGTATTTTGAATGAGCAAGCCCAAGTGTGTCCCCTGATGTCTGCTGCAGAGAAATGAATATACTCCAGTGTAACATGGAGCAAGGCTAATTTTTCTCCTGTAATCAAAAGCCAGACACTTTTCCAAGGAAGGTTCAGTCATGAATGCCCTGTTTTTCAAGCTATCCAACAACATCTGAAATAATGGGAAGATCCATTTTCACACTCACTCAAAATTACTGTGGACTGCTCAAGACCAGTTAACTCCAGCCAACAGCTTAACCTAGAACACTTAATGAATCCCATCCATGGTTACTTCATGCTGCTGCAAAACCTGGCACTGCATTCACTGTAGTGATTCTGAAACCAATATTCCTATTAATCCACCCTGGCTGCAAGCCCCAAATTTAGAGAAGGTTTTTTTTTTTAATCCCTGGTTTGCAACCCTAAATGCCACAGCTATGAGCTTAGCAATCAATTATTTAGATCAACAAATCTGAAATTGCACACTAGGCAGACATCTAATTTTTCAGTCCTAAACTTCTCTGAAAATTAAATGTGCTATATTCCATCCATCTTCTCTGGAAGGATTACAACACGACTAACTTTGTAGGCAATTCATATATGTATCCTGTTTAGGCTATCTAAGATAGCAAATAAGGAGACTGTACAGAATTTTAAAATTCTCTGGATCACATCTATGGTAAAATGACCATACAGTTGACGCCATACAGCTATCCCAAACATACTTTAATTATCTTTTAAAAATATTTATCTATTTAGCTCAGAAATATAAAATCCTAAATACTGCCTTCTTATGTGTAAACAGACTAATCATAAACACACTTAAAAATAAAAGCCACTTTAGAATTAAAACACCCTAAAGTGTAAAATCCAGTTTGTTACCATAGGTTTTATACATTACCCATAGAATAATGATATATGCAGAAGATACTGCACTGCTGCCATAGAAAGAACCGAATTTCCTCAGACAATTTTAAAGTTATAATAGAAAGGATAAAAATTTCTATTAGATTTATGATGTGCCTCTTCAGTGGTGTTTACCGTCAATACCTCCCAAATGGAAGCTAAATCAAACATCAGCTAATCTTGCAGAAGTAAAAAGCCCTCCTCCCCCAAAAACCAATGTGTACTGAAAATGAGGCAATCATTTTGAAAGAATGAAATTATTCACTATTTCTCTACTGAATAACAACATTATTTTCTGATAAAGAAATTTCACTATGAAGTCACTGCTGAATTTTATACAAAAAGACTGCCTACAGCAAGATAATCTGGAATAAACGCCTTTAAAAGCTTTACAATTCTTAGAGGCTATAGGAAGCTCCAAATTCCATAAAAGTTACAGTAAGATACAAATAATTTAAAAACCCAATACAACAGTAACACCCAAATCAGGAAAAACCTTTAGAAATTTAAGGCTTAAGTTGTCAGCTGCGTCATTACTCCAAGAGTAATTGCTATAACTGTGTACACCTTATTCTTCAAATATAACTCAATCTACTAAATTGAACACAAACCCTTGTATTTCAGTCTTACTTACAGAATCACCATCTTGGCCTCCACAATATTTACAGCATTAAAAGGCTACAAGTGTCATGAAAGCATATTATCACTCACCTATAGCCTTCTCGAGGCACAGTATGCATCTCAAATTAATAAAGGCTACATAAATATGGCTTTTGTGCCAAGCAGACAGTAAATTATGTATTTGACTACACATTTCTCCCTAAAAAAACCCCCAGAATGTTAACATTAATCAGAGGAAACTTCAGATTCTGGCATAAATTTGACTATCGCATAAAAGGTAATATTTAAAATACATAATGCTTTACCACACAAACACGAGCTGCCATATGTGAGGCACTGCTAAGCATGGTTTCTATTAAGCCAATACACAGTAACTGGCTTCTTTCCAAGCAACATGGAAGTATTTAAAAACCCTGTTTAATCCAATTCCACAGCCTTGAAACAAAAATAAATTAAAGTGTTGCAAGAACTGTTAAAATGAAAAATTAAAGGCATGTAAATAAGTGAAAAAAAAAATTGTCAGAGAAAATGAAAACAAAGATTATTTCAAGTAGATATCTTAATTGTAATTAGTAACATTCGGCATGTTTATGATATGATTCAAAGCTGCAGCCAGTTAGATACCCCAAAAAGCTTGTTACAAAGCTGCAAACGTGTAACTACAGCATAAATAAGTTTTACTGCACACCAAGAAAACAGCACCCAGATCAATTTCATAATTTGTTTCCAAAGTGCTGCAAAGCATGCTCTATTACTAGTTCATGACTTTTTAGTCCTGAACTGCAGCTTTTCTGCCAGGAGATTTTGGAAAACAATTTCATTAAATTCAGTCTACTAATTGTTAATCTGCACACATTCCATATATACCAAGAGCAAAAGAAAAATTACAGCATTGCCTTAGACTGTCCTGATTATGCCAAAAAACGCAAAACAAAACCAGCAACAACAAAAAGGCAAGACAAACAAACAACACTCCACCCTCCCCCACCCCCCCCAAAAACTAAAGTGCACTAAAAGTTAATAGCTGTTAAAAAGCTGCACAGTAGTGGTATTGGAACTGAGAAAGACTGATTTTTTTAAAAACAGATTTGCAAGGAGACGGGAAAACACTGGTGTTTTTTTGAAAGGAGTAAGAAATACACATTAGCATTCAGGAAATAACATGAATTTGTGAGATGCTCTTTTAAAGTTTTCTTTAAGAAGATCTAAGTATTACAGAGAGGAGCAGAATTCAAATTCTGCTCAAATGTGGTTTACTGAAGACAACAGTGTTAGGCACTTACGAGATTGTGCCATTTATTTAAGAAAACAAATACTTCATTATGCTGTCAGTCCCAACCAACAGACAAAATATCTTCCGTTCCCTCATTTATTCAATAATGAGTAAATTACTAAAGGGTAATGAGCTGCTAATAAAAGCATGTTTTTTACATGATTATCATGAAATGGCAGTGCCTGCTTGTTCAGTGCAATAGTACCTACTACAGCCACACTTTCAAATAATTCTCCTCTGTCAAATTTCAGTAAAGAAATTGATCCTTACATAGTTTTCATACTAGACATTAGTCTACATTTAGGGGGAAAAAAAAGGAGAAAAATCCCACAGAAATAGCTAACTACATATAAAATCCACACATTCAGGTATTTCTTTGCAAAGTCTCCTAGCAATGATGTAAGGTCTCAGTCAAGGTGGTTTTGCTTCCCTTGCTGGCAAGCAATGATTGTTTATTTAACACACGTATTTTAGGGGTTGTGGGGGGAGGGGTTTTTTTTGTGTGTGTGTTTTATGAAGGCTTTATTGAAGAGATTACAAAAACATGCATATAAAATATCAGTTTTATAATGTAAATCAAATTCTGGCTTTGTTTTTGAAAAACAAAAAGCAAAACAAGCAAAAAAATCTCCCACCCTAAACTAACACCTTTGTTTAGCTATTTGGGAGAAGGCAAAAGAAATGTCTATGAAAGTTGGTCTGAAAAATTCTGGAGGTGGAAGTGTTGGGGACTGCTCTTGTACACTGCAGGAGACTGACTTATAAAGACCAGCTGCAACTCAACATGAAACTGCTGGAAGAGAATTTCTCTGTTCAGAATTCCCCACACTAAAAGCATCAAAGTGTTCCATTTTACCCTTGTTACAGTTCTTCACATCACCTTCCCCAACTCAGAATTTAAGCTGGAGATTTACTTATCTTCCACACTAAGCACATTGCAAATATCAAGGAACCCTCCCATGTCCATCACAGGCTGCTTCTTGAGCACTTTTCTGCCCTCTCCTGCTTCAAGGAACTTGCGATCATCACGACCTCTCCTTATGCCCCAATCTCATTTCCCTGTTTCAGCTGTGCCATTGGATGTACTCTGGCATCTTCCTGACTTTCCAAACCTGCACTCACACAGTGCTTGCTGAAGCACTCTCATTCTTCTCTAACACTAGTTTCTCTTTTCTCCTCCTCCTGGCAGAGAAGCAGTCATCATTCAGAAACTGGGGGAACTGGCAGAAATCATGTGGAGGTATTGTTATGCTGGGAGGTATTAATGGGTGTTGTCAGACAGTTCCTTCCATCATCATCACTGAGTGAAGTTGCCAGACCTGGCAGGCAGCCAGTGGCAGGTTCCCTGTGCAGCCTTTCTTTTTTTATTTCCTCTCCTGCCTTCATGAAAGTTGCTAACATTTCAAGCCACCAATGGCCACAATACATCCTGATGCTTTTGAGGGTTGCATGTAATCAATCCTAAAATCACCGCACAACCACAAGCAATAATGCAATCAAGTAGATATTGAAAACTCCGTTTATTCAATGAAAAAAAAAAAGTTCAGTGCTCTCTAATAATTTTTCATATCAAACATAGATTTTGAAATAGATCACTAAAAAAAATCAGCTATATTTTAGAGGGCCTTCCAAGTACACTGCATCTTGACATATGGAAGACCCACGAAAAGAAACATCTGTGTTATTTTTAAAAAACAGATGCTTTGTAAACAATATGACATTGAAAGGTCACTTTTACAGTGAAAATAAACAGATATTTTTAAAGAAATGTTTTAATATAGTTACATACTTCACACCTTAAAGCCCAAATTATGGTTCTGCACTGTCTTAATAGAAAATAACTACAGGAATGAAAAGTTTACATATTAAAAAGTAACCTGACACTTTTCATCCAAGGTACTTCAAGGTAATAAAATCTAAAAACCCCACCAAGTTAAAAAAACTGGCAATCTAATTCAGGCGACAAAATACTGTATGGTTGCTACTATAAAACATAATCCCAGTGTGATTGTTAACTTGCATATCTTTGGGACATGTTTCTTGCTGCTTTTGAAGCAGAAAGTGACTCAAAAGTAAAAAGTAAAGCAGTTGCAGACTCAAATTTTTCAGCCATCCTTATGCTCAATTGTTGATACATCATGGATTTAAAACCGACAGGATTCTGCACCCTAGTACCAACCACTTCTATGCTTATCTTTCTGACTGAGTTTTGCTATTTGCTGTAAATTCTAAAGAGGCCTTTGTAAATTCAAAGGTATATACAATGTTCTGTGCCACGTGTTCTCAAGAAGGTTATAGAGGACAAGCAGCAGATCAAAATAAGTCTATACAGGCAGAAGGTAAACTCCACGAGTTACACAATGGGAAGGGAGCCTGAATTCACAGGCTGGAAATGTTCACGAAGAAAAATCTTCAGAGAAAGCATTTCTTACTCCAGTTTTTCATCCTGCTCACATGTTAGCATCACATTCATCACAGCCATGTGCCTGTGGCAACAGACTGATGCCTCCCTAAGCCAAACAATCAAAATCACTGAGCACAATTGCAGGGTAGACACTTGCTGTACCTGCTGCTCCAGGTCCCTCCACTTCTCTCCCTCTGCATTTTAGAGCAAGGCTGACCATCTTCTCCCTCCCACTCTTTCCCTGATATTGTGCTCCCACTTGTTTTCTGTTCCTGACACTTGTGCCATCTCTTTAGCTTTAAAGTAGCACTAGACAGGAGTTTTAAACAGGTGGCCCAGAGAACAGTAATTGAAATTGTTGGAATTCACATAATCCCATGGAGTTGTGAAGATCCCAGCCTCAACATTTCAACAAAAACAGAGTCAAAGCAGTATTAAACAGAAATGTTGGACTCCATGCAGTCATTAATAACACAATAGATATCCATGAGGCACACTGACCTCTTTCCCTGAGCCACATTGAAAATTTTGCCAATCCACTTAGCTCTTCTCAACATCATCCCAAAAAGAACTGTTTTAAGTATTACCAGTGTGATTAGTTTTCACAAGTAAAATACTTATCACAAGCAAAATGCTAGAATCACATATGTTGGTTGCTTATCAATTTTGCAGATAGTATAAAAAGCAAGGAATTAATGTAATGCTTCCAAACAAATGGAAGAGATAAGACTACACGCAGGGTTTTAAACTGATTGTTCTGGAATGAGAGTCATTCTGTCCACTAAGCTGCATAGTCCTTTACAGCATATTTCTGAGCCTCAAAAGCATTACCTATATTGCTAGAGGGTAAAAGAAATGAAATGTAAAAAAAACATAATAGAAATTGCAGTAAATACACAGAAAAGAGAAGAATGGTGAAAAGCACACTAGAGAACACCGAAAGAAAACATGAAGGGGAAGATAGGTAATATCAGTGACTTAACAGGAAAATTTTGAGCAGTTGCTCCAAGTGGTGTCCACAGAGAGCTGCTATTCACTTCATGCTGGCTCTCCTTGTTTCCAGCTGCTAAGTTCACATTGAAAGAAGCTAAAAATACATTAAATACTTTCCAAATATTATTTTCCCATGTAAGCAATTGGTATAAGTTGCCACAGAGATGTTCTTCTCTTGCCAGTGAGAAGGGAAATAGTATACAAGAAGTTGTATTCTATGAAATCTTTTGTCTTATACACAATGCAGCCAAAAATATGGAAGTTTGAAACGGCATTATTTTAGCTACAAGAATTGCCAACTATTTCCCTCTTTCAGCAAGGCAATATAGGAAAATGACACTTAAATATGAGGATCTTATCACCTGTGAGAAAAGCTATACTCTGCACTACTCAGGAGCATAATGTGAGAGCCATTTCCAGCAATCAAGCTTTGATATTTCAATGAGAGGAAAAAAAAGACTAGAGTGGCGAATGTCTACAATTTAGGCATGCATCTCCTGACAAACTGAAATTTCACAATGCTGCAGATTTAAAACATAAATGTACCTGCTTCGCATTCAGGACTGTCCTTGAATGTAAATTCAGCTCAACCCAAAAGTAAAACGGGGGGAGGGATGGGACAACACACACTGAAAACCACCCAGCTCTTTCTGTTAAATGTGAAGTATAACAGGCTTTTTTATGACATGCCTTCCTCCAAAAATAGCAATGATTACACTGCTCAACTCCCACACCCCCCCTCCCCAGCATGACTTTTTCACACGTAAAACATTACACATTTTCAGTCCTGAGGAAGGAGCCGAAGTTTGTGGAGCCAAGAAGACTCTCTCCACCAACCAGTACCCAAACTACAGAAAAGGAACACCTAGGGAGGCAGGCAACTCTAATTTCTTATAGTATTAAATCTTCTTTTAAAGCCAAAGTGACAGAGTTTTTAGGAACTCTGAAACCCACAGCTTTCCACAGTTTTGGAAGGATGCTGCAAGTCCCAGCAGTGATAATCTGCCAAGGCACATTTGTGAGCAAGACTTTTTTTGTCTTCCAGACAAACACGAAGATTATACAGTCTATTCTCTTCACAGGGACGAGGCAGGGGAAACGTTTAGATCACAGCTGCTGCAGCAGTGGAAGCTGCAGCTGCCTTGGAGCTTGTAGTGACTCTGTAGCCTGCCATGTGATTGAGGGATGCTACTGTGCTACACATACTGCTCCATTTGGGGCTTTTTTCATGAATGGGAGAAACGTGAAGCTTTGGCCAGCTGTAGTTAATGAAAAGTCTTGCAAATGCTCTTGTAATATTCCACCTAAGTTCCAATTCAGCTCAATAGCCTTCCTATCAGAACTTCCTAAGTAGCTGCTTAAGATAGCTGTATTCTTGAATAATACTTTCTTCACACCTTCTATGGCATTTAGTTTTCAGAATTATCACATTCCTATTGCCCAGTCACAATTTAGTTCATATATGAAAGAGTACACACAGTGAAGGCAAGATGGAATCACAACCATTTCAAGTAGCCTGCATCTGGAATGAAATTATCTTTATGAAATATGGTTGGGCTTTTTAATAGAAAAAGCTAACATGTCTTTTAATGATGACCTAAATTTCACTAAAACCAAGAAAGGCTGTATCAATACTTTCGGGTAAGATGTACCATACAATAGCTCAGCTTTCCTCATTATTCTGAAGAATCATGCCTGGCTGATGTATTTATTTTGTAATGTTTAACTATAACAGAAAACAGATGAAGTTCAAATGAAAACACTGTTTAGACTATGTCAACAAAGCATAAAACTAAATGAAGTGATTCTGTATTGACTATAAAAACATATTTGCTAATAGTAAAGTTACTAATGGTTATCTATCAAGATCACAACATGAAGTAATTCTGCATCTTAAGAACTGTGTTAAAGCAGCAGACACATGAAGTTAGATGTAATTTTGTGATTTTGCAAAACAGCATCATGGAGTGCACTTTATTGCTATTTTATCATTAGTGTAAATAATTCAACAAACCCAGGAAACCTCCAGTTCACTTGGGGTTTTTTAAAATAGCAAGTCACCAGAAGGCTTTTCACCACGACAGCCAATGCTTACTTTACACCTGCTAGCAAAAAAAAAAAAAAAAAAAAAAAAAATAGTATCTTGTATACTGAAACAACTGCTTTGTTATAAAGAGAAGGCTTCAGAAAACTAGAAAAAATTACACTGCTGTAAAAACCTGTAAGCCTTTTACTCTCAGTTCAAAGATTTAAGCATTCTTCTACAACAGACTGAAGTTTCATATTCATCTCAGCAAATCAATCCACTAATAGGCATCAGTCATCAACACCGAAGTAAAATCTGCCACATGAAACAGCTTTGATGTGATTGAAGACACACACAGTCGTAAGCATGACAGAACAGCTTAGCTATTAAAATGTTTCATCTAGCAAAAAACTGTTCATCCTAATTGACTGAAATACTCTTCGAATGCCATTATTGCGAGGCTACTTCACTAAGCAGCACTTTGGTACACAGCCACTTGACTTACATCTTGAGATCCAGCACAACCACATCAAATCTTGTTAGAATATTTTCTTACACATACTTTTGTCAAGAGACCAAAACAATAAAGCTGACTGTCATTTTTACTACCAGTTGCTTAGTTAATTCAATACTGAAACATACTGGGATCCATTAGAAAAGCTGCATGCAAGCAGCCATATCTATCAATCTTTCTTTTTAGTGCATTAACAGAATGAAACCGACTAACCACATCAGTTGAAATTGGTTGGCAGGACTAGGTGGAAGCTATTCTGCACCGAGCCCAACCTCTCACCACGAGAGGTGCAGTGGCAGGGACTCCTTTAAACAGCAATGTGCAGCCCTGGCCCAGCTCCAACACTGACCATATGTCAAGCTGACAGATAAGAAGCCTGAGACAGCCATCTGAAAACAACTATATACAGCCCCAGCCACCAGACAGTGAGGGCTTCAAGGTCTACCTCATCATTCATTTCAAAGCCAATTTTAAACACACCAGAAGTAAACATAACTGACAAAAGAAAACCTCAAAAAAAACCCCCAAAACCAAACCAAACAAAACCGCCACAACAAAACAAAAAACCCAAATCAAACAAACACATAACCATTATCAGAAAGTCTATATGATGATACACTCTAATTCAGGAAGTGTCCACTGAATATCACAATTGATTGCCACAAACACAGTCAGAAAATTACTAACAGTTTGTGTCTATAACATTTTCCTTTCTCCATTATATTCACAGGGTGTTAACAACTTGCAAGAGAAAGGAATCAAATACACCAAGCAACTGCCACCAAGATTACATTTTACAGAATCAAAACAAAATACTACTGATTTAATATCTCAAATGAAGGGTGATTTGGTATTTGTCCTGTATCGATTAATGCATCATAGAGTTCATCCACTTATGCCACTACTTAGGCTACCAGAAAGTATGTCATATCAATTCCTTATATGTAGGCAACATATTATCTATCAGCTCTTACTCCAAAATTACTAAATAATCAGCACAAAGAAATAGCTAAAATTTACCCCAGTCCCCTATGCAATTTCCACAGTGTCATACATTTCATTTCCATATTCCAAATTAATAAAATCCAGGTGAACTTACCTACAGTTTGGAGGAGGATCTAATGTAATTTCTGCAAGTTCTTTCTGAATCCTTAAGAGGAAAAAAAATATATATTATCAGGACTTTTTTTCAGTCTGTTTCTTTCAACTTTACGAACATTTCTACAGCAATCAATAGTAACAAAATATAATTCTTAGAATTTCTGATTGAAACCTGATGCTATAACATTTCATGAAACTGTGCAAGAACATGGAGAAGTAAAAATCAAATCTTTTCTGAGAAACGAACCTCCAAGATGGAACAAATGCCATGAGCAGCCACCTAGAAAATCACACGTTTTCCATAGGTCAGGATTCTCAGCTCCTCTGCTCACTTACACAATTACTAAATGTCTCATATACCCTCCTCCTCTATTTTCCCTCTGACTATACGTCTTACAGTTCTTGCCCTCCAGAATATTTAGCTTCTTAATGTATATTGTACTGGCAGGGAAAACCCCCCAACCCAAAGGAAAGCTGCCCAGAGTAAGCCCACCCAGGGCTTCACAATCTCCTACATATTGGGGGGGCTTATATCAGGTTCCCCAAAGCGAAGTGCTCCAGCTCCCTGGTCAGCCTAGGGACCTGCCGCTGGACTTGCTCCAATACCTGCCTTCTTTTCACTGAGGGGACAAAACTGTAAATGTTATCCCAGATGCAGTCTAATGAGAGCTGAGTAAAGACAGATAAATCTCTTTCATCTGTCTATGGACTATGCTTCTGCTAATACCTCCCAGAAGGCAGCCCAGCCTTTGTCACTGCCTCACACTGAGCTTGCTGTCTGCCAAGGCCCCCATGTCCTTCAGAGCAGAGATGGTCCCCAGTTTGTATCTGTACAAGGGGTAAGTCCTCTCCATGTACAGGGTGCTCATTTGTCCTTTGTGAATTTCATGAGTCCTCTGTCAACCCTCCCCTGCAGCCTGGCCAGATCCCTCTTAGCCATAGCCTTGGCCCTGTGTGTACAAGCTGCTTGTCATCTGAAAACTTCCCAGTGCACTCTGCCATATCCTCCAGGTCACCAATAAAGACATTACAGGAATCCTGCCAGAGTTCTTCCCCCAGGGACAGCAACTTTGTTGTTAAGGATTTCTGGATATTCCCAGGCTGACGCTTCCCAGCCAAGTCCTTCAATACCTGATCTCTGCCACAGCTGGCAATGGGGGCTCTTTTCCCTTACACCAGCATCTGCCCCAGAGCCAGTATCTTGACCTCTGAAGAAATCTAAGTATGCAGAACAGGATACAGAGCTCCCAAAGGAACTTGTAGGAGTTTACAGTTCCCAAAGACTTGCCAGAGTATGATGCCATAAGCAGGACTGCGAACGCCACCTTCCCTATAAACTATGTCCAAGGTTTTATTTTATAGGCTACTTCAGTGCAAAAACACGAACATTTAGAAGGAGGAAGGAAAAGAAAAACAATTCAACATATCTTCAGTATTCTCTTCTTGCCTTCTCCTTCACAAGATTTCATGCACAGAGCAGACTGCTATTATTCCCTAACCTAAAAAAGAAATAATAACACAATAATACCACTCAAAATCCTGAGATAAATGCTCAAGCCACAAGCCAAAAGTTCAGGCCTGACCTACACATACCTTGTTAAAAATGATTGCTACCTAGTTTGCATATAAATACAGGTAAAGAAAATGGCTTACCAAAATAAGCATTCAGGTATATTGGCATATATAACATAAAAATGAGCAGTTTAATTCTTTATATAATGTTACAATCCAAACACAATCTTACATATGTGAGTCTCACAGCCACTATCACAATTCCCCTTATGCCACTATGAATTGATTTTATGGCTATAATGAATAAATGAACCAACAGCAGTAGAAGAACTGGCCTGAACCAGAAACTCAAGCCTTTATCATTCACATTCTGAAATAATTAGGACATATGTGGGTAAGATTTGTAGGCAGAGGTAATAATCATTTATTAAGACCTGATGAGATCATTGAAAAGATAAAAATACTCTTCCAGATGCTTAGATTTCCTTCTAGCTTCTATGCATATAAATACAGGAAAAGTAAATGGCTCATCAAAATAAGCATTCAGGTGGCATATATAATATAAAATGCACTTGCATGTACCAACTGCTCCCACCCAACTCGGTGTCATCTGAAAACTTTAGAGTACACTCTGCCATATCCTCTAGGTCACTCAGAGACATTACAGGCATCCTGCCAGTTTTAACTCCAGGGAGAGCAATTTCGTTGTTAAGGATTTCTGGACACTCGCAGGCTGATGCTTCCAAGTCTAGTCCTTGAATACCTGATCTCTGCCACAGCTGGGTGTACACAGCTTACATACAGAGCTGGTGTGTACCCTACATACACACAAACACACAGAGTTACTTCTGTAGAGGGGGAGCATTTTGATCTTTACTTGCTTTTTCTACTCATTGAGATGTTTGTATCACCAGCACATAGAATCCCTCCAATAAATATCATACCTTTCTCATAAAAATACAGGCACGGTCCACTTAATCAAGCACAAAATCATTGTAGTAACACTGAAAGTCACCCCATTTTTAAATTAGTGAAGTTTAAGCACAACAAAAATGTTGTTTTAAAACAGCCCATTTAAACAACCCTAACAAATCGCAACTTTTAGAAGGGAGATCTTACAACTGTGGGAATGCTTAAAATATTTCTTCTGTATATTAAAAACTTCTGCCATGATTTTAAAATTTATACTATCACAAATTCAAACTACAGAAAACCTAGGTTGCATGGAAACTTCAATTTTGTGGTTTATTAGTTGTTTTGCTTTTTCAGCCTTTTGTAAAGTTACAGAATGATTGCACTTTATTATAGTCAGACATCATTCCTTTGCTTTACATATAGTAATAAAAGCAGTTAATATTTCATGGCATTAGAGTATGAGGCACGTCAAGAATGGATTGACAACTTCAACAACTTCAGTCTTAGATCAAAAGCTTTACATTCTTCCTCCTAAATCCTAACCCACGTTGCTTATATTTTGAAAACAAAAGGGTCTCTCACTTTCTCCATCTGTTCTAGTTCAACCCAAAACTTCTAATGCCAAGAGCACTAAAATGGCCCTTTATCAATCTATTCTGTGACTGAGCGAACAAGGACAAACCACCTTTCTGCTTCAAGACATAAAAATTGATTAGATGGCATTGTCTATTGATGTTCAAAAGACATCATTGCTCTTGCAAACATCTAAGATAAAGAGACATTTCATTCATGATTATTTTTATACAAACAAGATAAACATATTAATGCAATACTGCCCATCAATTGCTCCTCAGCGAGCTGTCCATGTTTATTCTCCAACTCTGTGGTGTCTCAAACTGAAATTAATTTATACACCTTACATTTCTTTTGTTGCAACCTTAATTTACCTTGCATTCATGCTGAGAGCTCATTCATAAACAGTTTCTGTAGAACAGCTGACCCGCAATAGCTTGTTCACATGTCACAGCATTCAGAGTTACAATTAAATCATCGGACAGCATCCCAGAGAGCCTTGCACTGATAGAGACCTCCAGTGTGCAAGCTGCCCTTTGTCTGCACGTGCTCTGGCACTTGTTTCATATCCCCATTGAGCTGCCCTCAGAATCTGCCATAGGAGAGGACGTGCCTCATTTCCTTCACTGCCCACAGAGGATTCACCGCAAGAATATGCGGCCTCTGGCAACAAAACATTTTTTTCAGGGTCCTTTCTGGCATCTGTTTCTTAGGATTTTCTGCCTCGATAACAGTTATGCTTAGCTATGCGAAAGAGGAAAAGCTCTTGAAATTAAAATCATTACATATATCCAGTTTATATTTAAACTAATGACATTATGGTTTAGTACATAGCGGGAAATGGGGTGACGGCAGGGGGTGAGGCCCTTGCTAGTAATCAAAGCCCTGGGCTGCACACATAAGACATTTAATTCGCAATGTCAGATCTGATAATTTTTGGTTGGTCTTAGAGAAGTCATTTGACTCTTCTCTCTCATATATATATATACACACACACACACATATATATATAAAAAAAATTCACTCCATTTCACTAACAGAAAAGAACAAACATAGTTGCCTTCCAGTAATAGTGCAAAGGTTAATCTACTCATAAATTCAGAAGCATGAAAGTACATTGTGGATTTCAAATATTATTAACTCTCACAGACACATATTTACTACTGTACCAAGCCTAAAGGGACTGAGTGCTGTTTCCTTCATGTAACAGTTAAAAGTTCTCTAAAGCTAAGAGAGACGTGAACAACTTAGAGGATTTCCCAACCTTATCAATAGGAAAAGAAATAAAATAAAGGACTATATGACAATAAGCTGTTTTTACCACATCCATTTTTCTAAACTACATGTCTCTCTACCCATAAAAGCCAGACGAATCAATACCCTATACCGAAAAATACACTACTAAGAAAATACTTAAAAATGCAGTCACTGGTATGTATCTCAATACTAAATAAATTGTGACTGAGCAGGAAATTGATCTAAAGATGGTTAGATTCATACTGGAGGAAAAGAAATATTCTTGTCTACTTACTAAAAGATGGATAAAAGACAAGGATATTTCTTGTAAGAAAAAGCTCTCCATATTTTGCCATCGTATTCAACATGCTAAGTATCATTTCCAGATTCCTTAAAAATAGTGCTGTGATAAACCTCTCAGAGAAAAAAAAAGGGGGGGGGGGAGAGGGGGAAGGGAAAAATGGTCAGTTTTACTTTGTTGAATTTCAAACCAATTTAATCTATCACTTATTTGCTCCTCCTTAAGGCTGCAACTTCTTTGAATAATGAAAAGATTACAGCTAAAGTTGTACAGTTCACAATTCATTGTAGGCACAGATATTTATTAAAAAATGTCAGGATTGGACATTAAGGTTGACAGATTTTTCAACCAGCAACTTCAGGAGCCAAGCAAAACAATACATTCATTTGTTGAGCTACTGTGTCAGCCAAGAACGGTTACACTTCTCTCAATCCAAAGGTCATGCTAAGATTTGCTACTTAAGAGGTAACAAGATGCCTGCTGTTTTCAAGGACAGCAATTCAATTCCGTGTCTGAACTGTAATTGTGATATGCAGCGAGTTTCTCAATCTTGACATGTTGGGTAAGAAAGGTTGCTATTTAAGGTGATGCCCTCTGGGTGAGGAAAATTGAAGGACCGGTACACTGCACGACATATGCTGTAAGCTATTACACCTGTACAGCAGCTAGCCCTAAAGTATTAACAGAGAAGGACGGCATGTGATGGCATTCTGCCTTCTTGATGCCATCCACAGCAATGCTAACAGAAGAAACTCCATATCTAAATACCAAAAATCTTACTCAAATAGAAGTTTAAGTGGTTTCCTATAGCCTCTGTAATCAGATCACTTTGGAAAGCAGTTAAGCTGCATGAACAGTATATTCATACATAAGACACTGGAGCAGTTTACTATTACACAAGCAAAAGTCTGCACACTGCTGAATCTTGATTTATATAAAGCCTCATGCAACTGAAAATTCTTTAAACCTGACTACACAAACATACAAATAAAAAGCTAACCAGGAGTTTTCCAAATAGAAATGCACAAGCCTTCATTCGTATCCAGTAGGTATCATAATACAATCCAAAAATACCATGACTACAATTCCATATGAATGAAAAAGATTTCCAAGTGAGAAAAACTGATTTCCAAACTCAGGCTAGAATCAAGTCTGTAGTCTGTGAGTTTAGCTCCAGTGAACTTGCTGGTGTTTGATGCTTTTAACAGGAATTAAGGAATCTTGATCATAGCCACAACTGTGCTACACTCTGTTGTTTGAGCGTTCTACTGATTCTAGCAGAATTGATTCCTTTCACTATAATGAAGGTACCAGAGTAAAGCCTTATTAATCCTGCACTATTTCTCATTTCTATTTAACTAAAATAACAATATTACTATGAAGATATTTTATACAGACAGCTTCTGTCATACTTATCACATACTGAGGACTCTAAGACATTTTTCCTTCCTTTACGCCACTCCTCTCCTTTTTAGCCTCTACTTTAATTTCTGATTTACCTTTCTTGAGACACTACTGATTTTGATAAAAAAGCAAAGAAACAAAACCTGTAATATGGAAACCTGGCCAGATAAGAGAAGGTACAATCCCAATTCTAACACAATGACAAACTACCAAATACTCAAAACCAAAAAACAAATCCCCCCTCCCCCCAAAAAAACAAACCCCCCCAATAAAAACCCAAAACAATGATACTAATAAAAAATCCCATTACTGTAAAAACTGTTTTCTGTAGTTCTTCCAGAAAGTGCTATGACAACCAACACTCCTAAAATACATCTCTTTTCAAAAATAATGTACACATATCTACAGAACTACTGCCAGCTTTTAAAATGTATAATCAAATGTATATTCCTAAAATGTATAATCAATATTACTACACATGTGAAACTAGCTTTAGAGTCTAACTGGTAAATGTACTGATGTCAGCAACTGATGGCATAATTAGTTTCAGCAGAACCATAAGCAGATATGATTAAACTTTAAAAGGTTTAAGTAATTTTATCGCTGTAAAATGCTTGTTGATAAAAGCTCTAAGCTTTGAAGATACAAAGCTACGATTAATAGACCAATTTCTGACATATCATTATTAATTTTTTAATAGGATAGTGTCCACAGGCCCTTGTCAGAATTGTAGCATCATTACACAAGGCATTGTAGAAAGTTCAGAATACATAGACTGCTTTCTAAAGATGCTGAAAACTGTTTTTATGACCTTAAAAGTCATGACTAATCCAGTATTCCTAATATTTAAAAAATAATAATAGCAGGAAGCAGAGGAAAGAGAAGACCAGAAACTATAATGGCTGTGAGGATTAACTACATGTATAATATAACGATTTGTAGTGAAAGCTGGGTGTATTTTTTCCCCTTCTTGTCATAAAAGGAAACACAGGCAAGTTTTGCTGGCCATTCTGTAAGTGATATGACCAGGTAATCTCCTAATAGGGTCATAGTAGGAATGGGTGTCCAGAAAGTATTTCTCCAGGGAATTAAAACTGAAGAAAAGCTAGCAATAAGGAAGGTATCTATAGCAGAAGCAAAGCATGACAGTACCTCACTGAAAGACAAAAGATACATTAGTTCAGAAAAGGATGTAAGGGACACATTAAGACAGAACAAAGACTTGAATCCTAAAGAGATGTACACACACGTTTATACACTGTTATTTACCAACTCTGACTACATGCATATGTTATAAATCATGGCAGTAGGGGCTCAATGCTTCTCCTTTACCATAGCATCACAGTGGTACAACTCCAGTCTTTTGCCTTGCAGTTTACACAGCCTTGGATTAGCAAAGACACGAGATCTGGGAATTCTGCATCAGGACAGTCTGCAGAATTGGTCTCTTGTCAGATTATTTTATGAGTGCTTTTTAACTTCAATCACTATAATCCCATTTGCCCAGACTAACAGCCCTATGTGTACTAGCGAAGCAACACTAAGTTGTAAATTCCTTCTGTCTGGTCCAAGCAAGACAATCGTTATCTGGAGATGGACATGATAGCATAGAATAATTTAAATAGCTATTCTACAAACCAACCTTTCATCTCAAGCAGAAAAGAGAAGGAAAAGAAATGAGTATTAAAACAGACCACAGTTTAAAGTGATGAAACCAACATGCATTTGTTGTTCACTCAAGTATTTCTGACCTGACCATCTGGGAAAAGAAAAGGCAGTACTTCACAGCAATAGGTATTACAGTAGTCCTAACATGCTGAGTTACTGAACTGTCTGAAATGTTTATGGCTAATTAACTGTAAGTTACACTGACAAGTTTCAACATCAGTCATACATACGCATACAGAGATATATTTTATAAGGCTACAAAACTGTCTGAGTTTTATTAGCAATAAAAAAATGTCAGCTTTTATCATGCAAGCAACTATTAAAACCACGTGAAAGAGGCAAACTGACAAAGAAAGGAAAAAGTATACAGGTCTCATTATTGTGACCAGTCTCAAAAGGCTATTACACTGATACGGTAGTATTATAATAAAAGAATCAGAAAATTAATATACTGAGTCAATACACACATCTGATGGTCAGCTGACAGAAGAGAAAGGAAAATAAACAACCAGGAAGAACACCATACCTTTTAGCACTAGTTGACAATTTAGCAGCTGTTTTGCTTGATATTTTCCCCTCTTTTTTCTTGGGTTGAACTTGCTCCCTTTCTTGTTCCTGCTGAACACCTTCACGCTGATCTCCATCAGAGCTGCCTCCACTAGTGCTTGGACTATCATCCACTCTCTGCCCCTCTGTAGACATGGCAGATGCTGCACTAAACAAACACAAACAACTAAAGTTAGCTTTTGGAGAAGAAACTGCCTAACTGTATTTCTTACACACTTTAAGGAAAGAACACATGGGAGATATGTCTTTGTCTTAATAAAATAATGCTCGTGTCACAGCAGTTCAGTAATCCTCATACTGAAGAGTTTTGCCGCAAGCATCTTAACAATAATTCAAGAGCCGGCAATTTTAAACCCTATACCGCCCCCACCCCACCCCCCAGGAAAACCCAATCAACCCATAAACAAAAAACCAAAAATAAACAAACAAACCAACCTCCCCCACCAAACCCCTCACATATATATATATGTGAAACCCAGAAGTTATTGAAGTTATGTGGGAAATGTAATCCTGCAAGTGTAAAGCCATTCACTGGGAATTATGTTTTTCAGCCACGCAGCAATACCATGAGTTAGCTGTCCCATCAACTATGCCACCAGTTCAAATCTACCATAGCTTGTTGAAAACTGGGAGTTATTGCTATCTTTGGACTCTCTGTTATCCCACATGAAATAAATCTGTGGGTTCATTCCAAGTCTACAGTGTGGGTTTCCACATTACAAAATCCACATCTTGGCATGCTTGATGGAAACACAGAACTAAAAAGCTCTAGCACAGGACTGTTTGTATTTACTAAAACGGTAAGCACGTTGGTAGAGGATATAAGGAAGTTTTTTCCTGACAAATATCATTCAGGCAACATGAGGGAGCAAAGCTGTTAGAGAACATCAGCGGCAAGAAATCTTAGTATATTTCAGAAGTCAAGTTAGTCAAGTGCTTTATTCGCACACTTCTGATACTAGTTAGCTATTTTAATTTCTTCCTTCATTTTAAATAGAATAACAATATGCCGACAGATGAAGAATTACAAGCCCACTGTTACAGCTGTCATGACTTCTCAAACTCTCAAACTATTCTAATGAAGGGCAGATGTCCATGAAAAACTCTTACTGAATTAGCATATGTGGTGTCACTAACTGATTTTAAAAAAACAAAAAACCCAAAAACAAACAAAAAACCCAAACCAACAAAACCAAAACCAAATCAAAACAAAACCAAGCTGAAATCCAGGTCTTTCCTTTAACTCTGAATCTGTAGCTTATATACCTATGTTATATATATCCTTCTCTAGAGATTTTTAATAAAAAGCACATAGGCCCAAACATTACTTGCTTACACCCACACAATCCCCATATATCTGGGTGGTTTTCTGATCAAATCTGTCTGAATCAAGAACTTGCTCCTTCATACACAAAGAGTTTCAAATTGCTGTGAACTTCGACTCGCTTTTCCTCCTACCTATGTACAGACATCATCACAATTAAGAACAAAACTATTCACGTTGACTATTACATGTTTTAAGATTTGCTCAAGGGAGAATAATGAGATTTCAGGCTCAGATTCAACCATGCTTGTTCTGTGGATTAAACAAAGTTCATCTCCCTGTACATATTTATGGAAAGAGACAGCAAAGGTAAAGTAAATTAATATCAATGCCAACAGGGTTATGTTGAAAAGGATGTTTTTTAAAAAGGCATAAGTGTTCTAGTTACAGAATAGAAGTAAATTTACTCCTATACTGAAAAACCTTTACCAAGATCTAATTCTATCAAATAGTACACACAATGAAGTAGAAGAAATAATCTCTTCAGGCCTTATTGACACATCTAACTAACTTCAGGAGGAACTATGTCTTTTTTGTCTAATGTGAGCTATACTGAAAAAGAATTCTGGAAGTATGGCATCCCTTCAAAATGTTTAGACATTAAAAGACATAGCAAGCAATACCAACTGGTAGATATGTGACTAAGGTTTCCCTTAATCAGCTTAAGCTGCATTTTTGATTGTATAACAGAAAATAATATTATCTGCATATATAAATATATATAAATACACAACACCTAGCCTGCTCTTCAAGGTAACTGAAATAATGCACAGCTTCTGCCCTAAAATTAAAATATCAAAATTGTCCATTCCTAGAGGACAATTTCTCCTATAGTACAGCTACAACAATATATTTAACATAGTTCGTAAATTTACACAGGCTGATGTTCAGATATTTAAATCCTGGTTGTCAGATTTCAAGGTAAAAGCTGCAGAACACTTAGAGGTAATAAACAACAAAAGTATCACATTTTGACAAGTCAAAATATACAACTATAATGCAATTTTGGTAATAAGCACCCATTTTCCTTGCTTCTACATAAAGTTAAAATACAACTTCATCTCTTTTTATAACACTTTTGTTGGTCTTTATTTGCCCTAGATTTTACTTCCGAACTTTGCTTAATACATCTAATTTTAAAGAGAAAAATTCTCTGTTCACAATGTACATAGGCTTTAACACTGCAGGCCAGAAAGTTAAAAGCATATTTAACAATGTTTACATGCATAGGACATCTGCTATGAATAAGCTTGGCTATAAATATTACTATTATCCAAAAAACAACTGTATTCACTTCATAAGTCCAGGTTACTATCCAGCAGACAAACACTGTAACAGTAGCCCAGAGCATATAATTACTGTAACATGTAATGCCAGCATTTACAAGAGGAAAATGCTTAAATCTGTCATTTGATGTCTGGCTAGTTTCTGGGGGAAGGGGGGGGAGGTGTCGGGTTTGGTTTTTTTTTTTTCCTTTTGCCTTCTCTCCCTGATCCCCCTTCTGACAACCAGGCAATTCTTTCTATTCCCTCTCCTCAAAATATCCACAATTTCAGGAAGTTTTGTTCAAGGGATGCTCAATACTTCGGTAAAAGTGTGTTTTAAGGGGCCTGAAATTAGACACTTCAAACGGGGTCAAACTTAAAAGACACACAAACATATGAACAAGTAAGAGAATGGGGAAAAAAATCAGCTGAGGGGTTGACACTGTGAAGAAAACATTTCGCTGCCACTAACACAGACAGAAATACAAGATACTCCTTGAATCTGAAGAGCCATAAGGTGTTTGCAACTGTCACACAGAGCAAGAGGGAAGACACACGATGTCCACGTCCCCGGCTGCTAGGCTATTCTACATTCTACATTCAGACGAGGGTTGCTAACCTCCCTGCTGTTGTGCAGAGAAAAATGAACAGAGGGGACAGAGGAAGAAGTGAAGGGGGACCTAAAAGTCTCTCCCTTAACGTGAGATGCATCAGCACAGAGACAGATTACAAGTGTAACCACGACTAAGTGTTCAAAATATTTTGCTTTTGTCAGATACATCCACTGGCACCTTCCCCCTCCTCCTCAAAACAAAAACAAAACCGAAACAACAACAAAAACAAACAAACCAACAACAACAACAAAAAAGACAAAAATACCCCAAACCACCAGTCATTTTCACACCCCACCAAAAAAAAACCCGAAAAAATTCCACCAGTCGGGGACAGCAAGATCCTGGCAATGTGCAGATGGGTCCCAAGGGCGGCAGAGCTAGTGATGTCTTTCTAAAGCGGTCGTAATTTCCTATAAGCCAAGATAAATTGAATCTTTCTGCAGGGTCCACTACGAGCAGCAACGGCAGCAGCCGCCTTACTTCATCTTCATTAGAAACCATAAAGGGCAAAAAGACCACAACATCGCAGGACGGAGGCAGAAAGAATCCAGGTTGTGGCCGGGGAGGGTCCGCCACTGAGAGGGACACCCGGAGGGATGGGACGGGACGGGACGGGACAGGACGGCAGCCCCGGGCTCCCACGGCCGCGCGTGGGCACACGCGCGACTCTCCCGTCGGGAAGCCCCCGCCGTACGGGAACGGGTGGGGGCCATGAGCATCCCCAGAACCACATTCACCCCGCTCTCCCACGGCCGGGCGGGCGGCGGCCGGGCCAGGGTGAGAAGTAGGCGACAACCGAGGAGAGGAGGAGGAGGAGACTGCGAGAGGAAGACGTCGGGGGCACATGAGGGAAGGGAGAGGGATGGACTGCGGGGCTCCTAGGGGT
>VZRS01007257.1:357095-436450 GCA_013398055.1 Ifrita kowaldi
CCCTTTTTCCCCCCCCCCCCCCCCCCCCCCCCATGCTTAGTTTTATGTGGTTTCTACAAGCTGGCACTATTTACACCACCAGACACATCCAAAGCAACTCAAATTCTTTACTCTCACAGAGGCTTGAAGCCTCCTTGCAGAGGCACACTGGAGTTCATCTCACCTGGCACAGGCAGTCACGCTTTAAAACTGTTACAGTTAAGGACACTTCTGTAAAGGGCTCTTGATTTAGAGTGTCTGTTACAAGGATATATGTGTCAGTCAAAATCTATGAAGTTGGAGAAACCTGAGCAAAGTTTCCATTTAGAAGTGTTTAATTTAAAGAACTAATAAATCTGTTTAGTTTTTTCAGGTTTTTTTACTTTTTTAGCTGTACTGAGAGCTGTACTCAATTATGGCAAGGTTTATCCATTTCTGTTTAGTTAAAAACCAGGGAAATATTGTTCCATGTCAAAATAAGAAATAGGAAAATGCAACTTTGATGGTTTTTCTGCATTTCTATTTATCCACTACTGTTCATTCCCATTTTAAAGGACATGCCATTTTTATATCACTGTTAAAGTCATTGAATGAACACCATTGTCAAGTTATAACTGGTAAAAAGGGTTTGGTTTTCTGAGGTCGAGGAAAGATGAGAAATGGTCTCAACCGTGGTATAAATGAAGGCATAACTGTCTCTCTTGTGATAGCGTATCTCTCTTTCAAAACTTTAATATTTTATATTAAAAAGTGAGATGGTAATGTTCATTTGTCCATGGTGTGCCTGATTGTTATAGCAATCTTTTCCAGCCAAGTACTAATGAGCCAGTTTGTTTCATCCATCTGAACTATTAGCAGCAGAAGGTTGGAGGAATAGGGACAAAGGTGCCTTTATTAATTCTTTACCTGAATCCACTTTCCAGCTTCACAGGAGCTGTCATAGCCTGTGTTGTTCCTCCCATCTCTCCCATGCTGGGAGTTGGGCCCCATGGGGCTGTTTGGAGAGCAGACAGCAGGCAGCTCTCAGCAGCAGGCCCTCGCTTTCCCAGTCTGGTCCTCCATCCTGAGCTGAGGTGGGGACACAGAGTAATGGCTTTCTGCAGTGGCTTTCTGCTGTTCCAGGATTCTTCTCCCATAGCTGGTTTTCCTTATGCTACTATGATGGCACAAAGCTGTAAGGACCTTCCAGAGGGTCTGGCCTGTTCTCTATTTTTTTCCTCTCTTACAGTTCTCTTTCTCTTATTTGTAGATAGTTTATTCTCACACTGCATCTAATTTATTTTTTTTCTACACTCTTGCTTTGCTTTTGTTGCCACTTGGATGAATCCCACTCTGTATGTTGGCAAATGTAAACTGAAATTCACAGGTACCCTGATCTCTGAAGTGCCAGCTGTGTCTGAAAATGCAGTATCTGAGTGATTCAGAGATCAGGATTCTTCATTTTGTTTCTTTTCTATCAGCAGGTAGAATAAAGTGGTATAGCAAGGAAGATATCTGCAGCAGAAATTTAATTAGAGTTTTCAGTTAATTGTGTATATCCTCAGCATTTACAAAATGACATCCTATATCAAGGAAAACATTGATTGAATCCTGAGCACTAGGTAAGCCTATTATTCAAACAATGCCTTGACAGAAATCTGTTTGAAGTATTTTCATGGCATTCTGATGTAAAATGATTGTGTGAACACAGAGGCAAGTTATTGCTAGCCTGACTTCTTTATTTGCTCTACAGTACTGCAAACTCCCAAATCATTAGCATTTATTCACTCTAATATTTTCAGGCCATTAAATACAAAAGGAGTTGTAAGTTGTGTGGCAAACAGCTTTTAAGGTCTCTTTCATTCTAGCCTGAAAAACTAAGAATTTGCAGCTCCTCCTCCCCTTTGCTCAGAAGCAGAACAGCTCCCACTATCATTCAGCTGGAACCAGAACAAACAACTGGGACAATAACCATGTGGCATCAGAAATCCTGGTGACTCTCAGCTGCTTTGCTATCCAGGATTGTAAAGAATAAAGATAAAACGTATTAGGAGTGGGTTAGAGGGAGGTAATAACGTGCTTCCGTGTCCTTAATGAAAGCCTGTATTTTTGTTTAAGATAGGGAATAAATTAACTGTGTAGTGTCTGGATACAGAGGTTTGTTTCTATGTGCTGGTTTAGAGCCTAACTACAACATAATTCCACAGGATAATTCTGTGATAGGTTCTAGACAGAAATTGTTGACAACTGAATCCTAGACTAAGCCGCTGCTTTAAAAATTTCATCTTGTATGTAGCGAAGGGAAAAATCTTTATTTTCAGAGCTATTGTAATGCGTTGACCTGTAACTGGAAGAATTCCCTCCATTGCCTGTCTTAATTCATCACCATATGTGGGAGAGAATGTTGAAAAGTGAAGATAGGTTAGAAAAGAAATTTGGGGTGTTTTAGGTATTATTTCCACACTCTCTTCAGCACCTCCGCATTCCTATTATTTTCTGTTGGTTTCATAACATCTTAATTCACAGGATCAGAGCTTGGTTTTCTGACTAAAGATGGGTAAAATTTTGAGGATCTCTTGTGGTTCTGTTGGGAAAGTTACATCTTTACACAGAAAAAGAAGCCGTGGGCACTCATATTCCCTTTTAATAAAGTTAAGGTTCCAGAAGAATGTGGGCTAATGTTCTCTATGCTTAATGCATGATTAATGCATGCCTAGGGAGCAGGCTCCACATCCACCACAGCAGACCAAACCCCATAAGCAGGCTCGTTCAGTGCCTGCAATAGGAGTGACCAAATGTATTTCAGGACCCCAGTGGACCACAATCAGTCTCAAGCAGACTGTCTGCCTCGTACGCAGTGGAAAATACCCGCATGTTCTCTGCTGGGGATTCCCCCAGTGAAGAGGAAGTCCCCTGCAGTAATAAGTCAGACTAGTCATATTTTGCACTTGTTTCCTGAAGATCCTAGCCAAAGAGCCTGATTTGGGCTGTAGTTGGAAGGGATGAAGGGGAATGTCTGCAGTTTGATAAGCCTAAATTATTCCTTCTGCTTTATGGAGCTTTATACACAACTAGTGCCAGTACAGCAGCTGCCAGTGGCTAAATCCAAGGACAAAGAAAGGAAGAAAAAAATCAAACATCTTTTGTCTCATCCTTGGTGGTAACTGTTGCAGGGAATAAATGGAATCTCTTGCCTATATGTCTAGGTAGAACCTGGCAAACTTCTCTCTGCTCTTTCCTAAGCTACATCTGCAGAACTTCAGGGAGCAGGAATCAAAACAGCAAGTGCTCATCTTCCTCTGCTGCCCGAAATGAAGCAAGCAGTGGGTGCAACAACTTCAGGGTAGGGACACAGTCTCTTAATCACACTAGAACTGTTCCCAAGGCTGCAAAGTCATGGAGAGGCAGTGGGGAGGACACAGGTAAGACAAACATTTATTTTAGAAAGCTGAAAAGCACAACACAGGAACACGTATGTACTTCCTAAGTAAGCAGACTTTTTTCCTGAGTATCCTTACAACATTTCAGAGCCCTGAGCTGCACAAAAGGACAACTTCATCTTATCATAATGGGTGTTTGAAGGAATTTTGCTTAACTTTATAACTCAGTTGAGACCCTCCATAGCTGTAGTTATTACTGTATTTTAATCCAAGTGGACCCTTATTTGGGGGTCCAGCTTTGCATCTTACATAGACATTTCTACCTCTGCAAAGTGGATTCTTCTTGCATTTTACAGTTAATTTGGAAAAGTGGAACATAATTAGAGAATCCAGCACACAGCTTCTCATTGAAGCATTTCTTTGTCTCCATTTCCTATGTTTGGCAAATTTTTGGAACTGGAACCCATGGCATAGCTGAGGACTAGGCCCACAAAGGCAATTTGGTATCTGTTGCAATTTCTAACTACTGATGCTGTAAAGGCTAGTGAAGTACACAATTCTCAGGGAAGGCCACATATTTCAAGGGAGATACAGTAGCAGAGCTAGATATTTAGACAGTGGAGGTCCACAAATATTTGGCTGAGTAGTTATCCACTGAACCTAGTCATTAGGAAGTGGCAGGGAGAGAGATGGCATCGGCACAGAGTCTTCCATAGATAAGGGTACACACCTCTAATTGGGGCTTTAACTCCAGGTAGATCAGCTCTGTTGGTTAGAACATGGTGCCAGTATCTCCAATGAGTTCACGATCTCCTGGATCTAGCAGAAGACCTTTTCCTGTCCAATCTTCTGCTGACAGAGGCATCACTGATAATGTGGGAAGTAGAAATTTAATTCTGTCTGCTGCCTGAAAGATTTTCAAAAGAAGATTAAGCAAAAGAAGCTGCCCCACCGCTTATAACTCTCAGAAGTGTGTCCTAACCTTTGCAGCATTTTGGTGCTTGGCTTATTTGTTCTCTCTCATTGCATCTCTTCTCTCTAAAATATACCTACATCTTCACTGGGTTGGAACTGAAAACGTGAGATGCCTAACAAACAGGCTAAAAGTCATTCTCTATCTTTTGATCTTTCACTCTTTTAATATTTAATGATCCCATTCAAAATGGAACAGCATTAGCAAGAGAGATTAGGAAGTCCCCTGTCCCCTTCCCACACCACTGCATATTTTCAAGGTAGCAGTGTGAGTTAAAAGAGTCCCTCCAGGAACACAGGTGGCTTGTGCCTGTGTCTCTGGCATTCTCAGTCCAAGGTCTAACCGCTACACATTTTGAAGAGGTGCTTCTGCCTATGCTTTGGTGAAAGTGGCAATGCTTGCTCTGCTAGGATAACATCTGCAGGTGAGATTTCAGGATCCTTAGCTTGTGAATCATGATTGTCAGGATCACAAATAGGTGTTAAATTGCTTGATGACATCAGGATTTTGGGTTTCTACTCATGAGATCAAAGGTACTACTTAAACCGAAAAACACCACAATCCACCACTAACTGGAAAAATACATTAAAATAACAAATTGTGTGTTACTGATTCAAACATGCCCTGCAACTGTGTGCTGATGGAGTAGTGAGGTTTTCAAGCATCCAGTTCAGACCAAATGGGACAAACAGACCTGACATGATGGGTGAATGGTCAGTCTCAGTGAAGACACTTTTGTTTGAAATTCCTTCCAATATGGTGCACTATGCTCTGCCCTGGACATTGGGAACCTCCCTTGGGATGAGGCTGACAGTCCTGGTGGTCTAACATGGAGCCCTGGGCAGGGTGGGGGAATCCCTGGGGAAGGCTGGACAAGGAGAATTGGGCTGGCAAATGCCCTCAGAACCCTGTCACTATGTCAGTAAAACCTCTTTCAACAGCCATGTATTTTTGCTAAAGAGCGTTTTATTTTGATTATGCTCACACAAGGAGTATGATTCTGAATATAATATTTCTAAATTTCTTAAATTTAGTTTCCGTATAGTTATGTATGCATAAATCCTGTTTTCTAGAGAAGAATTATTATCTTGAAAAAAATGCTGTTGGGAAAAAGCAGAAATCAGTCACTCCCAGGAATGCCCACTAATTCAGCTAGATTATTATTATATTCCACAATCAGCCAGCCAGGGTTTATTATTCCTTTGAGACAATGGGAGATATCATTTGGTTTTGGAAGAGTTTCAACAATAACTTTTCCATCCTGCATGCTGGCAGCTTGGATTGTGCTGCGTTACTGGGCCAAAGTTCCCGGTGGCGGGGGATGCCAGCTAAATGGCTTGCTGTGCTACATCTCTCTTGAGGTGAAATGCCATGGAAGCTGTGAGCTGCACAGCTGCCTCGGCATCTGCTCACAGAGCCCACAGATCTTAAACAATGGGCCAGAAATTGGATAGCAATTTAAATATAATGGTCTGCCCATTACTGGTAATTAAAAATCCATTGGTAAGAGCCCAGAAGGTAAGGGAGGCATGTGAAACAGACACAGGTTTCCTCTCACTTGGGTGGACTAGGATATACTTAGAAACCGGTGTACTTCTTTTTTCATGCAGACCTACTGCAAACTCCTTGGAAATAAATGGAAACATTCCCATTGGCATTAATGGACTTTGGATAAAATCCTAATTGCTGCTATAAAACCTTTTTTAATGTTGCCATACATTATTTGCTGTGTATGTATTTTAATAAAACAGTCCTGAAGGTACCATAGGGAATGTGCTCTTTAAAATGTGCCTGTATTTTGAAACTCTAACAAGGGCAAGCTCTCTGACAGGAGACTTTAGCTTTACTCTGTATCTGAAGGAAGGCTTAAAGCACTCTTTAATTTTAGTGGCAAAATAGAGAACTGCACAAAAGTCTGTGGGTTTCTTTAGGGAGAACCTCACATGAGCATTTTTTTTATTCTGATTCATAACAGTTCTTTCGCTCAACTGTGGCTTTGGTCTGGAACTCGAAATGCAAACCAAAACTGACTTAGAAGCATCAAAGCTTGGATGATCTGGTTTCATGTACTTCATGTAGTTTGATCACCAAACCATATCTATAGGCAAGTTTAATCAAAACAGTATCTAGATTAATTCAACAGTTAATGAATGTCATAGCAAGGCTTTTTCTAAAAATGAACTAAGTTTTAAACTTACGATGAAAATCTAAACTGGTGTCGTTTTATGAGGCATCAGATTGTGTTATAAGTGTTGTGGAGTAAGAATGGTCTTTTCTGGTAATACATAGAATATAAAGTAAGAAGAGCTAAGCAAATTTGTGTAACTACACAAACTGAACAACATTTCCTCAGTTTCTCTTTCACAAAATGTACGTAGTAGTTACATGGATGTCAAGAACTCAGCCCCGCCCCCCCCCCGCCCCCGATATTTATGAATCCTTCAGGTCGAGATGCCAAATACTAATAAAATTCTTGGAAGCATAAGTGAATGCTACAAGAGCTTTAATTTTCCACAGCATAGCTGTAAAGGTGAATTAAATACCATTTTTCACTCCAGGAACAGAAGGAAATATACATCTGAGATCTCAGGTTGCAGCTGTATTCTTGGTAGCAACAATAATGTACAGTTTTAACAATGTTGTGAGAAGACAGAGATCCTAAGCAAACTACAAATGATTATTATCAGAGTTTCAGGCTAAGCTGCAACTTTCTTTTAGGTTGTTTGTTTTGTGGTCTTCTCTACTGTGAACTTCCCATGTATATATTGGCACATAGCTAATGTGAAAGTGCAGTGGCTGAAGCAAAAAAAAGAAGCCCCCATCTCTGCTGTCTTCCTTAGGCATTTACCCTGTAGCAGGGGTGACCAAATGGCTTGTGAATCAGCTTCTGAACCTTGCAGTTCAGCATAAACCAAAATCAATGTTGGTTTACCTTAATAGGCCAAGCTGTAGTCTGTGGTGGTTTGAGCTGATTCATGAGCTGTTCAGCTCCCTGCTGTTGGGACCAACCTCAGGGAGAAGTCTGGTAACCTCTGTAAGGATTCCTGGGAGAAGAGCGGCCAACACTTCAACACCTTCAGTTTAGTTTGTCACTATTTACTGCAAGCTGTAGACCTCTACCTATCATTCTTTCAGGTGGGATCAAGATTGGGACCCACATTACCCGCGACGTGTAGTGAAGATTTAAGGCTTGATATGCTATCCCAAGGGGTCTCAGTTTAGATCCGCATCTAGCCCTTGTATCTCAGACACACAGAAGAAATCAACCAACCAACTTTAGTGCAAAGAAAAATATTATTGAAAATATTTACTTCAAAACACTAGTCAGTCAACAACATGTTTCATTTACCAGGTATTTCTCTTTTGCATGAGTACCTGGCAGGTTCCATGTGTGGGTCTGTCATCTTCATCCATAGTGGATACCTAAGTTTTTCAGATGAAGCCTGTTTCTGTTTTCTTTTTATTACCAGTTTTTCATATAAATACAGTAGTTTTTGAAACCTTTTTTTCTCCGAACCTCACTTCTGTCACAGTTTATGTTCTAAAGCCACGTACTCTTGCAAAGAGTTATGGTACCAAAAGCACCCTGGGAGGGTACGTGCCTCAGCAAAACTTTCCTCTTCTTTTGCTCCCAGTCTTTTTCAGATTTTCCATGTACACAAAGTACCAGGTAGCCTTCTGTCTGCCTCAGAGGGCTCTTCACATAGATACCTTAGGATCTATGTGAAACTGAAAAACCACAGCCCATCTCACTTCCCGATTCTTTCTTGTGATGCTTCATACTTCATTGTCTGAAGACAGGGATTACTTTCATAGCTGGCCTTCTGCAGCCACTGTGACTGTTAGGACAACTCTGTATAACACCTGCTTTCCACATGATGTTGCCTTAAAAGGTTGTGATCCAAGACAAAATGTGTCTTTCTGTGAATAAACTATTTTATCCCTTCTATCCCTTCAGGGAACAGATGATAATGTATTATAAATTTGACTTGTCTGTCAGCTTATGGCCTTATTCATTAATTTATTTAGTAGCAAACAGGTTTTGGCATCTGGAATGAAGTCCCCTTTCATTAACTACCTTGAGATAATGAAGATGGAGCTGAGTATTTTAAGCTTTAAAAATCCACAAAACCAAAGCAAAAAAAGAGGCTCCTACAGCAAGTGGAGAAGAGGTGAACTAGGGAGAAAAAACTGTGGTGAGCATCTCACATTTAATTCTACTTGAGTAAACTTCCTATTGTCCTTTCTCTGCTTTTGTGTTTGCTTTTTGCCTTTTTTGTCACTTGCCATCTCCTTTTTCCCTGTTTTTCTTCACCTGAGCCTTTCATACCTGAACAGCTTGCTATTTTCTCCCTTCCTTCTTCCCTCTCCTTTTCCAACCACTCTATTTTTCCCTGTTGTCTCTTTACACACATTCTTTTTCTTGACTTTGTCCCTGGATAATCTTCTCTCCCCAAGTCCAATCTGTTGTGAATTTTTCTTCCTTCCAGATGTGTGAACATGTGCCCTAGTCCCTCACTTCCCAAGCTGTAACCCACAGACTGTTGATTGATATCAAACTGGGAGGCTGTTCATCAGGGAGCTGTTCTCTTCTAGATATTGAGTGTCTGATCCACCTTCAAAGACAAAGCCTGTCAGATACGTATCTAGTATTATTTCCTGCATAACTGTAGATGTTGTTATAACACCATGAGGGTTCAGGTCTATGCAGTTTTAAGTAAAAGCAGCTATTTATGCTCCCTGCATGAAATCTGCTAGGATGCTGTCTACACTAAAAGTCAGAATTGCTAAAAATCTGAGGCAATCATTGGGACATATATTGATCTGGTAATGTAGTGCTCCCTAACCTCTTAAAATACAGCATTTTTACTGGATGGTCTTCTTTTTTAGTTTGAATGCCTTATGGTGGCCTTGTCTCATACTTTTAACATACCTGGAAAACTCTGGATGGAATTAAAATGTACATTAGCAGCAGTCTCATTAATGACTGCTTTCAGAAGTGGAAAATATTTCCAGATTAGCAGCAACTCCCAAAGATATTAGAAGTACTGCAAGGGGGAGAGTTTGACTAAAATAGGAATAGTACTGTCAGAAGAGAATCTTCTTTAACTAATTATAATACTGTGGGGTTATATGGGTAATGGGCCAGGCATAAGCTATACATTAGATCTGAGCTGTGTGGATCTGAAGGGCCAAAACTAAAGTAACTGCCTTAGTTTTTCAATGCTTTCTGCCCAAGGAAAGAAGGGCCTCAGCTCCTAGGAGACTCTACTTCCTTCGATGTACTGATCAGCAAACCGGTCAGGCCAGCAGTATTAGAGCAATGACATTAACAAGGACACTTGTCTCTTTGGGTCCTTTCTTCTGCTGCTCTCCCAACAATACCTGTGTGTTCTGCCCTGAGCCAGGCTGTCATTTTACAGTTTAGCACAAATGCTTTGGTCAAAGGTGCTGTTTAAGGGACAAAATGGAATGCTTTGTTAAGTCAGTCTTAGTATGGAGGGAATCACTGAAATACTGAGAGTTTCCCTTAACTTTCAACCATAAAAAAATGATTTCTTAAAGTCAATTTACATGCAGAACAAAACCAATCTGACTAAACACAAAATGCCAACCATATTTCTGGAATCAGTGTCTTGGAATATTCTTTAACTAAATTTCAGAGAGATTCACAGAGTAAGCATAGATCAAGAGGAGAATTGTTTGAACAAGCTAGCCCCAAGTATCTTATTGCTAATTGATTTATCACTACTCCTTCAACACACTTTCAAGGAGGGATTCTCTCTGTTCTGTAAAAGAAATATTTTTGGGTTTAAGAATTATGTATACAAACAACGGGCATAACTTATTTCAAGCTGAAATAGACTGGTTTTGGAAATGTGATATTATAGCAAGACTTAACCATGCTTGATTCAGCTGGGTAGTATGCCATTCCTTAGGGAATACTTCAAAGAATGACGCAGAGCAGCAGCAACTGGGAGGATACAGACAATTCACACAGACTGCATGCTTTCACACTCTTGTCTTAGATCAGCAGTCCCAGATGGCGATCACCCGGAAGACTCTCAATCTTTTTATATGCAATACTCTGCAGTCACAAAGTGGTTTAACACATAAACTCAGTAAACTCAGATGGGATTGACATTACCTTCAGTAGGCTGAGCACTCTTCTACACCCACTTGCTGAAGGAAATTAGCACGATCACTTCAGGGACAGTTCATACCTCTGTAATTAACAGTAGTACAAAGTGGCTACAAGGACACATTCCTAAACATTGTTGAAGGAGGGATCTGGGCCTAGGAAAATAATATGCATCTCAACATCTGGAAGGCTAGCAAATATAATAATCAGTTATACCAGTGTAGATCTGGGAGATACATGTCATCATAGGTATGGTACTCTCAGTAAAGAAAATAGCAGAATGATTTTGGCATCTCCTTTGCCAGAGTGAAGCACTCAGCTTTGCTCCCAGTGGGCATCAGTTACCCGTATTTATTCCTTCATGCAGGTTACGCCTTAGCTTTTTTATCCCTATCTGACCTCAAACCTTTTGAGAATTTGTTATGACAGCAGAAATAGATGCAAATGAATGTCTAGTCTGACTATTTTGTGAGCTGAACTGTGGAAGCAGTAAGAGTAGAAAGGACATGAAAAAGAAGAAGGTAATATTTCTTATTTTCTATCCCTTATGTACAAACAAAAATTAAACAACTTTTTACTCTGCCAGTTCAACTTGGCCATTATAGATTTAGTCGTTTATATTACTCTGCAATGTGATTCTACATTATTTTCTGCCTCGGTGAAAAATGCATTTTGAAAAGTCCATTTCTTATGGTGGGTAGTGTTTGCCTGGCATGGGTGATCCCACTGGTGCAGAGACTCAGTCTCCAAGCTAAAGCACTCCCTGGCAGAAGTCACCATTCACAGCACCATGATAATATGAATCTGTTCCTCACAGCTGTGGAACCAGTGTGGCTTCCTCTACATCAAACATCTTTACACCATCCTCCACTGTGTCTTCACTTACACTGAGAGGTCTCTGAAGCACAATAATTCCCCATAATGGAATGCACATGTTAAACAGACTATTAATTAAAACAAATCTCATTATCAAAAAAGACTATTACTAAGGCACCAGGTTCTTCACATGAAAACGATGGAATTCCTTCACCGGTCTCTGGTCCTTCTGGAATGTCTCTCCATCCCATATCCTGTCATTTAAAAATAATTTTATGGTAAAAATACATTTTCTCTTATAACTTGTAACCTTTTGTAAAATGATTCAATTTAAAATTTTATTTTAATCATTTTTTTCACAACAAAGAAGAGATACTAAACCATGTAATTCATATTCATGACAGCAGGCATCATTGCATCCAGACAATGCTGGGAAAATTTTGTGAGACAGAGATAGGCAAATCAATTATAATGAAACTTTTGTTTACTGGATTCTTCTTGTTGGATTTTAATGTCTGGACATATAACGTGCATGTATAAGCTATTTTCGAATTATTTAAAATCATTTGTGGGACTCATCAAAAAATAAATTAGTTTGACATTTGCCCTTTTGGGATTAGATTAAGCTGTCTGCTCTGCCCCCCTTGTGAAGTGCAAAAGAGAAGACTTTTGGCTAGAAATGAGTAGTTTAGAGAAAGCCAACATGTAAGAGTTGTGGACAGATCCACTTTAAAATTTTAACAAATGTCATGAGTATTCTTTTATTCAGACTCTGAGAGGCTTTGGAGACAAAAAAAATTACAAGGATTAGAAAAAGCAGCGAGGAAAACAGAAGTAATTTCCAACTTTCTGTAAGGCAGTTATTATTGTGGCTCTTAGATATTACATTATTTACACCTTCCTCTTCCTCCTGGGTGCATTGGATTTATTTCATTCCACCCATGCAAATCGTGTTGGGATCATCAGAGCTCTTATTTGTATACTGTAAACTTTAATTGCACTGTTTTAAAACAAGGATCTTCAATCAGCCAGACAAGGCATAGTTACAGCTGGGAATCCTGAACTGCTTATTTAAGCAGATAATTTTTTTTCCATTCTAAAGACTGTATTCACTTGTGTGTTCTGGGAGGAAGAGAGTTAAAGGCAGAGATGTAAAAGATACTGGGTCAATTCAGATATCTTTACTAACTCAACATTTGGACAAACACGCTTTACCAGTAGTAAAGATTTGAAGATCTGGCCCATAACAATTTTTACAATAGTAGACTGTATTTTGTTGGCGGAGCACCAAATCTAATTTACTCTGAGTTTACAGGAGAAAAAAATAAAAAAGCGTTCTGCCTCCCATTTGTTGCAGCAGCATAATCAGCAGTGAACTGTCACTCTGAACAGCAGCAAAAGAAGCAAAAGAGGAATGCTCGGCTCTGCCCGTGCTGGTGGGTGACGTCAGGAAATCGCTGCTGGCTGACGTCAGGAAATCAGTCTCCTGAGGACAAACAGCCAGCAAGCAACCAGCCTTTGTTCTACTCTTCCTCCTCCCCCCCTCCCCTTCCCCGCTTCTGGCACATTAGCTTCAGCAGACAGATGAAATGTTAACAAAACACTAGTGTTTACACGTGTTGTCCACTTTGTCTTCGGAACTAAGCAACAATAACCGGGAGCCCCTTTCTGACTCGGTTTGTGTGCCAAGGGCTGCCGAGCCGTACCACGAGTGACTTCATATAGAAAAGTGCCTGTAGATGCCATGAGGTGGGAGAGAGGGCTGTGACGTGCTGCTGTGTGACAATGGTTCCTCGTACCTGGGGCCCACAGGTAGGGAAGAAGGCTCCTTGGTCAGTACAGAAATGCAAGAAGCCAAAGCCAAAGGCAGCATAATGCCAGTGAAAATCTGCCCAGCTCTCCGTGGGGAGGCTGAGGAAGCCACTGCTTTTCCAAGCAGTAATAATTTGCATGTAGCAGCCCGTGTACCTAGATATCTCTCAGGACCAGAGGATCAGTGGCTGAATGCTGGCATGAAACTCCTGGGACTGGTGTGAGAGTTCAAGCACCATAAATATGCAGATGCCCGACGCTTGAAGAGTGATATGCTTTGCCTCCATTCCTTTATTTTGATTAACATTGAGTGCTGTTTTTGAAGGCAGACGTCTGGTTTCAAAAAGACTGCCTGCAGGATCTCAGCCTGGAGGCAGGATGCAGCTGATCAGCTGCCTCCAACGAGGCAATGGCTTAAGCTCCTGCTAAATTTCTGCAGGAAGTGTGGAGCAGCCTGCTTTGACAGATACGTGGAGGCCAGCACCCTATCCTTATCGAAGCACAACCCCTTCACTTTACTTTCTCTAAAAATAAACTAAAAACCCCATAGAATTCAGCCATGTTTCTCTAGTTTTATGTCAGCATCATTAATTCCAAAGTCTGGCACACCACGCTTTCACTGTTATGCTTTTTATGATGATTAAGCACATGCGTTTTTAAGGTGAGGCTCTCTATTGTCTCCCCTATGATTTCCAGTATTGGCAAGCATAAGTCTTCTTGTATGTCCAGCTACTCATCTCAAAGGATAAATTACTAAAGACACAAGAAATGTTGAAGGAATGTACATCCCAAATCAACTTGAGGAGACAGAGTTTAAAAAGAAAGTAATGGAGAAGAAGCTCCATTACAGGCAAAACCAAAGAGGTGATGAAGGGTCTTGTCATCTGGGGCTGTTCCTGCAGGAGATTTCTTTAATTCTCCTCCAGACACATCAGTATCTCAAAAAAGAGGAAACACTTCTGTCCTGGCCTACTGTGTTCAAGTCAGGCTACCTCAGCTGTGGTTTGGACATTTGTGAATTTCTTTGCTACTTGTATGGGATACAGTTTAGCCCAGAATAAAGACATCTAATACAGAAGAGATGACCATCTGCTAAACCATAACAGATTTGCAATTCCCTGCTGTAGAGCTCTGTTTTCCTTTTTGGCCTTGTACTATGTAATTTTGCCTGGGCAGATTTTTAAATCTGTATTTGCTGATAAAAAGACTGCAGTTTCCACTGAAGCAACTCTGACTGTGTATTCAGAATCTTTATGTCTGGTGGCATTTGAAGCACCACTATCAGCTGTAAAAGTTCACACTGGTTTGGGGTTCTTGGACTTGAGGTTTTCCACTCTGTTTTTGGCTTGGGTTATCTGGGTTTTTTTTGCTAAAGGTTGTGGAAAATTGATTAAGGCCAGCACTGTTAAATATCTTTGTCAACGATTTGGATGAAGGGATCGAGTGCACCTTCAATAAGTTTACTGATGACGCTAAGTTGGGCAGGAGTGTTGATCTGCTGGAGGGTAGGAAGCCTCTGCAGAGCGATCTGGACAGGCTGGAATGATGGGCTGAGGCCAGTTGTGAGAGGTTCAACAAGGCCAAGTGCTGCTTCACAGCACTGCGCAGTGCTATAGCCTTGGGGCAGAGTGGCTGGAAATCTCCCTGGTGGAAAAGGACTTGGGGGTGCTGGTGACAGCAGCTGAACATGAGCCAGTGTACGCCCAGGTGGCCAAGAAGGCCAGTGGCACCCTGGCCTGTGTCAGCAATGGTGTGGCCAGCAGGACCAGGGCAGGGATTGTCCCCCTGTGCTCAGCACTGGTGAGGCTGCACCTTGAGTGCTGTGTCCAGTTCTGGGCCATTCGCTTCAAAAAGGACACTGAGGTACTGGAGTGGGTCCAGAGAAGGGCAGTGAGACTGGGGAAGGGTCTGGAGCACAAGTCCTGTGGCGAACAGCTGAGGGAGCTGGAGTTGTTTAGCCTGGAGAAAAGGAGGCTCAGGGTGACCTTATTACTCTCTACAACTACCTGAAAGGAGGGTGTAGTGACATGGAGATTGGTCTCTTCTCCCAGGCTGCCAGTCACTGCACAAGAGGAAATGGCCTGAAGCTGTGCCAGAGGAGGTTCAGTTTGGATATCAGGAAGAATTTTTTCACTGAAAGGGTGGTTAAGCTTTGGAATGAGCTGTCCAGGGAGTTGGTGGAGTCACCATCCCTGAAAGTGTTCAAGGAATGACTGGATGTGGCTCTTAGTGCTAAGGTTTAGTTGCAGCGTGGAGTTCAGTCAAAGGTTGGACTTGATGATCTCACAGGTCTTTTCCAACCTTAATGGTTCTATGATTCTAAATGCAGTTTTTTTCTTAGCTCTCAGAGGGAACAAAAATTCTGTCTTATAAACTACCTTGATAAAGAATTCTGAGTGCCTAAAATGTCGAATTTTGCTCCTTAGTACTTCTCATTATCAGATGTGGACTGAATAGTTCCCACAGTTACATTTTCCTGATGTAAGGTTCTCATTTGACATCAGTCATATGTTTATATTAATGCAATCTTTCTATGTGACTTTGTGTATCTTTGCATTTTGAAATCTTCAGATGAAATAGAAAAAAAAATGGTATTCACTCACTTTATTAGCACAGTAATCAGATTTTCAGAGTTTCACAATAACAGGAGAAGCTTGAAAAGTAATTAAGAGATTCTCAACACAGCAGGAGTTTTTGTTAAAGGAGAAAACTAATTCAGACTGTAGTTTGCAGATACAAGAGAAGCTAGGGCTGGAGTCCAAGAGACTCCTAATCTTCAAGAAAAGTAGCTGCTCTGAAAGCCGTGGGGAGGGAGAGGTCATTCATATACTTTTGCTTTCCTTTAAAAGAAAGCAAACTATTAGGAGCTTATCTAACAATTAAAACATCTGCTTCGCAAAGGAAAAGTACATGTCAGCTTGCATTGCTTTGATTGAAAGGATGCATTTTATTATATAAGAACTTGGAAATATAAGAAGTAGTACATAAATTTGCGTTTGTAAGGAACAAAATTGATTTCCAAAGGTTAATAACAGACTGTGCATATGCCTTTGAGAAAGCACCCAACCACATGAATGACTGTTTCCAAATGTATGTTTATTTAGGTGTAACCAGATCTCGTAAGTAACGCGTGTGTAAGTCAGACCGGAGATTTTGGCGTTCAGTTTTGATATTATCATAATGTACAGACATTTTTGAAACTGTGAATCTTCTAAACTTCATTTTTCCCTGATGCAGATATAGATGGTAATGAATGGCAACAAGTAACTCGTTTGTAAATCTTTGCTATCTCCTAGCCTATCTCCTATTTCATGCCTCCCTTGTTACTGCTTTCCCTATCTCATCTGCCCTTTTCTGTGGCTAGCTGCCACCTCTCCTACTGCTTTGATTCTGCAGTGCAGACACAGGTTTCTTTAATTATTTTGAGCAGCTGTGTTTGGCTTTAAGCTTTTATTTTCTAAAAAAGTAGGAATTATGAAAACTGCTTTAGCAGAAAAAAAATAATTTGGTGCCACCTCTTGTGCTAAATAATGTACTGATAGAATTCATAGTGTGGTTTCATTTCTTTAAATGTAATAATTACCTTTTAAAATGTGCATGTGGCTTAATCTTTTTATGGTGTATGATAATGGAGGAGTTTTATATGACTCACAAGTGATGATAAGGATGTGCATTGTAGATTATGGCTCTATCACCATGCATTTGAAGAGAGCTCCCTTATGGCAGTAAAATAATAATAGGACTGATTGCCTCATCCTAAAACCCACTGGAAAGCACCACTCTGGGTTATTTTAGGACATAATGCAGAGGTTTGTTCTCCTGTGGACTTCTCTTAGGTGGTAAGGACATTCATCTGACCTGTGGAAGGCACTGTGCTCAGCAGTTTGTCTAGGTCTTCTAATCTACACCAGAATCCCCTCTCCCAAAAGCTGTGCCTTGGCTCTTACTTTCTCATGCTCTCTAGGGCTGGAGGGAAGGAGAAACATATGGAAAGAAGCAGAAAATTAAAATACATCATAGGAGGTCAGTGGGAAAACAGTGTGCACCCACTTCATGCTTTTTTTCCCTCCCATCTCTCTCTACTTTCAGAGAAAATTGCTCTTCAGGCACGTGGCATTTCCTACAGGAATGAGTGTGTCTGAGCCAACTCCACTGGAGTTTTATGGACTGAAATATCTAGATTTGAGAGAGTTTCTTACCAAGTGCCATGTCATTTTTAACCTGCAATAGCCAAGGAAGCTGTATTGAGGAAGTACATTTTAAAATGCTAATAGAAGCTGAAGAACAGGCAATGATTTTGTCAGAAACTTTTATTTTGAGAGCAGAAAATATCAGACAGTGGCTGTTGCCAAACATCTTTCAGGAGACTCTTGTTGCAGATGCTGACCCACAGTAGGAATCAGTCATGAGGACTGGGACAGAAAGTATGACCAAATGTGATTCAGCACATCAACACTGCATTTGGACCTGTAATCCTCATAATATCCATTTCAGTTACCCCTTGTAACTTGTACCCAGCCCATCTTTATCTCAACTGTCTTGGCCTTCTAGTCACCTTAGTCTAGTGATATCTGTTTGAGTTGCAAATCAGAAGAGAAATATTGTTATTGTTGCCATCTAAATATTACAGGGCATTCAGTTTATCCAGATTTGACACATTGAAGCTTTTCAAGCCAGAACCACAAATTGATGGAAAATGCACTAAGCGAGGACACGCAGTAGCATCACCATCCTTTGTCCCAGAGGCAATGATAAAATGATGTGTGCGCTTTTCTAGGAGGTGCTAAGAGGAGCTCCAATTCTCATCACTTCTTCTCTTCCTCTCCTGCCTACAGGAATTCCTGCCATGCTGCTCTGTTGCTGAATTGTGTTCCCTGCAGCCCCAAACGAAGATTTCTGCTGGTAGCACTGCAGAGCCAAGCTGGCAGACTGTGTATTAATATTTTTAGTGATGTAGAGTGCTCTCCTGAAATCATCATATCCAGATGTTCTGAGACCATGGGGAGAATCTTATATAAACCATGAAGAAAATTTTGAAAAAGTGAATCCTGTAGTTTCAAAATCCTTAGTAAAAGTACTCGCCCCTCGGTGTCAGGCTTTTCAAGCCACAGTAGTGATTTTTGCCTCACCATTTCTGAATGCTTGGGGGTAGCAAGTTGCATCGCTACTGCTGCTGCCTTAGGCTTGTTTAGGAGGATTTGGGTTTAAATTTAAATCAAAGTTTGAGGTTAAATCAAAATTTGTAGGCAAAAAATCTGTTTCTTCTTTTGCAATGTCTTTCACTTAGCTCTGGTTTGCATCTGTTCAAGTTAACCCCAAATTGCTGAGGTGATTTAGGGTGAATCCTCACTGTAAGGCTGTTTTACGTCACCGAGAGTAGTGCTGGAAAGAGGTCAGGGTTTCATTGACATAATCCTATCTCGGGGTTTGCAAAAATTTGCCTTTGCGGGTGTTCAGTCAGTATCCATGACTTTGATTTGAGGAGGCTGCTGTTCCAACACAATGATTCACAAAAAACATCTATGAAAATTTGGAACTCATTCCAGCTAGTTCAGAGTATCTTTTGAGTTCTCAGGATTCACTGTGGGTTTTCAACTGGCTGGTTCAGAGGTTTTCACCTTCCCTACCTTCAGATGTCCACCATTTCTTCCAGAAAGGCCTCGAAGTTTTGTAATAATGCTTCTTCCATGCTCTTGAAAACCACATACCAAGCTGAGGGACTGTGATACCTTTATTCTGATTATTTTTAAAATACACGTATTTCTTACAGGGAAAAGAATCACACAAAGGATTGCTTTCAGTTGAGTGGTTTTTATTTCCTGCCTATGAATTTATGACATAGCTTAGAGATGACATAAGTCAATAGCTGGCAATGTAGTTATACACTATGGAAAGAAACCTGGCGGAGAATAGTCCTATGCTGCTACTACACCTGGAATGAAACTACCTGGTGCAGAAATGACTCACACATGCAGGGAAGATGAGTCTTGGAGAAAAGGTGTCTGTATACCTGCATCCTACAAGTGATGGTTTGTGGAAACAGTGCAGTGGTCTTTAAAATATCCTGTTAATTGGTTGTGCTCTCTGGCACTAGCAGGAACACTTGGTGCATAGTGAAGTTATACTGGAACTGAGACTGGCAAATCTTCCTATTCTCTGCTGTTTCTTTTTTTTACCCTGTAACTGCTTTATACACGATTGCCTTCATCTGCTACCTTCATGTCCTACCCTTCAGCCTCCAGGGCCACATTTGTGATTGGTATATGAGGAGCAGGTGATGAGGAATTGCACTGTAGGCTTCCTGCTGGTGGTAAGGGCAGCAAGCACTTCACACAAACTTCTTTTGATGACATCTGGATGGTAGCTCATTTAGGGAAAGATGCATATAAGGTAGATTTAGATTGGATAGTATGAAGAAATTCTGTACTGTGAGGGTGGTGAGGCACTGGAGCTGTTTGCCCAGAGAAGTTGTGGATGTCCCATCCCTGGAAGTGTTCAAGACCAGGTTGGATAGGGCTTTGAGCAACCTTGTCTAGGGAAAGGTGTCATTAATTGTTTTTCTTGTTAAAAAGTATAATGAATGGCAGTGTTCAAATTCATTAAGAACAAGATTTTCCCCTATTGCTTCAACACCTTAATTTTAAACATTATCGTATGCGTAACAGCGTGGTACATATTAAACAAAGAAGTTCATACTGAGTCAAATAATTTGCATAATTATTAGCAGGTCTCTTTGCTAGGTGTACAACCTTTAAAAAAACAAACAACAAAAAAGCCGAAGAGTGTAATCTCCTTTTTAAATGCTGCAGAGGCCATTTTATATTTCTGAGACTTGGGAAATCCCACTGTCTCTTTATGAGATATATCTAGGGATAATCTAAACCTGGAGTTAATTAGTGCAGTGTTTGTTATTCTGATGTTAATATTATTTTTCCACTCATAGCTCTTGTTCAGGTAAATCTATCAAAGTGTTATGTGTTACTACACAACAGCTTAAACCTAATCCACCAGGTTCATGTGCATCCTTTTGCTTTCTGCTTGGATGTAGCTTCCTTGGTTTAAATAGAAGTAGGTTTAATCAAGTGTTTAAGTGTTTGCAGTGTACAATAAAGGTATGATACATTAATATGGTTTTTGCTAAAATGTGCCTCTAACATTGTTCCTTTTCCCCAGCTGTCAACCACATACTTGATTTTCTTATCACTTTGTCTCAAATTATTTCAGCATAGTTGTCCTGAATATTTTACAGTTCATATGTAAATAAAAACATGCTTTAAGTAACCTTCTTAAATTGTTGGGCAAACATATCAATGAATGGAGAAAAATAAACAAATAAAAAGAAAATCCAGTCAAACACAGTTATACAAAACCCAGCCAATGAACTATATTTCCAGCATAGATAAAAGGTTCAGGAGTGAGTTGAGGAGGTGGATAATGAGAGACTGAAGGGCCTCTGTCCCTGTCTTTGTGCTTTTGAGGATAGCTTTACCATAGAGCACCCGAGTATATTTCTGTGGGCACTGAGGAAGGATGTAGACACGGATTTCTTGCAAACTCCAGAAGCCAGGCTGTGAGCTATTGGTAGCTGAAAGCTCTTTTGTCCCATTCCCTCTCATCTTGGTTAAAAATAACTTTTATTTACAAGGTCATATTAGCTCCTGGTCAGCCCATGATCTGATTCACTATACAGCCAGACAGACCTTTGCATAACCCAAGTGAGACATTTCTAAAGGAGCAAGAAGCAAGAATTACCTAAGCTGGCATAGCTGCCAAAAGGAGTGAGCTTCGCTTACAAAATAGCATCCACCCTATGACAGCTATACCATGGCCTTGCTCCAAACTGGCATGCAGGGGCAAGGGGGATCTTCTTCACTGTTGTGGAGCAAGAGTAGCAAGAAGCTACTTTCCCAGCTCTCTGCTGCAGCAACAGGCTTTTCCCTGGAGAAGAGCACCTGAAAGGAGGGAAGGTTGTAGACAAGCCTTCCAGTCCTTACACTCTCTAGAGCAACTGGCTGGGACCTGCCGCTGTGCTTGTCACATCCATGCTCCTCCTGAGGGGCTGTTGACAGGATCCCCAGAGCACTTTGTTCACACACTATTGACATTCATGGTGTGCCTCATGTTTCCCACAGTTAATGATCCGGATTGTCTGCAGATGCAGGCAGACATCACTGCTCAGACCTGTGGTGCTGACGAGCTAGTTACAAAAATCATGTTTTACCTAGAGTGACTAAATACATATAAGGTTTGTGAAAATTGACCTTTCTTGTTGGATGAGTTTCAGGAAACAGTTTTTCACTTAATGACTGGCTTGAATCCAGGCCAAATTGGTAAGTCTGTAAGTCTGGACTAAGCAAGTAATTTTGAACAAATTATTTATTCAGTGAAGATAGCTGCTTTTCCTCACTAGTACATAGTTCATGGGCAGACTGTGAAACTCTTTAACTTACTTGTAATTCAAAGTTATTCATACATTTCTTCACATAATAATTCTTGGTCTAAAACTATTTATGAAAAGATTATCAGTGCCTGCCATGAAGAGACATGAAGGAATGGAAATTATGTCTGGTTCAGAATCAGCTTGAAAATGTAGATGGATATGCTCTAATGTGAAGAAACTCTTCACTGTTCAGTGAATGTGGCTGGTTTTCCTCAAGTCATTTATTTGACAGACCAGTTTTTCTGGCGTTTGACCAGCTCCATAATTCATAGAGAATTTCCCTCCCCCCTGCCCATCATTTTCCCAGCTCTGCTGAAAGCCTTGCAGCCAGACAGCTGTTCTGAATGAAGTGTATATATGGCCTCATATTGGTTCCTAGTAAATAGGTACACTGGTGTGAAACCACACATACTGCCTTGGGGCCACCTTTGCAGAGGACAAAAGGACATGGACACTTGCCTGCCCGCTTTGTAATAGAATTGGCCCCTCTGGTATGAGCTGCAGTTAATAAACATCAGTATAGCAGCACGAACTTTCTGGTGTGAAGGGCAACACCTGTACCTGCTGTGCTCTCAGAACAAAGCTAGCCTGCAGTACCTTTTAGCATCCCTTAACTGCTCACAAAGAGAAAGGTGAGGAGGGAGACCCTCTCTTTCCAGTCCTAATTCTCTCCTGCCTCGGGGCAGAGCTCATTTGGGCATTGCTCACTGAATCCTTCAACTCTTCTGCAGAAAAGCTGGCACTACCTGGGGTTTCTGCTTGGCATCCCAGACCAGGACATTTATTTAAACCTTCAACTCCCTTTCCTCCAGTGGTAACATAATTCCTTTGGTTAACCCTTTGGTTAACCTCAAACCAAAGAGACTGATTCCTTTCAACTCCATCATCTTTCCTCCCTTCACTCTCCACTATTCCCCTCCTGCAGCCCTCACCTTGTTCTTTTACCTGCTTCACTTCTTTTTTGGTTTTTGTGATTCACAGCTTTTCTCTTTAGGCTTTGCTATTTTGGGGAGGAGGATGTCTTTCCTGGCCCCAGCTAGTGCTCTTTCAAGGTCTGGCTTGTTCTTTATAATATATCCCATTTTTTTTCTTTATTTTATATTACAATGGAGCCTCCAGCTGGTATTAATAATCGCTGAAAGGAGAGTTCCTACCCAAAGAATTTAGAATGCAGATGGATTAATTCCATAGGTTAAGGAGACCAATCCTTTTATAAATATACAAAGGTATCAAAACAGTAATTAAAATTATTAAAAACCTGATTTGGTTGTATCAGGATTATAAGTATTAATATAAATACTAATTTAGGTAACAGACCATTTTAAAGATTCTTGCTTGCCTGTAGGTTGTTTTTATTCTGGCCTTGCAAGATTTTTAACCTATCTTCAGTATTGCAGAGTGGTAATAAAGTCAGTTATCCTGGATCTTATCTTTATTTTAAAATACCTTATTCTTTCTCACTCAGCTCTGCTTTTTTTGGTTCTGGTAGCCCTCTGCAAAATAGAATAAGTATTTTCATTCAGTTCTGCAGGTGGTGGAAGACGTAAAACATTAGAATGGGTCCTTTAAAACAGCTGTAAACTAAAATGATGCTTGTAAACTGAAATACTGCAGTTTTCTTCACCCTGAATTTTAAAATAGTTTCATGAGGTAATTGAGCCTTAAAGGATCTGGATTTTTAAAACTCTATTATGTTATTATGCAGTTGCCACAGGGGGAGCATATGCTTGCTGCCAAAAATCTAAAACTGGAATCTTGGATGTTAAACAGATAAGATTAAGTCATAGACTTCAGCTGTACTAGAAGCAAGCACAACATTCATCTGAAGCATGTGACAGCTATGTCCTGGAAAAGTGTTTCTAGACAGGCATTCTTGCCTGCTTACATACACTGAAATAGGCCATTCTCATTCATTCAGTCTGCTGAGTTTTAAGCACCTCTGTAGAACTATTTGCTTGAATGTTTTTCCCATTTTCCTGAAGTGTGGCATTGCTTCTTTAAGGAGACTTGTAAATGAAACCTTTCACCTAAGATGGTTATCCTATTAAGGATTTCTGCTGTTTTTATTGGTCACTGGAAACACACTGTGCCATTTGGGTTTTAAGACTTACTTTTTCTTAATTGTATTAGTGGGTTTGAATCTACGTCGGATTACAGGTATCAGTTTGTGCACATTCTGTGTTACATTTTATTGTGCCCCAAAACATGACAGGCATTGCACTGAACAGAAGAAGAATATAATCACTTCCCTGAAGAATTTACTATCTAACTTTAGATTAAAAAGAGAGTAATAAACAGCAGGAGGAGATGGAGTGAGGAACTACCTCACACATTACAGCAGTAAGATCAAGCTGTTAAGCTGTTGGGGCTTGTAAACACCTCAATTGCTTAACTAAATGGTTTATTTAAAATAATTATGATCAGTGAGCCACTAATTGTAGGCACCACCAAAATGAACTCAAAGGGAGGGATTTGAATGAAAAGTTCAAATTCAGTGAACCAGAATCAGCATTGCATCTCACAAACCAGGCATCCTGAGATGGAAAAGCTTGCTGGAGAGATAGGTAAGCGGGACATCAAGACTGATGTCACTGGTAAGTGGAGAGAGCAAACCTCTATACACAGAAAGCGTGCAGTTATGCAGGGCACTAAAGGTGAGAGCAGACAGTTTAAATCTAATGTGGTGGATAAAGGAGAGCTACTGGACTGATTTGAAATGGATTTAAACGTCTGAAGTGTTCCAGGTGACTTAGCAAGGTCAGCACCAGCGTGTTAGGGAAAGCGTGGACCTGTCGCCAGGTGGAGCAGACTGACGGGAGAGGAGGCATGTAGCTTTCAGGGATAGACCCTGGGATGAGTGCTTATCCACTGGAGCAGAATAAAAGTCTGGAAGATTAATGCATAAGCACTGCAGAAGGTTTCTTACCTAGACCTCAGTCACCTATCCCTCATCACTAGAGTAGCCCACCCCTCTTCGTATCATGGCTCCACATTAATAGCCCTCCTAAATCTCCTTCCTACAATGTCTATCCTGAAATATGTATTGGAATGGGGTCCAAGTGCTGTCTTCTAGGTTATATATGGTTTGGTGGCACCAGTGCACTTCATACCAGGTAAATGTACATTGCAGCAAGTGCCAAGTTTGCTCAACAGTGAGGTCAAAGACTGACAGAAAAGGTATCTTAAATTGATCTTCACATACAGATAAGGCCCAGTGACAGAACTGCACTTGGACATCTTTGGCATTGGTGTCCGTAGTCTGTATAACACTAATATGAAAAATCAAGCAGCACTAAAATGCAAACATGCAGTTGCCCCATCTAAGTAAAACACACTTCAAACCTCTTGTTAAAGAAACTTGGATGTCCCAGATGACTTGGTTTTTGTGCTATTGCAAATCCCCAATCGTCTATACCTCTCTCTTTGATGGTCTCAGATGGTTAACATCTAGACTTTATTATGTTACTGAATCTTGTATGTTGTCAGGCAGCACCACATCGATTAAATCACACTCAGGAGAGAGCTAACCACAAAGCCATAAGAATTCTTGACAGGTCATTCTTGCTTGAGCCTGGTTTCTTCTGTATAAAGATTAAAAATCTTGTCACTGATGGTGAAGAATGAAGTACATGCAAAACAATGGAGCATCAATAACTCATAAAAAGCACTTAACAGAAGTGGCAGAATTTGAACGAGATGATGTATACATTAAACAAAATAACATTAGTAGTAATATTGAAGATTGAGAGTACTGTAAAATAATTTCACTAAATATTTAATGCAAGTACTAATTGACAGTGATTGTTCATTTCAGTGATGAATGAGTGTAAGAATTTTATTTTTATTCAGCATTGTACTGAACCCAGGCAAATAACTCCTTTGCATTTTGCATCATTTTTTTTCCTGAATTTTCCATGTTAACAATATTTGAAATGAACGGGTTCTCATTCTCTGTTCTGCTAGGTCTGATTTTACTCTGCTCTTTTAGAATAAAGCAACCCTAAAATAGGCAACCTACCTAGAAGATTCTTGACTTCCATGATGGCAGCTACTTTATTCCTTTATCTTGGTTACTGGTGTAGGAGTTTTGGCTTTAGAAAAAAGACTATGATCAATATACGTTTGCATTATAGTTTATTTCTACCTTCTGGCCTGCTATAGGAAGCTGGTGTAAACTGGAGCTACATTCTCAAGCAATGAGGAAGCAAACTGACAGAGTTATGACTTGTTCAAAGGCCCATTCTGGTAGCCAGATAACCCTGGAAGAGAGCAGAAGCAGCCCAATATTTTTACCTACCTTCTGTCTCTGCAGGTTTCCGTCGGGTGAACAGAAACCTTGGACAGGGGAGCCATTTGAGATCTGCATTTTTCCTCCTTCTAGTGCTTTGCATTCTGAACTCTCAGAAAAGGTACGAAGTCCTGATGGTTGAAAGGCAGCCTATGCTGGGGAGCTACTTTGGGAAATAAATGGCAGTGGTTTAATTGGACTTAACAATATTATCCTATCCCATAACACACGTGAAGAGGGAGAAGCCCCCAGGAGTTTAAAGTCTCGAAGCTTATGTTTTTAAGATGTGGTCTTCAGCAGCTGGATTTGAATCAGGAGTCAAGATTAAAAAGAAGGCTGACAAACACAAGTGGCTTGAAATGATGATTTTTTGGGGAAACTTTCAGTCCAGAAATACCTTTGTTTTTATGGAATGCTAAGACAACTATGAAGTTGACTTAGCAAGCCTTATGTCTTTAGGTCTCCATTCATTACAGAGAGCTGTACACTTCCACAGGAAAAAAAAAGTGGAGCCAGAGAATTGAAAACATTGGCCTACAGCTTCTTGATAATCTTTATCTGAGAAGCAGGGCTGTCTCTCAAGGTATGTGGAAGAATTCTTACAAATACAGAGAGAAAAGTGTTCTTTCTGTAACTGAATAATCTAAATGACTACTATGGCCTCCCTGTGGATTTCCTATCCAAATGCCAAGTCAACCTGTTCATGATTACCCTGTGAGAGCCAAAGAGTTCACAACCTGCAGTGGGAAGACTGCAGAACATAATAAAAAGGAACCTAGAAAAACCGAGACTGCTTCACCACATTATTTTTATTTAATACATTATTAAATTGCAGCAGTCTGACTGAAGATGCTCATAAGGTTATGCTTTCCGTGTCCTTTTTAAATTGTCAAAGGATTCAAGTCACTGAAAAAAAAAAAAAAGGATAGAACAAAGTGTGCTACAGAATATTTACCACTAACACTTAGACAGTCTTGCTGTACTTGAGACAGGCCACCCCTCAGGCAAATTTGTGTAATCTACACAACACGCAATTTCCATAGGCATGAACACTTGCTGGGCAGGATTAAGGTGAAGAAGATTTGCACTGCTGGAGAGCAGTCAGGTTGCTACTTCCAGGGATGGATTCTGGAGTTGTTTGGTGTATTCAGTATTTTTGGAGGACAGAGACGCAGTTGTAAACTGTTTTTAGCCTAAAGTTTAACGTAGTGGGGGTTATAAGTAGTCCCAGATGGTCTCAGCACTTTGTTGCTGCAGGCAGGATGGTGATTTCAGGGAATGCTCGTGGGCTGATGCAGGAGTACAAGATGTGAAGGCATGAAGTGTTCCAGTCCCTATAAGTTTGCAAGCCAGGGAAGGAAGGAGAAGTGCCGCAGGGCCTTCAAAGGGATTTGCAATACCTCCCTTGTAGGATGTCTGATTTTTGTCTCATTCTTGGCAGAAGAGCACACAGACCCATACTATCATCTGATCTGCTGTGGGGTTGCTAATCCCCTGCTGCTAATTCTGCCTGCTCTGCACCTCTGGGGTTTGCAGCTGCAGCAACCATCACCTGAGGAACACAGAGAGTAGGGCTCTAGCCCAGAGCTGCAGCTGCTGCTGCAGATGAGGCTGAGCAGTGAAGAGCATGAGCAGGTGAGGAGTTGCCACTGCCTTCTCTTTCTCAGGCTGTAGCATCCGTGGGCAATGCTGCCTTTCCCCCTGCAATGAGAACAACCTGTGTTCTAAATGTGGCCCAGCTGGACCAGATCTGGCTTGCTCAGCATAAATAGTGCTGGTCTGAAGCTCTAATTAAATCAAAGTGAGGATAATAACCTTCTGAAACCATAGAGGGGACTCAAAACTTCAAACAAGCCATTTCAGTAAGAAGTAAAATTTGGTTTTTGTTCTTGTCCAGGCTTTTAGAAGGTGTTTGTTAGATCAAGACAGCTATTATGACCTAGTATTATGCCTTAAAATACCCATCCAAATAAATCCTTGGTGAATTTTAAGGTCAGGAAAGACTTTTGTGACTATGAAGGAATAGATCAGCTCCAGTTCCTATTTCAAAGAAATGCCTTGGAGCCAGGAAAGCAGTTTTCTGGCCCTTAAAGGAAAAAGGGTTATATTTGATATATTGTCTAGGGCTGACTATTTGGGACAGACACATCTGACCCAGAGGTGGGTGTGAAGAGAGGACTTGCAAACACAGCAGAGTCGTGTGTGTTAGGTGCTTGCATTGTTCTAACTAACAAAGAAACCAAATACCTATAGCTCTGTCAGCTCCCCTCTGACTGGTGTGCTTGTGCATTTGGTGTTTTAGCAAGTGATAGGATGCAGGAGGGTTGGCTGCAGAGGTTTGGGCAGGTGCTGGAAAGAAGTGGGCGAACACTGTAGTCTGGTTCATGGCTGTGTTGATATGCAAATAAAGTACAGCGAGTAATGAAATGTATGTGTTGGTTCACACTGAGCCAGGTAAATCCAGTTTGAAAAAAGAGTCTGGTGGCATATTAGATTGCTTATAGGAATAAAGCACCTACTTTGTAGTCTCACTTTCACACCAGTAATTAGCATTAAATTCCTGTTTTGGAAAACGGTTGGGTTCTGCTGAGGTTTTTTTGGAAACAAAATGAAAAGTTTCTGTGCTCCTGAGTGCTGGCTTATTTATTCTGTTCTTTGCATAGGATAACTCGTGAAGGCTTTCTGCTTCATGCTGAATTTGGCTCAGGTTTAAATGTGCTTTGCATATTTTCTTATCCTGTAACTGTAATTGCTTTCAGTGTGCCTTGATTACTGTCATCTACTGTCATGCCCTAGTGCATCTGACCAGTTACAATTGCGCAGTAAAATAGCACTTTGTGTGAATTTTATCTGTGTCTACAATTTTTATGTTGCAATTGTATGATACCCTGATTGTACCTCTGATATTTTGATGCTTACTCCCTTAAGGTGGATCTTGAAAAGATCCACTGAAGTCCTGTTCCTTAGTAAATTGCCTGGAACAGATAAGCAAGTAGAGCACACTTACAGACCCTCTTTTGTTTTCCTGCTTATGCCAAATCCACTTATTTTTTCTTGGCCAGCTGTCTGAGGCATAATTATCGAGAACTGTAACTATCAGATTTAGGTGAAGCTTTTATGTGGAGATTGAATGCCTTCTATTTCATAGGAAAGCTTACACTACAGAACAGAAGAGATAACTGGGAAGCTTTGAGTTATGTCTCTGCTCCCTTGCAGGTGGGGTGATGCTCTCCCAGTTGCAGAGGACTCTCCTAGGGCTCCACTTCTACTGTTTTTCAAAAAATTTTGTTGTTCAACCAACCACTCACTCTTACCACAGCCCCCACCTCAATCACAACTTTTAACTGTCTTGTCTCTCCTCCTGTGCCTGTCTCCAGATCTGTTTTTCTTCCTCTTTGATGGTTCAGTACCCTCCCTTTCTCTCCACTTTCTTCATTAGGACAACTTTGAATCCTGCACATGATCCACCACCATGATCTTCTCTTCCTCCTAGCCTCCAGAGTGCCATGTGCCTGTTACTGCCACTATTCCTAACTCAGCACTCACCATCCATTCTCCCTCTTCCTCTTATGGCCTCTCTAATGCCTCAAGTTTCAAAAATGTTTGTAGCCTTCCAGCCTTTCCTCACATCTTCCACACTTGAGCCCTTTGGTCTCTTTTTGTATGACATACACACACACTCCCCCCACCCTAATATATATATATATATGTATGTATATAAACACTTTCAGCATGGTGTTTGGCCCCTTGAGGGTTCCTTGCTACCTTTGCCCTATTTAGCTTTATTCCCAAGGGGGACAAAGTTAACCAAGACATATAGTGGGGCAGGTCATGTAGCTAAATCAAACTTGGAGCTGCAGGTACAGGTATGGGAGGATCTAGGTAAGGAGGCCTGTTAATTAACAATTTTTTTGTGAAGGTTCAAAGGAGCAGAATGAGCTTTTATACTCAAATGAATTCTTCTCTACTGCCAGATAAAGGATCTAAGGATTTAAGGCTGGAGTGTGAAGGCCAGTCCTGTTAGTAGAAGCTCAACCAGAGAATAATACAAAATCTGCACTCACTGTTGCTTGGCTTCACTTGCAACATTTGTGTCTCTCTAAGTCATGTCTCTTCCTTGATGTTTCTTCTTGTTTTTCACTTTAATTTGTTTTGTCCCTCAAATTTAAAAGAACCCTTCATTGTAAAGTGGTAGCAACCCCTCCATACACGTGTCTATTGCTAAATGAATTACATTATTTAATTAGCAATTGTCTTGTAAATAATTGAATTGAGTCATACGTAGATTTCAGTCTAAGGTGCTATTCAACTTGGTGTTAATTAAGGTGACTAATAAAAGAGATAAAAAAACATGAATAATGAAGTCAGTCTCTCTACCACCTCATCCACAACACTTACATGGCCTTGGTTACCTGGAGATGTAAGATGAAAAGCTCTTTTTCTCAGCCAAGGGAATCTCTGGTTATGTTTTCTCTGGGTCTGTATTTTAAGCTGTCCAGGACACACTGACCCACAGTTACATTGTGCTACTGAGAGCAATTAGATTCACTTAGCTTTCCTTTTATTTGAGAGAAACTAGAATATAATAGTGTGGGTTTTTAAAAGAACTTTTAAGCACTATTTCAATCAAGCTTGTATAAGCAGGAGGTTTATTTTTTAATTTGTTTTTTTAATGTGAGAAAGAACTGCTAGTTTTTGAAAGGTTTTTATAGGTTTCACATCAACTTCTAAAATTCTGCTTGTTTTAAAGGAGCTGCCAAATGCTGGAAAGCTTGCTTGTTCTTGCTTTCTAGTTATCCTGGCATAATACCAGATGTAAGTCTCAAATGCTGATTAAATCTCAAAGAGAGCGGAGATCCAGAATTAGTTGCTTGCAGGATGTCATACCTTATAAACACCAGGGGAGAAATAAATTAACACATCTCAGGATGGATTATGGTAAAGGTCTAGAATACATAAGTAATTGTTTAATGATGTGACATCTACACTTCCTGTATTAAACTGTATTAGCTGAATCATTAATAGAATAATTAGCTGAACCAATACAGATAATAAGTTGTTGCCCTGCTGAGGCAGGAACAAGATATAGAGCAATAGATCAGGCAACAGGACAAAATTTTACGATCACTTTTCTTGCCAGTGGTAAAACTTGAAAGCTCTGCAAAAGATGCACTGAGCCTGCTTTCAAGGATGGTCTCCATAGCAGCACTATAGACTTCGGAGAAGGCTTTGTCAAGAGCTTATCTTGTCAGTTTTTACTGCTCTGTCACAGCCTGGCTCTACCGTCACCTGAAAAGCGATACCTGAAACCAGGCCTTGCTCTCTGCTTGAATGGGCAACTTGGCATAACCCTACTGGACCCTTGGGTGAGAATTTAGTGCTGTGGCTATGGTGTCTCTGCTCCATAAGGCAGGGACTAAGAATTCCTTAGCTAGAGCTTAGAGGTTCATCAGACTTGGTAAGAATCCAAATGGCCATGGCACAGGTTGGCAGGTTGCCGGATCTGAAATCTGACAGAGCTGCAGGTCAGGCTAAGAACAGTGTGTCAGGAGACAAAACAAATTCATCAGTTTACCATGTATTTTATTCCTGGGAATTCTAAAGCTTTGATGACTGAAAAAGAACAAAGCCCACCCCCCAAAACAAACCAACCACTTCCCCCTACCAAACCCCGTCTCACTGACAGAGGTCATGGTGTGTGGGGACAGGCTTTGTCACTGTTGATATTCCTCATGGAGTTGCTCAAAGCTCCTGACTGAAGTCTGATCTTCTAGCTGTATTTGGGGCAATCAAGAGCTAGAGCTTCACTGCCTGGGCAATAAAATAGAAGACTCCACGAACACAAGCAAAGGCATTAGAAGCCCCTCTGTTGGGGGTTCCCAGTATTACTCATATCTCTCCCCAACAATATTTCACTTTAAACAGCTCTTAATCCTGCCCAAGGGGGCAATAGGTCATTGTATCTTGCTAGGTTAACCTTCAGACTGGTTAAAGGCTTGTGTGCTGAGCCACTTCAGCTGGAACTATGCCAGCTCACTCGCCTCTTCAGACAAAACCACAGAAGCAAAGCCAGACACCAAAGCACCTACACTGTTTATAGCTGCCATCCTTGCTCAGCAGGTTTCCAGTGTTTCAGGTCTGGTATGGGTCCATAGCTGGCTTTAGAAATGATCCTGGGCAGGCCCAGGAAGACCTTTTCCAGACATATTTCTGGAATGACTACAACTAATAGTTTTATTGGTCATCCCCAAAGTCTCTGAACTCTTCTGACTCCTGGCTGAAGAAAGGAAGCCATCAGGTTTTTCTCTGAAGACTTCTTAGAGCTCCTTCTTGTCCTTGAGGGCCTCCATTCTTCCAGGCCACGAAGTCCTGGTGATTTCTTCACAGTCTGAGAAGTCTGAAGAGGTTGTGGAGTTGAAGAGGTTTAGGTTGGCAATTATGGACCATGCTTAAGGCAGATAACCTGGTTACTCTTCAAGGTGTGGAAGAGAGAGGAATTGTGAGTTAAAATCAGGAGGCAGAGCATACTGGCCACTTGCAGAGGCTTTAGTCAGGTTGAGAGCTCTCTGCTTGCTTTTCTCTGTGGTGCCAACCAGCTGCAGCAGCAGGGAAAGGGGGAAGGAAAGAGGAGCTCTCACAAAGCACTGGCTCCTACAGCAGGCTGTGCTTGCCTGGCATCACTCCTGGCTCTGAGTCAGCTGACAGCTGGGTAAAATTAGGTCACCTGCCAACATGCTCTTGGCTTTTAACATAATATTTGAGGTTAGGTAAAGAGATTAGTGAGAGAAAGCTGTCTCTCAGAATGGCGTGCTCGATCGAAGAATGTGTGGGTGCCTTGATTTGCTTTTATACAAGTCCTAATGGTCCCAAGGAAGTCCTGGCTATGATCACAGCTGCAGATTCAATCCTTTTGCTGTGGAAGAGACCCCCATGGGACTGCTGTGGACAGGAAGCTGGTACCTCAGAAAAGAAGGGGTAGATATGCTGCCTCCAGGGGAGAGACTGGTGGGGCTGGGTGTTTTGGTGAGCTGTCAGCCTGGCCACATGATGGGATGCTCAGTGAGGAGTGAAGTTTTCCTGCTCCCTAAGCCCTCCCCAACAGCCAGAGAGGAAGGGTGCTTGGGGAAGCAAGTTGTTTGGTCCCCCCCACTCCCCCAATCCCGAGCTGATGGTACAGCTGTTCTGCCAAAAGTGAATGTTTTTCAAATAGGCACTAGATGCTGTGTGAGCAACACAGACAAGAGGTTTCAAGTAAGAAGTAGAATTTTAATTCAGAACAAATGCAGAAGACTGCAATATGTGTGGTATGTTCAGCACAGCTTTGAGGCTTTGCTGTCTTGTTTTTAATTATATCCTGATATGATAGCACGCCACATTATTCATGTTCTTAATAATGGCTTGTATTGTTTAAGGAGATGCAGAGAGACACGGGGGATATACAAAGCTCAAATATTTTAAAACTAGTAAGATTCAACTACTTCATGTTTGTTTATTTTAAAGGGGTATGTTTTCATCTGCAGCAAACCCAGCATCTCTCAGTCCAGGCCAAGAGAGACTTCAGTGGGACTGCATGATTTAACTCAAAATCAGGGATCCATCACTGACTTGTTCAATGTAGGCTGCTACAAGATGTTGTACAAAATGTTTCTGCATCATCCTTAGGCAGAAAACTTGCTTGAGTATTAGTGTCTGTGAATAAAAATGATTTACCCTGGCAGGTTTGATATAATTAGTTTACATATCAACTAAGGGACTGACAGTCACGTTTATGTCACAAAAATATCTGGTGCTAGAACACAATGCTCTTAATGGCATTTGGTGAGGAAAGTTTTATCTGCAACCTGCTTTTTTTTTTTTTTCTTTTTCAAAATTAACTAATGAATTATTTTTTAAAACACCCTGATTTAATTTTACTGTTAACATGAATGAACTCCTGGAGTTCTAGTGTTCTACTGCCAAGCTGCCTCAACAGGGCCTGTTCTGTGATGCTGGAGGATGGGGATAGCGTCAAGTAACAGCACGGAAATTAATCTGAAAAAAAGATTATATTGTGCCAGGATTTAGAAAAGAATAGCAAATGAGAAAGAATTGGATTACAAGGAAAGTCATGAAACAATTAGCTGAGCTAGGTGATACAGAAGGAAATGTTCAAAAGGAGGTGGAGATAACTGGATGAAAAAAATCTAAACTTAGTGGGAGAGGACGACCAGTAAACTGGAAAAAGAGAGGGTCAAGGGAGAATGCTATTACTGTGTACATCCAGTGATAGCAAAATGACACATTTTCATACCCCACTGCTGTGTCTGAGCTCTTCTTAGTGACTGCATACAAAAGCCTTGCCCTATTAACATAGGCACAATCCAGGATCAATATTGTACTCACATCTAGGACCAAATCCTGTTTGCCTTGCTTTTCTAAACAGTGACATTGCTTAAGTAGAATTTATTTGCAATATGTTAGTTAATTTTATGTATCAGTAATTCCTCTTGAACAAGGAGACTAAATGCCAAGGAGAGAAGAGTGAGAGACTCTCAGTGGGTGTATCAGTAATTCCTCTTGAACAAGGAGACTAAATGCCAAGGAAAGAAAAGTGAGAGACTCTCAGTGGGAATTAGAAAATAATAAGGTATGTCTCAGTATCCAGACACATCTTAAACCATAACTCCATGCCTGCATATAGGGATTATCAATGATATCTGTTTCTTCATCCAGTTTGAACAAAAGTGTCATGTTCTGCTTAATAATGGCAGATACAGACCGAGATAACAGCGTTTATCATCTAAATCTGTCCTTAAAAGGAAATTATTTTTGTTTTGATTGGCATCTTAGAGTAATTTCAAGATCTAGTTTCCTGAAAATCACAAGAAATTACCTTAGTCAAAGTACAGAGTTGGGTTTTATACAACTTTCCTTTACAGGAAATGGTTTTACTATAACAAACTTGCACCAAAACTGGTGTATAGTTGACAGTGCACTGTTTCTTCCCAAGTCTGGATGTTAGTTTGGTTACAAGGAATGAGATCTCACAAAATACCCTGACAGACGACACCAGCTACCCGTAACTATTTTTCCCTTGAATTTAGACATTGTAGTACCTGATTCTACTTATAAAGGACCAATACTTTTGGTGACCTAATTTTGTAGAGACAACTTGCTTCTACTTTTTTTTTTTTTTAGTCCATAAAGGATGCAAATGAAAATAAGCCTGTGATTTAAAATTTTGCCTGAAATAGTGTACAAGTCATTTCATGTGCTAGTAATGGAAAATATTACAATGCCACCACAGTGGCACAGTATCAGCACTGTGTATTAGCATGATGCTTACGTAGAACACCGAAATTCTTTCCAGACCCTTGCAATTCATCCTGGAAGAGTGGAAGGGCATATCTCTTCGAGGTGGTCCTGGCATGAAATCCCAGATGAGACAAACTGGGAATGAATCACAGTGTATGTTATAAATATGAGCCTGAAAATGACTCAACTGGAAAATTTCAGAGCTCAGGTTTATGCTGAAGGAAGAGCGAATATTGCTGAGTAGACCACTTGTGCTTAGTCACTTTACAGAAGGGTTGTGGTGTGATCATGGTCTTTGCTTGAGATGGGCAGGGGTCTCCAGTATAATGAAAATGGATCCATTTTTCAAGGCAGGAGGTTCTAATCCCCTGGCATCATGTTTTGGAAGCTGATCCAGCTTATTATTCTGCATATACTGTGGTTTTTTTATTTCCTCCTTGGCTTATAAGGAAATACAACTTTTTCTTTGGGATTTGATGGGGATAAAGATCTGCACTTTGGGAGTTACCTGTGATTGAAGTGGGGTAAAGTGCTCAAAAATAAATCTTTTTTGTTGTTGTTCTAATTTGGTTTATGAAAGCTTCTGTAACTCTCTTAGAGGAGTAGGAGTTGCAGAAATAAAAATGTATGCAGGCTAAAGGGGAACTGAGGGGAAAAAACCTTTGATTGAAGTGCTATTATTATTGCTAAAATGTCAGAAATTTATATTATGCAATACATCTATAGTGTTTTAGGAAATAGAATTTCATTTGAAGACAGGGAATGCCCTCTCCCTGGTACATTTGCAGCCCTAACTTAATGATTAATGAAATCAGAGTCTGGGTATTTAACTATGTATAAAAATGATAATGTGCCAGCTTGTGTCTTGGGATAATGGAGGCAGACTAGTCCTGACAGTCATCCAAAGGGATTTAATTTCCCAGACATTTAATCCAAGCTGTTTTGTGCCCGGGTCTGCACAATGTTATATTTCAATGCAACACTATATAGCAAAGACATTAACATCTTAGAAGGTATATCATATGTGATAAGTTTTTCATTCAGGAGAGTCATAGGACAGTGCCAAAATGCCATGTTGCAGAGTTTGGCTGTCATGATCAATTTGTAGCATGAGATAAGTATCTACTTTATTTCTTGTAAATCAAAATCAACAGTGAAAACTATTTATTGCCATAGGGACCATGTTTAAAATTCCAGAAGCTACTCAGTTGATTAATTTGATCTGGGAAGTTTACAGACTGCTTGAATAGTAAATATCATCTTAATTTAAAAAAAAATAAAATACAACTTTGGTAAGGATATATGATATAAAATCCCCCAACAAATCAAGATTCTGAGAGATGATCAAAATCACATCAGAGAGATGAATGAAATGAAATTAAGATCTTACACTGAAAATAACATTCCTATCTATAGCTCTTCACCGTGTCTTCCTACCTACCCAAGGACTCTAAATAGCACATAATTATAATGTATAAGTGTTTCTCTAGATTATTATTCTGTATAGCATTTGAAAGGTAATGTATTCACCCATTTTTACACCATATTCCTGTATTCAGGGGAGGCCGCCTCAGAAGCATGAGAAGACACTCATAGTCTCCATACAAATTGATCAGCATATTAAAAATACCTCCTTTTATTCCTAACTCAATCTAAAAGAAGCTATACTTTATTTTAAAATAAGTTTTCTGATAAAGCAGCTCAATAGTGTGTAATTTCATTCTAGTAAAGTTTTACGAGAACAGATATTGTCTGTTTTAAATTATATTACTCAAGGTAGCTGGCTGAAGACTTCAGTAGAGAGTTACAAAATCAGCAAAGCTATGGAAAAGGCCAACAGCAGTATACTTCAGAAACACAGTCCCATCCAAAACAGAAGTGATTTTACCAAAATATCAGAGCTCAGACTTCTGTTACTCATGTTTTGCTTACTCTTCTTATTTCCCATTGGGAAAGACACATACTCAAATTTTTTTCATTTGTGTGGCTTCTACCTTTTTTCTTTATGCCTCAGTGAGATGTGGGAAACAGGAAGGAGACTCTAACTTACCCTTCTTAAAAAAATACACCTCTTCCCCTTCCAAATATCTACCCCAGCTCTGGTGGATGGACCTTGTCTGGATGCCAGATGCCCACAAAGCCTCTCTATCACTCTCCTCCTCAAGTGGACAGGGTAGAGAAAATATAATGAGTTCATGAGCTGAGATAAGGACAGGGAGAGATCATTCTCTGATTACCATCATGGGCAAATCAGACTGAATTTGGGGACATTAAGTGAATTTATTACCATCAAAACCAGAGCGGGATAATGAGAAGTAAAACAAACCTTAAAAACTACTTCCCCCCACCCTCCGTCTACCCAGGCTCTACCTCTTACGCCCCAGCAGCTCAGGGAGATGTGGAATGAGGGTTATGGTCAGTTCTTCACACGTTGCTCCTGCTGCTGCTCAGGGAGAGGAGTCTTTCCCCTGCTGCACCATGGGGTCTCTCCCACAGAGGACAGTTCTCCATGAACATCTCCAGTGTGAGTTCATCCCACAGGCAGCGGTTCTCCACAGAAGGGCTGCACACATGAGGCACTCTTCCACCACGTGCAGTCCTTCAGGGACAGGCTGCTCCAGTGCCGGTCACCGACATGGGCACACGTCCTACCAGGAAATCTGTTCCAGCGTGGGCTTGTCTCTCCATGGGTCTGCAGGTCCCTGCCAGGAGCCTGTTCTGGCACAGGCTTCCCACAGGGTCACAGCCTCCTCTCAGGCATCCACCTGCTCTGGCATGGGTCTCCCCCATGCGCTCCAGGGGGATCTCTGCACTCCCACTGATCTCCGTGGGCTTCAGGGGCACAGCTGCCTCACTATGGTCTGTACCATAGGCTGTATGGGAATGTCAGTTCTGGCACCTGGAGCACCTCCCGCCCCTCCTTCTCCAGTGGCCTTGGTGTCTGTGTAGCTGTTCTCCTCACATATTCTTACTCTGCTGTTCTCTGGATGCAATTACCTTTGCAGTGTAACTTTATTTCCGTCTTAAATCTGTTATCACAGAAGTGCTATTGCCATCTCTGATTGGCTCAGCCTTGGTTAGAGGCATGTCCATCCTGGAGCAATCTGGCATTGCCTCTGCTGGATGGGGTGAGATGCTTCTCACAGAAGCCATCCCTGTAGCCAGTAACTCCCCACCACCAAAACGTTGCCCTGCAAACTTAATACAGCAGCTCAGTCCTTCCCTGTTCCTGTGCCCTGTCATTCCCCACCTGAGGTGAGAAGCTTGACTCTAAAGCAACTCTCCTTTTTGCACAAGCTTCATATATGAGGGCAAGAAAAAGCACAGCTGTATCAGCTTTCCCTTGAAAGGAAAAGGAAAATAAAAGCAAAACCCCAAGGGCATTCACAGCCAGTTCTTGTTCCCCTTTTGGTGGGTAACTGAGTTTGGTTTCACCCTTCCCTTTTCTGATTGAAGGTGGGATGAAGGCTGGTGGACTGGTCTCTTCCCTGGGACACAAAAGCACAACCGCTTGGCAGTGAGAGCATCACAAACTGATCTGGATAAAATCAAAGTAACTCATGTCTGGGACAGTAAGGCAAGTGGCTGGGATAGACTTAGTGCTCTTCACAGTGGCAAGCATCGGGCTACATCTTGGATTTGTGCTAAAAACACTATTAAAAGTACAGGAATGCTTTTGATACTGCTGAGCAGGGCTTACACAGAGCCAAGGCCTTTTCTGCTTGACATACTGCCATGCCAGGAAGGGGCTGAGGTTCTCAAGGAGTTGTGAGGGGGCACAGTCGAGACAGTGTTAGTCTTCATGTGTGTACACGTGTGTTTTAACCCAAGAGGAAACCTCAAGCTAGTTGTGACTTTTATTTATTTGCATACAGCTTCACTCCATACAGCTCCAGCTGTATGTTGCTAGCCACTGAGGTAGCATTTTCAGCTCTCATCTCACAGTGAGGGCCTATAGCTGCCCAAAAACTCTGTGTTTAAGGCTCTCCATACTAGAGTGGCTCAGGTGCCCCTTATGGCTTGGCACGACACCAAGCACGAGCACAACAAGGGTGTTGGGTCTTGACATATTTAAAAGAAGAAACAACCCTGTTGAATATTGTTTAGTATCACAGAATAAAGGTGCGATAAATACTGTTTCAGTGTTAGAATTTTGTCTCCTGCATATCAGATCTTTGAATTTCAGGGTACCTAGAGTCTGTAGGGATCGGTGCCAATTTGTGAACGTAGCTTTGATGCTGCATGTTAAGAAAGCAATCCAGAATGATTTACTTTTTCCCCCAATAGTCTTTTCCCCCTTTACCCAAAATAAACCGTTCAGGACGCAAGTGTAAATTTGCAATTTGCATACAGAAGTGTGTGTGTGCACTATCGTGGTGTTACTGAAGCTCTCGGCAGCCCAGGCCAGGAAATGTGATAATTGACGGGTGGGACATAGCACCCGGCACTGCTGGGAAATGCCCCAGAACCAGTTCAGCTGCTGGCTGAAGGGAAATCTCAGCCCTGGGAGCTGTGGATACTCTGTTACTGTCTGAAGAAGGAGAATAAAACAATTGCTATTTACACAGGGATTAGGAAAAAAAACCTTTCTGAGTTGGTTCATTCTTTTATTCATTTAGAAAGAAGGAAAACAGATAATCGTTGAAGAAATTTTATTCTTATTTCTGATATTTCTTGCTGGAATTGCTGGGTGGAGGTAAAGCCAGCAATTAGCTCTCGTTCATTTTCCCCTTCACATGGACTCTCTGCTTTATCATTTCCTTGGGATCCCAAACACTTGTCATGTTTTTTAAAGTCACGATTTGTTTATTCTCATGTTGACAATATATAAAGTATTAAAAAATCCCCCAAAATATTTAATGTACTAGAAGATATTCCAATTAATTAGTACAATCACAATATTCTCAAGGGATCTTGATCAATTTCCAGAATTTGTTTATTTGTTTTTGGTTGTTTATTTATTTATTATTAGATCTTCTTGAATGGTTTTGGAAGGTGTCTAGGTAAAGGGATAAATATGGCAGTTCCCTGTGTGGCTGTGTGTCCCACAGTGTGCTACAACCTTGTCCATTTTGAGAATTAACCTGTCATCCACATGATTATTTATCTGTTTTTTTGCAATAAATCTAGTTAAGGAACTTCTGCTCTAAAAATCAGAACATCCAGAAAGCTTCAAGTTAGAGGTGGGAAATTAGAAATAATCAGATGATGATGGAGAAATTAATGACTTCGGTGCCTTAGCTCTTACGTATGTTCTAAATCAGCATAGAAATATGACCTCGGAAAGGTTTTGAATGCCAGAAATCTGAGGAAACTGATATTGAGATGGAAAAGACTTGATTTTGTAAGCTTTTCCATCCTCCCTCGTATTATGTAATTGTAGTTTTGTGGTGGTGGGTTTTTTTAATAAGTGGTGCTAGAACACTACGTAGGTTTGGTGCTGTTAGGGTCTCTCCCTTCACTTAGAGGGGACACCTTGCAGACAATGTAATTTCCTTTGCCTGGGTTGCAAGACAGCAATTAATCATAGCTATCCTGTTGGTTTTTCATGCAAGTTTCAAACACCTCAGAAGAGATTGAAAGCCCAAAAGCTGCTTTTCTTATATGGATGGATCAAGCAGCCACAGCCTGCAATAAATTTCAGTAGCTGTAAGGTGGGAGTTGAACAACTTAATGATGACATCACTTATTGTTACCAAACTCTCAGCTACGCAGCCTTTCCTTCTGTTAGCTAAATAACTGAATGTCTGAATTAAGCTGTTTTTACAAGTAGGCTATTCCCCCACTAAACCTGATTTTCTTCTAAGCAAACTAAAGCATGGATCTGGTTTGCTTTTGTTCAAGGTTCATTATATTGCAGACTCTGAAAAAAACTTCATCAAGTGTTGCAAAAATGCTGCCTAAAAATTAATTGCATGTTACTCCTAATTATTGTAGTGTTACAGTTCTTTTTCCAGATATTTATATGCAATGATTATCAAATCCTAGATATTGGCAATAAGCAATGGGCTGAAAATTGTTAACTGGAAATATACAGCAAATCTGAGACTGAGAGGGATTAGGGAGAGTCAAGACTGACTAGCAAGGTATTTGCTAAAAGATAAGAAGATAATCTATGTACATAGTGTAATATTTAACTGAACCATCCTACAAGAATGAGTCCAATCGGTGCCTCATTTTTCTCAATTCAGTTTCTGAGTTCCTGGCTACTTACATTTCTGAAGAGAAGAAAATAAGTTAGTGATTTTTTTTTTTCTTTATTATGAGGCAAGAAAGGATCTTTTTTTAGGTAAATAAATTTACAGAAAATTTCAGACTTGAAACTTCATCTCTCTTGCAAAGTCTGTAAACCTTAGTTGTGTATTTTTTTTTTAAATACTGCTACATTATCCAGTGCAGATTGCCTGGCAGTAATTGGAGAAATTTCTTTTTTTTATATGTGAAATTGTCAATAGTCAAAATGAAGTACAACTTTCCCCCTCATTTTTTATTCTGCAAACCAGAATGCTATGTATACTGAACGGTTTTTAAAAACTGAGCTCCTGTTTTAGGATCAGCCATCCCCTTAAATGTTCACAGTCTCTTACCAAGTGAAATAACAGAATAAAAATAAACTCGTGACTCTGAAAGCATTGATGGCTGCAGAAAGACTTTTAGCCCTTTAAATTGCAGGTTGCAGAAACATTACACTGAATCATTTAATCCTGAAATTGCTTTCTAAATTCTGGATGTCTTGCATGGAACTACCCAGCTACCGAAGAGATCTTGATGTAAAGCATGATGGCTGGCAAATTACAACTGAGTTTGGTGTGAAATAATAGCAAATCATTCCATTGACAGAGCAGGAAGAAAATCTGACTGCAAGAAAACATTTGTGAAGAGTCTATTCTTCTGTAATTAGCAGTTTAGCTTTTTTCTACTTTGTATGTTGTTGTGCTGAATCTCTGATTTTGTACAGGCGGTGTCAGATCTGGTACATCTATCAGCACACTTAATAAATATAATTCATATTTATATGTAAATTCCTGAATCCTCACTCATTCCCTAATATACAGTGCACTTTGCAGTGCAACAAATCTAGGGGTCACCGTAGTCAGCTGTGCCCTGAGTGGACCAGATCAGTGTTTTGGGTGGGGAAACCTCCTTTCCTGTATTCAGTCAGAAGCATTAGAATAGCTTAGGAGCCAGGGATATGTCATGTAAATGAACTCAAGCAGCTCTACTACCTATTATGCTCACAGTTTCCTTCTATTCTGAGGGGCCTCATTGAGTCTAGGAATTAGTACAGCCCTAGGGCTTCTCTATTTGATTAACCAGAGCCTGGATTTGTTAAATGCCCAGACATGCTGCAAAGTCCTTTTTCCTTCTTGGAAGCTTTTGAGTAAGGATTCAAAGGTGAAAGGGCTGGAGGTTAAAGTTCTGACCTCCTCTCCTCCAAACCCCTTCCCTTCAAGAAGGAAACAAAACAAATCACTTAAGCATGTGCCTATCCAACTCAGCATTGCCATCTCTCATCTGTTTTGTGTTGAACTTAAGGCTTTAGTTGTGGTAACTGAGGTTCAAATCTTCAACTTTAAACCCAGTTTTGTAGTCCTTGTGGTTCTGGGCTACAGATTGAAAATGAGTCCAAGGAAAAGAATATCTTTAAGAAAATACTGGCCTATTACTTTTGAACGTAGTGCTTCACTCAAAACTTCTGAAAACCTGCATTTGGCAATATCCCTAGTTGAAAACATGGGATTGCTTCCAGCAAAATAAATGGGACTTAACATGTGTTTTATAAACTTTAGAGAGTTGGGAGCTGAGAATGACTTATGGACGATTTTGCAAAAATGTGATATACTACTTACAGTACAGTTTGCTAAGTGGAAAAATGAACTGTAATTTTGTATTGTGAGCACAGTCCTTTCAACTGTGTTCTGCTGTTGGGGGGCTGGGATTATTTGGAGACTTCATTACACAGAAGATCAAATTCCTCATTGCCTTCATGAAACTGCTGAGTGACAGAGTGTCCTGTGGTCAGTGGTGGTCACAGGGAACGTGTCACATATTTGTTGGCTGGGAACAACATAATTAGCAAAACCCATACATAGTTACCTATTTAGGGAAAGAAGCCCTGGGATGATGATTCAGGCTTAAGCTGTGGATTTTAATATTCCTCCTAGGATTTTTCTCTCTCCCCTGCCTGTGAGGAGGCGGTAGAGAATTGGACAAGGTGGAGTAATGGACGAGTGGAGTGCTTTGTACTTGGCAGGGTTTGCAGTCTGGGGCTGTATTTTTCCTTTCTGCAGCATACCCCCTAGGGAAGATGCCTGTATGCAGAGTGTTCAATTATCTAAGCTGTCAGGAACATGCATATTGTCAAAATGTAGGCTTGCAGCAGATTCCTGGTGATCTTTACAGATGGCCCAGGTCTCCTCATACCTTCAGCTTAAGCGCTGGATTAATCATTTCAATCATTCACCCTAAGTGGGGTGAGTTCTGGGTGTGTATAAGAGATAAATTACACAGGAAAGAGCCAGCTACGGTAGAGGTAGGGCTGCTTTTTTGGTTTTGGTTACTTTGGGTTTTGTCCGCCAGCTAATTAGGTACGCTACAGCAAATAAACATAGAAGATTGCTAATCTCATCCCAGAAGGTGCTAAAGACATTAAGGATATAAATGTCATCTTCAGAAAGAGAGAAATCAAGATATTGTGAATGAAAGAGCAGGAAGTATCTCAGAGATGTGGCTGAAGGAATGTCATAGGAAGTCTCCTGACCAGAAAAATGACCATCTGCCCAGCTTGAGTTATCACTGTCAGTTTGAGACAAAGATGAACCAAGATATTCTGTAGCTTCTGTAGGAGGTCACTGGCAGGCTTTGAGAAAATATGTGATTTGGATTAGATAGCTGTGAGTTTGCTCAGCAGGGCTGTCTGGCTCACAGAAACTAGGTTACTTAGTGGTCCACTTTATTTTAGCATGAATAAAAATAAGCAGTGTAAGTAATGGGGCTACCTTTGGGGAGAAGAGTGGAGATTCGCTATGCTCCCAGCTTGTTTCCATCCAGAAGTTTCTATTACCAGCCTCCAGTATTCCTTGGAGGAAATACTGAAAGAGATGGGCAGCACAGAGGGCAATTTGTTCTAAGCTTTCAGGAAAATTGGCAACACTCTAACTGCATCAGCATTCAAAACTGTGGAGCTGGGGGTGACCTCTATCTGAGAACAGAGTTCATAGCTGAGAGAGAGAGTCTAAATTTGGCCACTTTCAGGTAGATAATGCAGTGAGCAGTGAACTTTGTGGAAGAATTGTGTATCTGTGTGTCAGCCTTTACTGTCCCCCATCAGATATTAAATGAGAGAGCAAATTCTTGCTTTTCTCCCTGTCTTGGCAAAACAGGTTATGTTGCATTGTTTTCAATTTCTCCTATGCTGGAAGCTAGTCTCTTGCTTAAGTGCTTTGTAGACTTGAACTTGTGTATTTTTTTTTGAGATTTTATTGAAACTTTCCTGAGATATTTTTCAAGCCATCCATCAAGTACACAAATAAGAAACCCTAGCTGCACAACCCACACACGAGGCAGAGAATTCCACACTGTTCTTACACTGGTGAGCTTGATTCCCCTGCCAGAGTGAGCTTTTCTCCTGACTTTGTGTACAGCTCTGCCTGTGACATGACTTTCTCTCTCTTCTTTCCAGGAGCAGTGTAAGGTGAAAGCCAGGACGGAGAGCCCTGGTTGGAACTCAGAGGCTTTTGACTAGTAACTGCCTCCTTTTATCAGTAATGTGAAGGTGTACTAGGTACAGACATAATAATCTTTTCCCATCTTCCACACTGATTTTGGAGGCTGTTAAATATTTGGTTACGTTTGGAAAACATTTTGACATTCTTTGCAGAAAGACACCATAGAGAAGCAAAGTACCCGTATTATTGCTTTATAAAGGACCCTTTAAACTAATGAGGCATTAATGAATAGACTGGTATGCTGAATCTTTCTCATGTAGGAAGGGTACAAAGTCATTTCACATAAATTGCAGGCCATTATTATAAATAGTTTGGCATGGGTTTCCCTAGAGGTGGAACTTCAAGCCAAATATGCAGCAGCAGATGTGGTGACACTTTGTGCAGAAACAGTTCCAGGCATTGTGCTGGAGGAGCTGATATTGCAGGATAACAGCACAGCAGCACATATTTAGAGTCGTCTTACAGCAGCAGCTCTGCTGGTTTGTACTGAGGGTATAAAAAATATCTGTGTGTGCCTGAGATGAGCAATGAGAGTCTCCTTCCCTCTCTTCATTTCCCAGTGATTTTGTGGCCAACTTAACCAACTACAATCACTGTACGTAAGATTTTAATCATCAAGGACTCTCCCTGAATTATACTTTCTAATTTTTGTAGGAAGTTGTAAATAGTTGCTGCAATACACCCAGAAGTATGACATTCCCCTCCTACATCCGACATTCAAGGTCTGTGCTAAACTGGAAGCCATACCAGGTATAATATGATAACTGGTGTCCAAATTCATCCCCAAGGCATATAATTATATTTAGGTCCCTATGAATTTTAGAAAGGTTACACAAACTACTACAAAACCAGGGAAAAGGGACAGTCTTTTTTTATGTGTGTGTGTGTGTTTGCAGTGACCTTTTACACTTACACAGCTCAAAGCTTCCTACTCCACTTTTCCTACCAGCCAACAAATTACCAGCCTTCGTTTGGCATGCTGACAAATCCCTAGAAATCAGTGTGTCACAAATTTCCCTGGCTTATACAGGACAGTTCTCCCATCCTTTTAAAATTCCTACTGGCTTTGTCCCTGAGACCGGTTCTGCTGAGCCTTGGTACTCTGCTTGTCCTCAGCAGGATTCCAGAGAGAAAATTGATTTGAGTACCTTCAAACATTGGTGACTGGGAATGATGCCAATCAAACACGGTACTGGGCCTCACCTGCCACTGGCAAGCCTGCAGGTACGCACTCCTCAAAGCAGAGTTTTGTTTCTTCCCGTTTCCCCAACCGAATCCCATAAAGGACACATATGGAAGGTGTGCCTGTTGGTGTGATGTAGCAGGCTCAGGAGAGCAGCAGTCGAGGTGGAGACTGTGCACCTTGTAAAGGTGAAGAGGGATTTTTTTTTCATTATATTCTCTGCCTCATAATAAAGGGACTTGTATATGCTTGGAACAGGACGTCCTTTCTCTTCTCTGCTTTGCAGGATAGTAGCTGTGTTTTTCCTTTCCTTCATCAACCTCCCAAGACTTGTATGTGTGTTGGTGTGAATATAAGTGTTATTTCACAAGCAAGATTTGGGCAGACAGTAGAGATAATAGTTACTTTTTCTTCTGAACCTCTAGTTTTTGAGAAAATGTCTGTTGGTATCTGACTGAGAACATTTGTTTTGGTTTTTTTTTCCTGAAATTTAGTGTTACCCTTTCTCACCCCAAAACTGGTTCCATGGTTCTTGTCTAAGAATTGCTTAGTGCATTTTTTTGCATAGTTTTTTTAATGCCTACCACGGGCTTTTAATAGTAACATAAGCACATTAGTCATATTCGATACCACTTGATGGTAATGGGTACAACATCTGATTTCCAATTATTCTTAGTTTGGGTTTATTTGGAGCATTTAATTTGTTGCTTTCAACAAATATGTGCAATTTGTGGGCTTTTCCTTGAGTCTTGTGCTCTTAGGACTGAGTTTGGCTCTCAGGTGCTTCCCTGGAACTTGTTTTTCTAGTGAAAGACTTTTTATTTTTTTCTTTTTTAGAGATGGCCCTGCAGCTTGTAAACAAATAAGTCCTGGTGATGAAGGCTAAAGGATCTTCCCTGTAATTATCTGGGTTTATTTTTTTTAACTTTTTTTTCCCATTTTCTCCTCAGATATCTGTCCTTCCAGTGATGCAGAAGTGGTTTTAAAAGTAACAGGGTGATATAATTATCTGGAAATGTGGTTGAAAATAGTTTACTTGTAGTATCTTCAGCCATTTCTCATTATTTTGAGGAAAGGAGAGGAGAGTTTATGGCTTTTGATGACTAGGTATTGATCAAATATGTAGGTGATACAGACAGATCTCATGCTTATAACTGTTGAATAAATCCTTATTTTATTTCTTCTCACTTGTATAGAAAGTTGTTTTACAGATGGTATTTGGTTTAGAGGTCAGGGATTATTTTGTCTGGTGTTGTCCTCTGTCTGCTCTTTTTATTCTTGGTATTCGTAGGACTTTGAACATAAATGCCAAAGTGCATATCATAAATTGAAGAGGGATTCCCTGGACACCTGAATGCCCAAGTTGAAGTACTCAGCAGGCATTCCTCCCTTCTTTTGCCTTTTCTTCTAAAAGCAAAATCCTACTGGTTATCTGTGCAGCTGTGAATGCATGCCTTAGAAAAATCCTGATGGTATTTGCGTGAGCTTCTGTGACAGCCTTTGGTTTGAGACAAGCAAAGCAAGGGTTACACACTGTCTACAGCTACAGAGGACAAGCTGCTGCACTGTGCCTCCTGTCTGTAACCTGTTTGTACCTGTCAACATAGCAGCACAGGGAGGCTGGATTATTTTAAAATGTTTAGTGCCTCTCTGTGCCTTCCCTGGGCTGTTTAATGTAGCTTTGGGTGTTCTTACAGAGAATTTGGCTCTGCTGACCATTGTTTCCATCGAGGTGTCTGAGAGGGCTTTTAGCCATACAACTGTGCTAGCACAAACATAATTTTGGGCTTGGAAAGGGATGGTGTAATTACGTGGGAGGAGGTTTACAGGGTGCGAATGCCTGTGGCTGATGGCAATGCTGGACATGTGTGGGGTGGCCCTGGGTGCCCTGTGAGGTGGCCCCAGCTGCAGCAGTGTGCCCCAGCCCTGTGGCCTCCCATGCTGGTGTGTGTGGGGCAGACTCGGAAGGATGGATAGGAGATTAGAGACAAAAATGAGTGCACAGCCCTGAGGAGACTGCACTGAGTCCAGTGCTGCTGAGGCTGGGCTAGGGAGAAAGACAGCTTGGAGCTGCCGTGGGCTGTGGTAGGGACAGGGCCCTACAGCCAGCTTCCTCCTTGTTGAAAATCCTGTTAGCTATGTTGAATGTCCCTATTACCCCACAGCTCTGATGTGCTACATGCTCTGCTTGTGTGGAATAGCTTCCTTCCTTTGGCCTTGCTGCACTTTTAAGCCTCAACCTTTTATCCTAAATGAAGATTGCCACTGCAAATCATTTGGTGAGGAAGACTCATCTCTTGCCTGCCACCCTGACCATGCTCTCGTGATGTGTTGTTCATTGGCTCTAGGAGGGAGGGAAAAAAGCCCTGAATTAATAGCAAAATATTCGCTTTGATATTTTCAAGGCAGGGAAAGAAAGAGAATTTGAGTTTTTTGGGAAGTTCTGCTTCTGCTAGCATTGAATCCTGTGGGAAGAGGGGTTTTAGATGTTAGTCATAATGGGGGTGAGAAGGGTGGGCAGTGAGCTGCCTTTCTGGGCTGTGCTCTGTGGGAGGGAGCCAGGAGGCATCCTCTGAGGCACCAGCTCAGCTGGAAGGCTGGGGAACAGAGCTGGGAACAAAGGACCATCAGCCTGTGCAGACAGGGAGACAGCCAGCCCATCAGTGAAGGGATTGATTTTTCCCACCAAAAGGTCTTCTTTGTTTTCTTCTTTGCCAAAAAAAAAAAAAAAAAAAAAGAAAAAGAAAAATAAAACCTGACCTCCCCCCACTTATTTAAACATGATCTGTTTATTTTTTTTCTTATCCCACTGAAAATGTTTCATTTGTATTTTGAGGAAAAATATAGACAATTTCAGACAAAATATTTTCTTTACATGCTTTCGTTTTGCTAAGACCACTTTCTGTAAGAAAGGATTTTTCTGTGTGTAGTGTGTGCTTTTTTATGCATGTGAGGGAGCTTCATCTGCCTAATAAGTATGAAGGGCTGAGTGCTGTTCAGCAGGATTCTCTGTCCTTCTGCAAAGCAGGTAGAAATCATCAATAAAAGGCAGGCTGGCCAGTGCTGCTCTGGGATGATACATGTATGCAATATTTATTGGAGTTGCATGGTTCTGACCCTTAGCCAAATTTGCTCCTGTCGTTAGTTTTTCAGTGTCATCTGTGCTCCTGTGTTTTTGTGTTGTGGATCTCTTCTTTTCTTTCTTTTCTTTCTTCTCTTTCTTCTCTTTCTTCTCTTTCTTCTCTTTCTTCTCTTTCTTCTCTTTCTTCTCTTTCTTCTCTTTCTTCTCTTTCTTCTCTTTCTTCTCTTTCTTCTCTTTCTTCTCTTTCTTCTCTTTCTCTCCTTTTCTCCTTCTTTCTTTTCCTCCCTTCCTTTCCCTCCTTCTCCTCAAACATCCTATATTAATACATTGTAATACACAGACTTGCCAAGACTTGTCCAGAATGCTGACCACCTTTACTTCCTTGAAGTCAGGCACAAAGGTGTTCAGGATCTGCTGGAAATCGTTGGCTCTCATGAAAGCAATTTCTTTCGCCTCAAATGTAGCTATGGCATTTTGCTTCATCGATAACAGTGGAGGGTAATAAAGATGCAACTGCAGCCTTCAAAAAAGAGATCAGTAAAATATCATTGCTTTGAAGAAACTGGTACTTGGTGGATTGTACTGAAAGACTGAAAAGCCTTCTTGTTTTAGTTCCCTACACACACACACACACACAAATTCTTTTGATCTCAAGATTTCTAAATTACTAAAGAAAAAACTACTTCCCTGGTCTTTATTTTCTATTTCAAGACTATATGCCATTAAAAAAAAATCAACTGAATTATAGCTATGTCAGCTCTTCCCCTTGACATTCAGAAGCCCCCAAAGACTGGCTGATGTGTAAATACATTTTTAGCAAAGATGGGTAAAACTAGAAGAGAGTCAAGACATTAACTGCTGTTGCTCAGAAAGATTAGACTAATTAATTGTAAATAAGGTGGCAAGGCACTACCTTGATACGTGACCTAAGGTACAGCCATGGACCCCCTCACATGGAACTTCTACCAGAACACCTGAGACACAACTGAGCCAGTTCTTATGACACCAGGGCTGTGAGAAGTGACCTTGGTGCCCCTAAAATTAGGGACAAGAGAAGTGGCTGAATGAAGCCATAGCAACCCCTAGATGAGAGACTTGGGTGGAATCTGGATCTGTCATTTAGCCTTCCTGTGAATCAGTCTCCCCTCTGTAAAAATGTACAATTTGAACTCTTCTTAACTAGACTTCCCTTCTCTGTTCTGCATCTCAGGATGATGAATTGTACAAAAAGGTCCCGATCTTGTTTGGTGCCTCTCATCATTACCAAAATACATTTAAAAAAAAAAAAAAAGTGAAAATGAGATTACAACCTCAAGGTCAGCTTCTGCTGTACTGCTCTCACCCTTTCCCACTGAAGTCTGCCAGGGTGTTACTGAACATAGGATTTGGCCTTTAAAGTTTCGGTGTACAATATGCACATCTTGTGCTGAGATTAAATATGAATATGTTTAAAAGTCTGCTTTCAATCCAAATTTTGAGGGCTTGCCAAAGTAGCAGAGATTGAGATAGGATCTTTTGTACTATTAATTGAAGGCTATGCTTTTATTTCCTTTAAATTTTTTTTTAAAGCCTCCCTTCTGTGGTGGAAGATATCTTGCTGCTGCTTGGATTGATTCCAAATACTGTTTTCCCCTTTAGCTAGAGCTGCATTCTGCAGTAGTCAGTTTGATTCCTTGCTAAGAATCTTTTGTTAAATACTCGCAATTCAGAGTTGCAGTTACTTTAAGGTGAAAGGGAAACCAGATCAAGATGCTATTAACTGCCACTAGAAAGAAAACATGCCATAATGTCATATGAGTTAATAACTCTAAGTAGCCTGTAAGATGCTGCTGTGGAATTAAATGCTTAACAATAATTCAAAAACGGCTTACAGAAATTTAAGAATGTGGATCATTTAGTATAGCTGAAATTATGCTCCTGGCATATATGTATGACACATGAGAGCACTTACCTGGAAATTTATTACCCAGCTCTGAGCAAACAAAGCATGACCTACATTTGACTAAAGTCAGCTGTCTCTGGCTAATCCTATGGGCTTCTTTTTATTAATGTCACAATTGCTAATGTGGTATAACATTGTCATTACTGAATAGCACAGCGGGATAAGCTGCAGCTGTTATTTCTCCTTCTATACCTACTAACTCATTAAATTTGAGTTTTGGGGAATACAAATTGTAAAGATTATTCAAATTCTGATTGAGAAATAGGGCTTCTGGGAAATTGGTGGCATATAAAGTAACACTTTGATTCAAGGATTTTGGTGCTTTTTTTATTAGGAAGACTGGAATGATCACTTTTTTTTTTTCCTTCCTAGTTTCTCAGCATTAAGGTCCAAATTAAGCCAGAGGTAGAACATCAAGAAAAGTAATAGAAATAGGGAAATTATTGCGCAGTGGGTACTATTCTTTCTGATGGAAAGGTAAAATGCAAAGCTTCTATAGCGAGGACATGGAATGAGCGAGTTATGTTCCAAGACATCAGTAATACACTAAGCATCCCATTGTTATTTTAAATAGCATCATTTCCGCATTTAAAATACATAAAAAGTACTGGAGTTTAAAGACTTTTTATTTTTAAACAAATTTTTACAGGATTATATAGTGTACATAGAGGCAGGCCCTTGGACTTCAGTATTTCCACAAAAACATACATGGTAGCAAGAACTGACTTTTTTCAAGAGGGAAAGGGAAACTTTCCAATTTGTCTGCTTCAAGACTGAGGCATTGGTGTTCCTTTTTCCTTTAATTATGGTAGGCTTTTTCTGGGAGCCTTACCTCATGCTTACTCTCCTCACCCTAAAGTCTGGTTGAAAACTCACTGAAATTTTTGGTTTTTTTTTGTGGAATCAGAATGAAGCTCCTCTTCCCCTAAAACTTTTTTTTTTTTTTTTAGCTACTCTCCCAAACTGCGGCTGCTCGCACAACTGTGGGCAGGAAAGAGTTTCCAAAGCAAGGTCTTCCAGGCTGGCTGCATCACAGTGATGTCTGTCTGGGAGGAGCACCCCAGGTCCAGGGGCCTCGGGGCGGGCGGGCAGCCAGACGTGCAGCCCTCGCAAGGGCTCTGCAGGAGCCCGGATCGGGTAGGAGGAGGCATGTCTGGGGCTTTCCCACACCCCAGCTATTTCCTGCTTTCTGCAAAGCCCATGGAAACTGTGTCAGCCAGCAGAGAGTTAGGTCAGTGCTCAGGGGTCAGGCCGCAGGGTGGATTTTAATGGAGCTAAGCTGATGGTTGCAGCTGAGGATGTGGCCATTAATTTCCACTCTATTGTTACAGTGAATAGTTTTACAAGCTAAATTCAGTGCATGATCTATTGCTGTATTTCAAGGGGTGTAAATCCCTTGACTTTCATAGATGGACCTGGGGAAAGGCAATGGTGTTGAAGGATTAAAAAAATAAGAGGTGAGGCTGGGGGAAAAGGGAGCTGGAGTACCCAAATACTGGTGTATGATCATGTAATTATGGTGAGAAATACATGGTAGTTGGGCTAATCTGGAAGCTTGGCCAAATCTGAATTCCTCAAATCAAGATTAAAACCTCCAGTGTTCTTCAGATAAATTGGAAGAGAAACGATCTCTTAGGCATTCATGCACTTAATTACTTTCTCTCCTCCTCCCTCCTCTGCCAACAGAATAAAATAACTGGGAACTTCTACATTCTTGTTTAAAGGGTGATGTCAGCTGTTAGGCTACGGATGACTACTCCTGGGGATAGGTGGTCAGCCTACAGCAGATGCTTTACACTCAGTACAATAAGGAGATGGCTGCTCTTCAATGTTAATGAACCTAAAATATTGGGAAGCAGTATGGAGAGGAGGGGACTTGAACTGGGCTGTCATAGCTACAGAGGGCAGATAATGCATTGTGCAATCTTTGCAGGCGATAGATGGAATTTGTTTGTGGGAATTCTGTGGAATGTAAGGTCTGTGATCTCTATGACCATTGTAAATACTGTTCTCTAGCCTCCTAAACTTTCCCTTTCTGAAACAGGGTTTCCTCTTGTCTTGCTCCTATGTCATGAATGAATAGTTTTCAGATTTCCCCAAAGTGAAGCCTTTTCCCCCACCTTTTTTTTCTTGTACAAACTCGATCTCTCAGCCTCTCCCCTTCAGAAAGCTTGATCCCAGTTGCCTTCTTGATCTGCCTGTTAACTAGTTTCACAAGTTGTGAGTACTACTGCAGTACACTAGCTTTTAAAAACTGAGCTTTACAACGGAGCCTGGGGACAACAGAGGATGGCGTGGAGTGTAAGGGAGGAGATGCTGAGGGCTCTTGCAGAACGAGGTTGGCCCAGAGTGTGAGGAATGCAGTGTGTGCCTCTGCGTGTGTGCGTGATAGGAGGGGAGGCTGCGCAGAGTGATTCATACGGGAAATATGCCATGACCACACTGAAAACAAAACAACATCAGCTCAAACTCTGGTGGGGTTTGTAGTGAAAAGAAGTGCTTTTTACTTTTTATTAGGTGGTTTGTGGTCTCTATGAATAGGCTCGAGGATTCAGCTTAATGCTTTATGAGCTGATGCCCACCAGAGGCGTTGTTGTTCCTGCAGGAGAAGGACTTGGTGAGCTAAGAGTCCCTCCAGGGTATGACTTGGGAATGGGATGGCATGTGGAAGTTCTCATTGCTCTGGTTTTGTGTAAATGACGACTTCAGCAACATAAACATACGATTTTTAATGCATAATACAAATAAATGTACTCAAAATTTGTGTTAAATGGACTTACAAGAAAAGTTAATTATTGGATATTTTTTAAACAGCAAATGCCACAGAATTTATGTTAATTAGCCACATGGCTGTATGTGGGAATTAGCTTAAATGATGCTTAAATGATACGTGAATGCTCCTTTTTTCTGTTTTGTTTTGTTGTTATTTTAACTCTCCATGTTTCTCCCATTTCCTGCCTCACATTTTTATCAAAAATGGAGCAAGACCATTCCCATGCATCAAACAAAAGCAATTCACTGATGATGCTTGAACATGGAAACACACCCTGCCTTTGGATTTCCGCGTGGGTCTTAGGCTAAGGAAAATAGCCTGCACAGAACAGTCATGATATGAGCAGGTCTGCTGCCATCCTTTTCCCACCCGGACTATTCCTCTTAGAGTAGTTTCTTCTCCAAAGGAGTCCTTTCTGATTAGCAGTTTGCTCCCTCTGTCTGTGAGAGTTGATAAAGCAAGGGCAGCAGAAGAGCCGATTTGAAACCATTATTTATCCTTACACGTGGTTTTAGGGGAATGTGTGACTGCTCGTGAGTTGCAGATAAGTCAAGATTAAAGTTACTAAGGACAGAAATCTCTGTGAGCTTTTCTTCATTTTTCTGAGAGCCAAAGCACTGAACGATCAACTTATTTCTAGTTTGTGCAGTTTCAGACTTGAGAAAATTTGTGGATAATTGGACAATTGTCTGAAAAAGGCATGAAGTTTAAAGAGTTAAAACCTTTTGGAGAGAATGCATATTTTTGAATAAATAAAGAGTGAGAATTTATTTTCTGGGGTTCTTTTTGTTTTGTTGTTGTTTGTTTGTTTGTTTTGTGACAAGGTTTTCTAAGTTCTTGCTTTTTAGGGGGATGAGGTGAGTTTAGTTCTCTTCCTCTTCCTTGCTGACCACAGTGTAAGACTTTCACAAAATCTGTGTGCCAAACGAGGAACCAATGGGCCAAATGAAGCATGTTGGAAATGGGATATCCATGCAACCCCGGGAAAGATGCTGGAGGCAGATAGCTCTGCCTCCCTGTCTCCTGAAATATGGCTCTTTTGCTTCTACGTTCCATGCAGTTATTTCAGGAAAGCTTTTTTGCCGTCTCTCCTTTCTTTCCTGTGGCCTAGTTGCCACCGAAACAGCTCAGATGTGTGTCCTCTGCTTGCTGATTTTCTCATGATAGTGTGGGGAAAAAAAACCCCAACAATTCGCTAACAAGCAAATAAAACCATGCAGAAACTAAGCTTTCCATTAAGAAAAAGCAACTTCTTCAAACTAAGGTCTCAGCTCTACCCATAATCAACCAAAATACTTATTGAGTATACACATTAAAGAACTTGATTTATAACATGAGTAGTGACTGTGTATACAAAACCCAGATGAACTGAAAAGTGAGCAGTTTCACCAGTGCTTGTTTAGAGTGTCAATGGAAAAACAAGTGTGTGAGCTAATTAAATCGTGTGAGTAAATGGCATTGCTGTGTAGGCATGGGAATAGTAGAGGACACTGGCCTTCAGCAGAGAATTAAACCTGACTGAACAACATTCTGCAGCACACAAAACAACTTGAAATGTTAAATGGTTGGGAAAAATAAATGTCCTTTGTAGCTTTCTTGTACTGATGTACTTGGAATCAAAAGCCTTTTTCTTTTAAACAAATGCCATCTTTTATTTCCAGATACTCCTTGAAAAAGGCAGATAGATTCTCCCTTGGCTGCAGTTAAATATAAAAACCTCTTTATCAATTTTTCAAGGAATAAACCTGCACTATGCCTTGTTATTTCTAGCTTGACAGAGCAGAAGTTGTGAATTTTCGATATAATAAGATCCATTTTGCTAGATATTTCACCACAGGAAGGGCACTACTTTAATCAAGAGGCTATTTGAATTAATGTATGATTTTGTCCAAAGCTGAGTGTCTAAAACAGCTGATCTATATCTGAACTTCGAACAGGTTTTTTGGTGAACATGAAAATTAACTACATCGTGTTATGAAAGTACCCGTTCGTGACTAATAGAAATTACCAGAGTGATGCTGCCTTTGTTCTCCTTTCATTATCCTCTTGTCCCATAGTGTAATATTGTATCTTTGGCAGTATTTAATTTTATGTAAGAAGAATAATGAGAGGAAAAAACGCTGTGAAGAATAAAGACGTTCTTTGTTGCTCCCGGGAAAGATTAAGGCTACTGCTTGCCACATGGAGGAGCTCAAGTATCGTGTTAGGAATTACCATGAGCCTGGACAATTTATTCCCCGGCAAAGCTGGTCTGGAAAAGTAACTCCTGGGATTACCTTGGCCTCATGTCTGCCGCTGGGTGTGTGGATAAGGTTGCTGTAACTCTGTAGCAGATGCATAAGAGCATCATTTGTTCTGTAGTAGTCCCAATACTCTTTCCCACTGGTGTCACAAAGATCTCAAATCTACTTAAACTGGTGCAAACCCTGGTTATTGCTTTTCTGTGGTTTTCTAGGTACGTTTTCACAACTCCTCCTCCTGCTACAACATGTATAACTAATTAAGAGGAAAGAAAAGGAAAAATGACGTAAAAGTCCTTCCTACCTTCCTGTGCCATACTGCACTGTAGATTTAAAAAATGTAAATTCAGCTCCCAGATCTGGCTGTACCAACACAAAGGGCCATTAACCTGTAGCTATTTTTCAGTCTCTTTCTGACCTACAAAGAGATTTTTTTTTTCTCTAGTACACTGCCACTGGAGAAGTTTATGTGAAAATTCCCTAGACAGATTGAGGAAAATCTGTCTGCGCTAGGTAAAATACCCAGCATCAGTCCCATGCCAGATGGAGCCCCTGGGCCAGCAGTGGAGACCAGGGCAATTCTTTGCCTTAGGTGGATGGACCTGGGACTGGGGCTGTGGTCTGTGCATGTTCAGTCAGACCAGTTGGACCATCTTGATATGTACTGACTGGGTAGCGTGTCCCTGGTTTTGCTCCCCATGGTCATGCTGTTTTATATGGGCTGGATAGTGCATGTAAACTTTAAACATCAGCTCTGATGAACTAGAAGAAGAAGAAAAATGAGATGTACACCTGCAGGAGGGAGTGGAAGAGAGGCTAGAGGCCCCCCATGCCACTCATTTCTTAAAGTCAGGTTTTCAGAAGCTGCTGGCTCATTAAACATGTTGACCCTCAGTTTGAAGCACTAGTTTTAGGTGATCCGTGAGACTCTGCCTTAGGTGTGTGAGGAAGTGCCTGTGAGAGATGCTCACCTGGCAGCTCTCAGAGAACACAGCTGGCCACAGCAAGGTGCTGAGTTAGAGGCAGGCATGGGAGTGAAAAAGCAGTACAAGGATCTCATCTTCTGAAAATTCAGTCTTGTGCTGAATATTTCTGGTTGAAAACAGATTTCACTCCTTTCACAGTAATAAAATCACGACTCATGGCCTCTTTTCAGATTAATTCCTTTTGTTATCAGACTTTACTGATGAATTTTTGTCAGCCTATTACTCCTCCTCTCCTTCCCAGGAAGTATAATCCTTTATTCTCACCGTGTTACCTGTGCTGTTGACGGGGTTAGGAGTGAAACTGGCACAGCTGTAGGACCTGTCCTGTGTTGTGGGCACTCATAAGCTTGTGGGGAAAGGAGGAACCACCTCAGAGTGTGTGGTACTGCTGAACTTCTGCATTTTCCTTTTTATTACTCCCATTGGTGGTCTCAGTTGTGGTACTGAGTGCTGACATAGCAGAAGCCTGAAGAGCTTTGGGGTTCTCTGGCCACTATTGCTTCCTGCAGCTAGTTCCGGAGGGAAACAGCAGTCTGATATGTCTTGCAGGAGGAAAAGGTAGTTTAAAGTAGCCATTGCTGCTGCTTACCAGTTTATTTTAAGTTATTCTGCAGTTTTTTGCTGCATGATACGCTAAAACTACAAATCTCATTCTTCTGAAGTTGATGTTTAATGTGTATTCCGTAATGGCTTTATTTTCCTCTTGGGTCAGATCAATGAAAAAATATCTAAGTTTTAACTTTTTAAATAACCCTGAAAGACTTTGTGTTATTGTAAATCTTTTGTTGGAAAGGTTAAGGTAAATTACATTAGTTGCATCCAGCCTCAATTATACAAATAGTTTCCTTTATACGTTTGCCTCTGAAGCATGTTAAATTTCTCAACTTGTTTGACAGGGATGTCTCACCTTCCTGAGATTCAAGGCACAGAAAAAAAAGAGCTCATGACATTACTGTCTGAAACAATTGAGAAATGTGACACGCTTGATGGCTGCAAGGGTAGCTGCTGCTGCTGCAGGTTCTGCTGGAAGAGTGGCAGTAGGAAACACTTCTAGAAATCCATGATTTTCGTGTACGCTACTACACTTTTCTGGCCATGCGTGTGAGTAAGCAAAATTCACTTGTAATAACTTAAATATGATTCAAGCATTCGGATTGGAACTAGGCTTTAGAACGTGAATCCTGCAAAATCTACATTTGTACTCTTGCCTTCTTTTTTTCTTATTTGCTGCAATATTAGCAAATACATTGAGTAAGTTAATTTGGTTAAAGGGGTGGTAAATGCAGAAACATAGCATGGAACTGATTCTAAATTAGCAGTTATGGGTCATAAGTTATCTATTTTTGAATTGCTAAGGGTAGAACATAAGAGTGTGCAGTACCAGCAATTGTACACTGCTGTACACTTTAAAAATAAATTGTATGCCAGCTTTGTTGCTGGGTTCAAGTGAAATAATAAAAAACTTTGGAAAATGCCCACCTTCTTTCAATTAAGATACATGGTCTTTGTATTAAGTTGCAGCAATACACAAAGTAATACATACTGTCCAAGACATGCAAGGTAGTCCTAATTCCATAGATTTGGGGTGTTAGGAAGCTTATCTCAGGTTTGAGGATTCTCTTACAGAAACTGGAAGTGATTAAATTGTGCAGCTGAGCAAATAGAGGGCTCCACTTCACTCAATAGGAATTTGCATTGGTGGAATTGCACGGTGAATAGGAGTCAGGAGATTTTGGCTAGGAAAATGCCTTGTGCTTCTGTTTCTTGGAAGCTCAATCTAATTAAAAGAAAGAAAGCTTTTTCAATATAGGTCTCCCATAAAAATGCAAGAACTTCATAAACCCCTTCTCTGCTTCCTTCGATCATTTAAGCAGCCCATAATGATGCTGAGATTAAAGAAGGTCTTCAGTTCCATGCTGAAAGTCTTCAGGTGTGATAATTCTTGAGGGATCTTTCAATGAGCAGAGTTGTGCCAACCCTCTTGAACAAGTCGTTAATGAAACAGCTTTGTGATAAATAGTAGTGTGCTAATGACCTGCAGAGGGGGTTTATGGAGAAAGGCAGTGGTCTCTTGGGGTCAGCATAGCTGGTATTGCATTTTTAGGAAGAATAAAGGTGTTAATACTTCAGTTGCCAGACACACTCTATCTCAAGAAGTTAAATCTCTACTGAAACCCCCACTACAGGGTCAATAACTTCTTTACACTTAAGTTATGCTTCCTTTCTGAGTGCTGTATAGAACTGCAGCTGTGTGCAACAGCCACTGAACTCATGGCTGCTAAAAGCCATCCTTCTGCTTCTGGAAGGATTTGCAAAGACTTTTTTTTTTTTTTAATTAATGTTTATAAAGGTTTTTTGTGATCCTCAGAGAGGAGTGTGAATTCAAGGCTTTCAGTTCTTAGTGTGCCAAATCTGGAGTTTTCTCTCAGGCCTCCGTTCTCTGGGAGTCAAGTAGTGCTGAAGAAGGGCTGTGGTGCAGCCAGAGGGCCTGGCATATCTGCCACCGCACTGTTTCTGCTGCAAATCTTGAACTCCAGCAATTTCAGTGACTTTGAGAGGATTTCAGTGAAAATTCCTTCCAGCAGGTGCTGCGTGTCCATGGTACTACTTTCGAGTTTCCTACTGGTCTTGGAAATACAGCAAAAGGAAAGAGGATCATATATGTTTTTGTTCTCTTGAAGCTGGCTTTTTTTCTTTTTCACTTTCTGTTTTACTCCACTTATTCACATTCTAAAAATTAGTTGTTACTTTCTTTGCGGTCTAGAAAACCTGAGTTATTGTGAATTTATATGATCATTCTTCAAGGGTAAAATCTACTTCCCCCCCCCCATTTCCTGTTCAGCCTTTCTTCTATTCTTCAGACTGCTGGCTGTAGAAACTGAAGAAATATAAGTAAGTGTCATTAGGACTTGTCCCCTCTTCCATTTCACCTAGCAACACTTTTGTGTCCCCTATTCTCCATCCCCCATCTAGGACATCCCACAGCAAAGCAAAACATTTGCAAAATACCGCTATTTCAGCTATTTCAAAGGCAAAGATAATTCAAAACACTCACACCCCGCCCAAAGGAACGAAGTACTGGGGGCTGGAGACTCTGAAGGCAGTACTTTCTGCTTTTATGGCATGGCAGTGCTCTGGGTAGAAACAGTTGCAATGCTGAAATGGCTGTGAACTTGATGGCCTCTTCTGGTGAAAAATAATTTTGTCTCTGTAATTAAATTCTCCTCCTTTCCCTATAATCCACGTCAAAATTTGACATGGGGGAAAGATAACACGGGGAGATTTTGAAGAGAACTATGTTTATTCATGTAACTCCATGCAACAGCAGGAGTAGTCTGTTTATAAGGTGAGAGGGAATGACCAAATATTTTAAAATTTAGGTCTCTAGATATGGATCTTAAATAACTTATCTGACTCTCTTCAGATGTGACCAGTGGTTTCTAGATCCTGTGGGCAGGAACATTTAAGACCTTTCCAAATAAACTTTTTTTTTTTTTTTTGATGCCTTAATCCACACATTCATGTGCCTGAGGACAGAGGGGGGAAATCCAGAAATTTCGAAGTGTTTTAAATGTGCTTTCCCTAACTGACTTGCATAAAGTGTACAGTAGAAGAATGAGAAGAATATAGCTTCGGTATCTGTAAGGCAGCAGAAATGTACTTCAGGAGCTACCTTGATATCTCCTAGGTGAGACAATGCATGATTAGAATATTTATGATCACTGGTGAGAAGTTGGAATGATAATATTCACTAGCTGCAGTATTCTTTAACTTCCCTGCAGGCTGAAACATGTATTAAAGTAGATGTAGTATGTGGAGTGCTAATACAATACATGTGGATCATTGTGGGGAGAGAAGGCTTTAAAATAACTTCTCAGTCTGCAATTTTTCTCTTTGTCTGGGAACAAGATCTTGCTTTGCTCCCAGAAGTAAATCCTGTTTTAATGAAATGCCTTAGGAAAGCTACCTTTCAAGGTAGTGTCCTCTGTGTCCTTCTAGTGTTTCTATATGCTTAGAAGACATTCTGAGAAGTAATGCAGAGGATTTTTTTAAACATTAATAAAACTTACTCTCTTTACTAATTGCTAAGTGGCTTTGCGTTAAACTTGTACTTTTCCACTTCAAATACAAGCAGCCTTTCTTTGAGCTGAGGGAAGGTATTTGCACTTTTCCAGCATGAGGTTGAGTTTCAGCTGCCCCTTTGAAGTGCCGTTTATGGCTGCAATCCTCCGAGCGCTCTAACACAAAGCTCAGCTGGAACTGCACCAGGACGATTTGCAAGGTGGAAGCCACTGTAGCACTTTGGTTCAAACTAGCAGAGGAATGAGAAAAGCCCCACAGATCCAACAGAGAGCTCACAAAACGGGAAAGTTTTCCAAGTCCCCCTACCTCCTTCCCACCATTATCAAGAACCTGCTTAGAGAGTTTTCTTCGGCTAAATCTTTTTTCAAAACCTAGTCTCTTGTGTCTTTTTTGGAATGAGAGATTTCAAGTAAAACATTGTGTAGGCTGAGACATGCCAAAATTAGGAGTTAACAATGCTGTATTATAGCTATTATGACTGTGCTCTTCAAAATACTTCCAGTAAGCCCTTGTTCAGTCAGCTTTAGTCTTTATGTGATTCCAGTTTCCAGAAATCCAGCTTTGTATTCCTTTGATATTCTGTCAAAATCTCCCCTTCTCCCATCTTTTCTGCTTGCTACCTCTGAGGGTTTAGTCCTGCAAGATGCTGAATGTACTTGGATATAATTAGAGTCACGAAAAACTCTTGTGTTCATCGATTGTTGCTCACACCAACTACTTACCATATGCCAAGCACTTCACAGGCATGTAAGGTAGGGATGCCATTCCAGGTGTCTCTCCACACACTTACAGTCAGTGGTACTCTTTTCATTCCTGAAATTACACATATACTTCACAGCACTGGGATTGAAATGCTCATCATTTTGCAGAATCGCAATCTTGAAGAATATACGTGGTTTGAAGTTTGCTGTGCCTACCCAGAAAACACTTTTTATGCTGATTATACAAAACAGAAAGCACGCCAAGCCTGTTCACAGTGGAGTAAGTGACTGCAGACAGGCCTATGGCTGCAAGCTGTGCCACAGCTCCCAGTCCCTGCCCTCAACAAATTACCCCCTACACTGTAAAGCTGAGTTCTGGGGGTAGCCTGACCCTAATTAGGACAGGAGGCTTTAGCTGATGTTATAAGCAGCTATTTTTTCTGAGGAAGAAACAGGTGTGACAAACCCAATGCTTGATAAATATGACAGATAAACAGACTTTTACGGAGCAACAATACATTGTGGTGTTTGACTGCTCAATGTTTGGCAGAGCCGTTCCAGGGAATTTGATGATTGCACGTGAGCTTCACCTCACTGGCTCAAAACGACTGTGATGCTCTCCTTTAATATATGGACTGCTTCTGTTATATGCTGCTCCTTCAGATTTCCTGTAGAAAATAATTTTCAGTATTTCTGTGTCTACGACTTTTATAACAAGTGGTCCATAAATCCCCTCTCTAATATTGTGTGCTCTGTAGTACTGGTGGTTTATCACAGGGATAATTTTGTAACTTGTGTCACATGGGGACTCAAGTTGTAAACTGTAAGCTTGTTCTAAATCTTCAGCAGTTTGTTCTGATCCAGCTCACTGCTACACTTCTAATTCCCTCCTGAATATGCTTTAGAGTAGGTTGTGCAATGGAATTTTTATACTTACCTTTACTGAGGTAGAATTTGTCCACTGAACAAATGTGGAGAAAAATGTTGTGCTTTTACAATTTTTGCTCCTGATAAGAATTTTATTCTTAACCAATGTTTCTGCTTATTGACACAACTAATTTTGATTAAAACATTGAGATTTGCATATCAAGAATTTTTATGTATTTGTCCTGCAAGCCCAAGCACTCTTTTTTTAGATTTTATTTTGCAACTACAATGTGAGCTGATATAAGAAAAAATGCTTTCTGAAAAAAAAAGCTTATCATTGCACAGTTTCAAGGATAAGAAATACTTAATTTTTTCCAAGACCTTGACATAATGCTAGTTAGCTAAGGTACAGAATATGTGTTAAGGAATGCACATTTATGGCTAGTCCAGTGGATGTGGAGTCTTTTGGCTGTCTCCCTGCACACCATCCAAGCAAAATGCAGCTCCTTGTTTGCATCACATTACATTAAATTAGTACAAAGTGCCAATCTTTAAGCACAGATTTGCATCCTTTCTGATAACTGAAAGAGAAAATAACTTCTCTTTCAAAGCATTTTGTATCTCTACACGAGTCAATTGCAAAGCTTCTCAAGGGACATCTCTTTTGTACTTTTAATGTGCTCCTTGCACATCCCAGGCTCTTGATACATAATCTTTTAAACTGCACAAAGAGCTCTGCTCTGTGATACTAAGTCTTCTACAAAGATGAGTCATGTTTTTTTGAGTTGGGCGTATTTAAACTACTTATTCTATATATCTGTCTAAACTAATGTAGGTAAAACAGGCAGTTACTACAGGCAGCCTGCAAATCTGGCATTCTTTCAAGGCCTGGAGCAATCAGCTATTGCTGGTGCAGAGTCATGGAATGAATTTTAAAGTAATCAGTTTATGCCGAGTCTTTCTTAATGTACTTGCAGGTCTAGTGGCAGCAGGAAAGAAAAAGATAGTGATAGCTCATCTGGGAATGATTCTATTATGTCGAATAATCTGCAGCTATACAGAAAAATGTACTGTGAGCAGGAGAGGTCTCTAGAGGTTTGTTGTGTTTTTTAAATCTTGAAAGGCACAACTTTCTTGTCACTGACAAGGCTTTACATGAGAGAGTTGATTCAAAAAAGTGTGGCATTTATCTTAATTTTGCTCTTTTCAACTTCAGTGACACCCTTTTGCCACTGTGTGGGAGTAAGATTAGAATGGTGCTGAACATCTTTGACAGATTTTTTTCAAGGTGGCAATTTTCTGGAATTGCAGAGAACTCTACCTGCTTGGCGCATGGAAATCGTACACTTCAGACTAAGTCTTGGATGTTCAATGCAGCCATAGAAAATTTCAGAAAATTTGGAGTGAAGGCTCTATATGTGTTTCTCTTCTCCAGCTGTAGTGAATAAAAATATTTTTCTATGTACGCGTGTGTGTGTGCTCTTTAGATAAATATATACAGAGGTAGAACTTAGCTGAGGTCATGGTGCGTGGAAAATTTTGGAGAATTGTTTTGTTATAAATTCTCTGATGAAGTTGTACATAGACATTTAGTCCTGGTTGGGGACCATTGATTTAGAACTATCGCTTCCTCTAAATATAAAAAATGAAACCCATTCATTTAAAGAGACCATCGCTAGGCAAACTTTAAAAAATATTTTTTCAGTAAAGCTGCCTACATTTCAGCTTATGAGTTAGACGGAAGATTGTCTTTCGACACTGGAGAACTTAGTGAGCTGTCACAGGTCACAGTATATTGGTTTTAGTTGTCTCTTTCTCTGGTGCTGCCATTTCTTTCCTTCCCTTCTGCCCTTTAATTGAGATCCACAGGCTATTCAGCAGGAATGGATCTAGATTAACCTTTCTGTCAGTCTGGAAGTCCTGTGGTCTGGTACTCTGTCCTTCACTGGGTCTGACAGTCACTTCTGGTGCCTCCTGTTAACCTTGCATAGGGCCCAGGACTTCTCACCAAGGCCACCCCTAAAGCTGGTTCCCAAATTCTGTGAGAAACTGATGAAACTGGAATGGTTCTCTGTTGTTTGACTTGGATGGGATGAGTTGCTAAGATCAGGTATGACTGTTTCCCGGTGGTTTCAAGCCACCAGGATTTCAGCGTTGAGCAGTAAGGGAAGCAGCAAGCCCTGAGCTCTGAGTGATGCTCTTGTTTGGGCTGCGCTCACCAACCCTTATGTTCCTGCAGCTTTGCAAAAAGGGAAAAGGAGAAAAGATCCTCTGAGCATAACCCCCTTCTCTACACCACCTGAAAATAGAACTGGGGGAAGGAAGTAGTGGGGGCTTCCTTCTATCCTCTGTGAAGGAAGGGTTTTAAAATAGGTCTTCAAAGATACAATGTTGGAAGCTTGAGGGACTGCTGATTGCTACCTCTAAGAAGAGACCTGTAAAAGCAAGTGAGGGAACTGGGGCAGACACTATTCCAGTAGGAACCTACTTTCACTTTTATAGGGCTCTGTGCCCCCAAAACAGGATTTTGCTCTCTTCTGTAAAAGTTTTTATGTGACTGTGGTTTTATGAAAATCCTGATACCAGAGAGGTTGAAAATTCAACAGTTTTGGGAGTTAGGTTCTTTAGGCAATACCTCCAAAACCATCTAAATTTGTAACAGTGTTTGTATCTGACTTTGTGTTTACTAACAGATCATAAAAAACTCATCAAACAAAACCCCCACCCCATAATAAACAAAAAACTCAACCCCTACAAATTCAGAGATTGATTTTGCTCAGATTAAAAAAAAAAAAAGTGAAAGACGGGAGGGAATTCAAACTGCAATAAAGAACTGTTTAAATAATCCTGGAACTATAAAGCTTCCTGTCAGAGTAGCAGATGTTATAGCATGTAACCCCTCCCCCAGTTTTTAATGGAATGTGAAAGTGTTGGACAGTCTCATTTGAAGGAGCTAGACATAGGAGTACAGATCTTTGTTTCAGGGAATTTGAGAATGTGTCAGACATCTCTGTGTATAAGGGGTCTTTGAAGTATACTACTAAGCTTTCTACTTGAAAGAATTAAAGGATGCTGTAAAGCTTTGTGTGAAAGAGAACTTCAAAGCACACTGAAAAGTAGCAAAAGATCTACAGTTGCTAAATTTACAGTAAAGAACCATAGTAAGTCTTCCTTTTTATGTATAATAGCAACACGATATTTATGGAGAAGGCACAAAAGATGGTGACTGCATGGATCAGTCAATAGGATATACGGAATTTTGTATCACTTAGTGTTTGAAATTCATCAAATGGTGATGAAACAGCCATGACTGTTCAAGGTGCTGAGTTAAGGGTGTTGCTGTGGTCTTCAGCTTTAAATGGTTTCTGCTCTTTAACATTTCTGTGTATTTAGTCGAGCCTTGATTTTCTGCAATGACAGCAGTGTTTTCATGTTAAGCTATTAGAAGTCTGCTGGGCTGTTGATCATACTACTGAGCTGTAGCCTACACTAAGGTTGTTAGTGTTAGGGATATTCTTATTATATTTCAAGAAAATTTCTGGAAAGATGGTGTGAGAGAGAGAAAAATACAAGAGATTATGTATTGTAAGAAGAAGCTGAGAAGTGTAAAGGAACACAGGACCTCAGGGTAGAAGTTAAAGCCCTTAACTCCTCTAAGTTTGGCACAGATCAGCAGTCACATGCTTGCTGCCAGCAATATGCAACAGTTGAAGTGCTTTAGCTTTTTCTCTTTTTTTTCTCTGCTTAGGACCCGCATAGGGATGCATATAACGACGTCTGAAGGAAACTAAGGGTTATCTTCCGTTTGGAGGACCCCAGATCCCTGGAGGCAAGTGCAGGTGGGATGATGACATTTGATTTGCTTTGGCTGAATTTGGATTTTAAAAGCTGTGTCTGACAGGTAGACTGGCACAAAATAAACTAGGTTGTGAATTTATAGTGTACCATCTACTCCACGACAGTTGCTTTTTCACACATTTTGGTATATCTGGGGGAAGTGACACCTTCCAGAGGGACCTTGACAGGCTTGAGAAGTGGGCCAGTGTGAACATCATGAAGTTCAACAAAGCCAGGTCCGGCAGGTGGACTGGGGCAATCCCCAATATCAGTACAGTAGAGAGGGGTGAATGGATTGGGAGCAACTGTGAGGAGAAGGACTTGGGAATATTGGTGGATTCACAAACACATCTTGGATATGAGGTGGAAGTGTGTGTTTGCAGCCCAGAATGCCAACTATGTCATGGGCTGCCTCAAAAGCAGTGTGACCAGCAGAGTGAGGGACATGAGGTTATCCCCCACTGCTCTGCTCTCTGAGACCCCGCCTGGAGCACTGCATCAGCCCTGGGGCCCCCAACATGAGAAGGACCTCTTGGACTGAGGGCCACAAAAACGATCACAGGGTCGGAGCATCTCTCCTATGAAGACGGACTGAGAGAGCTGGGACTCTTAAGCTTGGAGCGGAGAAGGCTCCAGGGAGATTTTGTTGTGGCCTTTAAATACTTAAAGGGGGCTTATAAGAGAGAAAGAGAGAGACACTGAGAAAGGTGGCCCAGAGAAGCCCTGAATGCCACATCCCTGGAAGTGATTTGGTTGGATGGGGCTATAACCAGTGTGATCTAGTAGAAGGTAACCCTAACCCTAACCTTAACACTAGTTTTAAAAAAAAATCGTGCACAGGGCACGGGGGAATCAGGAAAAGAAAGAAAGGGGGAAGGTTGGGGCAGAGACGCGCTCGCCTTGGGCTGCCTTTCGCATTGGGAGTGTTCATGGAGCTCTGGGCTTTGTGGTTTTCTTAATCCTAACCCTAGGCGTAGCCCTAACCCTAACCCTAGTTTTTAAAAAAAAACACGCACTGGGCAGGGCCGATTACGAAGAAGAAAAAGAAGAGGGAAAGGGGGAAGGTTGGGGCAACGTGGCCTTGGACGTGGGGCAGCCTTTCGCATTGGGAGTGTTTGTGGAGCTCTGGGCTTTGTGGTATTCTTAATCCTAACCCTAGCCTTAACCCTAACCTGAGCCCTAGTTTTTAAAAATAAACGCACACTGGGCAGGGGTGAATCAGGAAAAGAAAGCAAGGGGGAAGTTTGGGGCACCGCTGTGGTGGCCTTGGGCAGCCTTCGGCATTGACAGTGTTCCTGGAGCTCTGGGCTTTTTGGTTTCCTTAATCCCAACCCTAGGCGTAACCCTAACCCTAACCCTAGTTTTTAATAAAAACGGCGCCCTGGGCAGGGGCGAACCAGGAAAAGAAAGAAAGGGGGAAGGTTGGGGCAGCGTCGCGCTGGCCTTGGGCTGCCTTTCGCATTGTGAGTGTTCCTGGAGCTCTGGGCTTTGTGGTTTTCTTAATCCCAACCCTAGGCGTAACCCTAACCCTAACCCTAGTTTTTAAAAAAAAACGCGCACTGGGCAGGGGCGAATCAGGAAAAGAAAGAAAGGGGGAAGGTTGGGGCAGCGTCGCGCTGGCCTTGGGCTGCCTTTCGCATTGTGAGTGTTCCTGGAGCTCTGGGCTTTGTGGTTTTCTTAATCCCAACCCTAGGCGTAACCCTAACCCTAACCCTAGTTTTTAAAAAAAAACGCGCACTGGGCAGGGGCGAATCAGGAAAAGAAAGAAAGGGGGAAGGTTGGGGCAGCGTCGCGCTGGCCTTGGGCTGCCTTTCGCATTGTGAGTGTTCCTGGAGCTCTGGGCTTTGTGGTTTTCTTAATCCCAACCCTAGGCGTAACCCTAACCCTAACCCTAGTTTTTAAAAAAAAACGCGCACTGGGCAGGGGCGAATCAGGAAAAGAAAGAAAGGGGGAAGGTTGGGGCAGCGTCGCGCTGGCCTTGGGCTGCCTTTCGCATTGTGAGTGTTCCTGGAGCTCTGGGCTTTGTGGTTTTCTTAATCCCAACCCTAGGCGTAACCCTAACCCTAACCCTAGTTTTTAAAAAAAAACGCGCACTGGGCAGGGGCGAATCAGGAAAAGAAAGAAAGGGGGAAGGTTGGGGCAGCGTCGCGCTGGCCTTGGGCTGCCTTTCGCATTGTGAGTGTTCCTGGAGCTCTGGGCTTTGTGGTTTTCTTAATCCCAACCCTAGGCGTAACCCTAACCCTAACCCTAGTTTTTAAAAAAAAACGCGCACTGGGCAGGGGCGAATCAGGAAAAGAAAGAAAGGGGGAAGGTTGGGGCAGCGTCGCGCTGGCCTTGGGCTGCCTTTCGCATTGTGAGTGTTCCTGGAGCTCTGGGCTTTGTGGTTTTCTTAATCCCAACCCTAGGCGTAACCCTAACCCTAACCCTAGTTTTTAAAAAAAAACGCGCACTGGGCAGGGGCGAATCAGGAAAAGAAAGAAAGGGAGAAGGTTGGGGCACTGTTGCGGTGGCCTTGGGCAGCCTTTGCAATTGTGAGTGTTCCTGGAGCTCTGGGCTTTGCGGTTTTGTTAATCCCAACCCTAGGTGTAACCCTAAACCTAACCCTCGTTTTTGAAAAATAACGCGCTCTGGGAAGGGGCGAATCAGGAAAAGAAAGGAAGAGGGAAGGTTGGGGCAGCGTCGCGCTCGTCTTCGGCTGCGTTTTGCATTGTGAGTGTTCCTGGAGCTCTGGGCTTTGTGGTTTTCTTAATCCCAACCCTAGGCATAACCCTAAGCCTAACCCTAGTTTTTGAAAAAAATCGCGCACTGGGAAGGGGCGAATCAGGAAAAGAAAGGAACGGGGAAGGTTGGGGCAGTGTCACGCTTTCCTTTTGCTGCCCCTGTCCCTGGGATCGCTCGGCTGCCCGGATGGCCTCGGCAAGCGACGCTTATTTGGAGACCGAATGGATGGGTCAGGCCTAGTGCTATGCTCAGTGGCAGCTTTGTGCCCTTAGCGCACAATGGAACGTGGCTGCAGTCTGTTGTTGATTAGCAAACAGCGGAGACAAAGGAGTGTGAGACAGGGAATCTCCATTGTAGACCAGATGGTTTACTATCCAATCCGAGGGGAGGAGATAATCGAGGATCAGGGGAAAAATCACAGGGTTTTAAGGGAAAGGAAAAGGGGAGGAGATTACAACTCGGGCCAATAGGATAAGTCAAAAGGGGAGGAACCAGGGTACAAACAACAAATCACAGAGCCACAAGGGAGGGGATAACCTGAATGAACCAATAATATATCAAACTGAAAAGAACTTTCTGGAAAAGGGGGTTGGTATTAACACAGGGGGCAAGGCTCTCAGATGGAGGATCCGCCCACAGACCGTCCCTCTGACACGGACTCATCCGCCCATTGGGTGACGAGACTTGGAGGGACAGGGGGCGGACTCCTAATGGGCCAAGGCACACCCCAACATCTCCCCCGTTTTTATTTACTAAATGGAAAGGAAAAGAAAACTGTTTAAAGCCAGACAAGACAAAAATTAACATGGTAGGTTCTGAAACAGGATGAAATTAAAGTAATAACATAAGATAAAAGAAGATTGATGAGTGACATAGATCTAGGATCAGGTTATACCCTCATTTGGCTCTGCAACAAGTAAACTTCTTTACATTTTTTCATTAGGAGAACTAATTTTGTTTACAGAATTAAATAAAAGATCCTTAAAGCAGGGTAAAACTCGAAGAATTAGGGAAATTATATGGATCACTTGAACTAACAAAATCAGCAGAAGTAGCTTAGCAAATAACAACAAACTTAATAAAAATGGAATTAACATAATACAACACTGAAGGTACAGCAAAAATTATGCAAACTTAAACTGACAAACAACTTTAACATAACCGTAACCATAACTTAGGTTATTCTCTTTTCCTTAAATACTTTCCACCCTCAACTATGGTTGCAAAGGACAAAGGAGGCTTTACATTTAAGCCAAACTAGAAACAGGAAAATTCTGAGACTTAAACCAACAGGGGTGGACACACCTAATCGCCTTTCGTACAAATAAAGGCAAATTATAATATTCATTAATTTAACACAGACAAAAGGCAGGTGTATCATAAAATGCAATTTTAAAATCAAAGCTTTTCAGAAACATACTTGTTGAGCATTGTTTGCTCAAAATATAACTATGAACTCAAATACACTCATGTCTTGGGGTGACTCCATCATGTATATCCCTTATCATGGCTTTATGCCAAACAATTGATTTTGTGCCTTTTCTGTGCCTTTAAACTGAGTTGAAGAGGGAAGAAAAAAAAAAAGGACCAAGCAAACCTTTCAAAGCAGTGCCTCAAGGACACGGAAATTCACTCCACTGTGTGCTCTGGCTGCGGTAGCACTGGGGGGAGCATCCGGCTTGCTTCTTCAGCCAGTTCTTTCTTTCCCCTCTTTCCGGCGTGTGACGGAAAGCTGAACTTTGTTTCCTGGGACTTTGGGATTTTTTTTTCCTTCTTCTCTTCTGGACTGTTTCAACAACATCAGAACACATCGGGAGAATTCTCCCCGAGGCCCGAGGGGGTGGGCCCTCACCCAGCTCCGAGGAGGAGAGACACTGCACCTACAGAAGGACTCTGAAATCTTCCCAGGTTTCTCTCTACAGCGAAAGATTTCATTATTTAGCATTATTATCCTTTTCTTGTGTGTTCGTTAAATAAATAGTTTTTAGCTCTTTCACTTTCCTTCAAGGAAAATTTCCTTTTTTCCCAAACCTGGTGGGGGGAAAGGCAGTTGTAACCTGGTTTTCTCTCAGAGGATATATTGCTGGATTTTGGCCAAACCGGCACAAAATAATCGTGACGCCCAATGTGGGGCTCAACAAAAAGTGAAAAAAACCTGTACTAATTACATTTTGGTTTAATTTTAACTACTTTGTGTTGGGGTAAAGTAGTTACCATGTTGCTTTAGTTCATAATGTCTCTCTAGCTAGATATACTCATGGTTTTTTAGTCCCTAGGCTTGTTTGAAGTACTAGTGCCGTTTTGGTCCCTAAGCCTGTTTGCCTATCCACAGCTTGGTCCAATCTTATCGCTGATAAGAAACTTTTACAGAGCAAAGACACAAATCCAAATTTCTATTTTGCTGTGCTCAGTGGTAACAATTTATAAAAAGTTAACAGAGGTACAGGCAGTCGTTCAAAGTGTGTATGATAAGTGGTTTCTCCGTCCTAACCCCAGTCCTAGCTTCAGCAGCCTGTTTCGGAAGTTAATTGGTAATTTCACTCAGTTTGTTAAAAGGGGAGGAGAAGGGGTTTCCCAGCCTTTCATCTCCCTCCCCTTTAAATTTAATACATTGTTTTTTAAAAATGTTCAATTTCCCCTAAATGCTGAAAAAACCATCTCCCTAGTAGTTTATCCAGTAATCTTCCTCTATATAGTCCACAGCTTGTCTACACCCCAGTCACTCAAGCTGCAGCCAAACCAGAAGAAAAGCGTAAGCCATTAACAGTTGCTCCTGTCACAAAGAAAAAACACACAACCAAAACTAATCAGCCAGTAAAAAATAATAATAGTACAAAAAAAACTCCTCAAAGCAACCAATTAACTCAAGCACAAAAACCATTACTAAGTCCATGTCCATAAAAAACCTTCACAGCCTAAAAAAACCCTACACCCAACGGTCTAGTAACTCTATAATAAGTTAACTAGTCCGTATTTAAAATACTGCCAGTAACAATGTAATGCTAAATAGTGCTAAAACAAGGCATTTAGGATCCCTGTCACATAATCCAACTATCAACCAAAAAATAATTAATAAAACTAACTCTGCCAGTGTCTAAAAACAAATCTTAAGTAGTGTAAAAAAAAAAAAAATCTGTGCAGAGATAATGTCTATATGCAGCAAACCCAGTAAAAAACCATAAAGCAAGGGATCCAATGCCTAAAAAAACCTAAAAGTAGTAGAAGTTGTCTTCACAAATGACCCAAAATTAACAAGTCCAAACCGTGCCAAAGTTAATCCATACATGTGGCAAAAGCTCATCAGCTTAAGCCATCAAAATATAAGTCTACTTTAGCACTAATAAAACCAAGTTACAGTGCAAATAAAACTGCAAAATGTAGCGATAAAGCTCCAAGCATACGCAAACACCGTGCATAACCCAACACATGCAAAAATCGCAGCTGTAAAAACACGTATGCAAAAATTAAAAAATAAAGTACCAATTGCTACCTCAACAGTGCATCGCCAACAGTACCAAACAACTCAAAATGCTGTAATTCCCATCCACAAAATAATCCGTAACTTAAAAAACCAAAGGGTGATTAGCAAAACCCACTCACCTTCAACAGTCCCATCTAGCCTGTGCGCAAACATCATTGTGTAAAAAAACACCGCAACAAGTGTTCAAAAAAAAAAAAAAATCATCCAAATTCTCCTAAAAGCTAGTTTTGCCATCAAAAAAAGCAAAGTCAAAGGACTTGCTCAAAAGATCCAGTTCCTAAAAGTAAAGTAGCAAAATAAACAGCATCAAATTCCCACTAAAGTCATCAATAAAATCACAGCAATGTCTCCACCAACCAACAAAAAAGAAACACAAGCTTTCCTAAGTGTCGTAAGCTTTTAAAAAATGCATATTCCTAAATACAGCCAAATTGTAAGTCCTCTCTACTTAATTACCCACAAAAAAACCAATTTCCATTAAAGCCCTAAAAAGCAACAAACCTTCACCCAAATCAAGCAAAAAATTGCTCATGCAGTAGCCTTGGCCCAGTTAAAACAAAACCAAAAGTAAAAAACGCGCTCTACTCTGCAGCCAAAAGCCATAATCTGTCCTAAAGCCTTTAGTAAAAAGTGTCTAGTGAAACTCAAGGCCAACCACTAAAATTCTAAAGTCAAAGCTACAAGAAGTCTAAAGCTAACTACACCCCAACAGAGAAGGAAATCTTAGCAGCCTATAAAAAAATCCAAGCCGCCTCAAAAGTGATTAGCACTAAACCACAGCTCCTCCTGGCTGGCCCCCCGGCTACCAGTGCTAAAGTAGATGTTCAAAGCAAAAGTTCCCTCTACCCACCATGCCACCAATGCCACATACAGCAAATGGATTGCTCTCATCACACAACGCGCCCGTATCAAAAAACTAAATTGCCCTAAGATTTTAAAAATAATCACAAATTAGCCCAAAAGTAAAAACTTTGGTCTCAGTAACAAAGAAAAACAAAAAGAAGTAACACGTGCTAAAAAAGCTCCACCATCCAACCAACTGCCAGCAAAAAACACACGCTACGCTCTCTTCACCAATAGTTCTTGTCACATTGTAAAAATAAAACAAATGTAAAAAACAACCGTATAAAGTCCCACGCAACATGTCGCAAAAGCTACTAAAAAAAAAAGTAAATCAAACCAACTAGCCGAACTCAAAGCTGTTCAACTAACCCTAAACATTGCTAAAATAAAAGTAGCCAAAGCTCTACCTCTACACTAATTCATAAATAGTAGCCAAAGCTCTGTAAAAATAGCTAAAAAAGGGAAAAAAAGCTAATTGGCAGCGTAAAAAAAAAACAATCTAAGCTGCTAAAAAGTAAAAAAACATCGCTGCCCAAGTAAAAAAACTACTTGTAAAAGTCCGCCATATAAATGCTCACGTTCCCAAAAGTAAAGCTAATAAAAAGCACCAAAACAACAAACAAGTAAACCAAGCTGCAAAAATAAAAATGTCACAAATAAACTTAAATTAAAAACACAAAGAAAAGTTGTTCCTAACTCAATAAGCCCATAATGCCTCAAGTCATCAAGGCAAAAATGCCACCTATAAGTAAGCACAAAACTAAAAAGTAAATCTAACCATAAACAGTATCTCCCAAGTAATCCGTAATTGTAAAACATGCGCTGCAATCAAACAAGCCAAGCAAGTAAAACCCCTATAGTATAGTGAACAGTAGTCCAAATGCAAGTATAAAAAAGCCTAGCAAATTAATTACATCACACTGCCTCGAACACACCAAAGCAAGCGCTACGTGCTCACAATAGTAAAAGCCACCACTGAATAACTAAAAACCTACCCTGTGCCTCATGCTACAGCCCATAACACCATCCTAAACATTAAAAAGCAAGTCCTTTAAAAGCATAGTACCCCCAAAAAAATTAAATCTAACAATAAAACTCATTTCAAATACAACCTTATTAACACCTGGGCTAAAAAACATAGCATTAAGTAAGTGTACCATATCCCTTACCATGCACCGGCCCCAAACAAAGTAAAACAATGCAATAAATTGTTAAAAACCACCTTAAAAGCACTAAGTAAAAAAACTTTCAAAAATTAAAAACAGCATCTAGCAAAAGCCACCTAATTAATCAACACCCAAAGTTCCACCAATAAAGCTAGTCCAGCCCAATCTAAATCCCTGCATACAGTAAATAAAAATAAAGTTCCAGTAGTGCATATCAAAAGTCTGTTAAAAAAACCTGTTTAAGTCAGTTCTAACTCAAGTGCAAACAAACCCATCCGTAGAGTTGTCTTTACTCAAAAACCTAGTTGCACATAGTAAGTAATGCAAAAAAAACCCCAACACATTGTGTACCGCAAAAAAATCTAATTGTTAAGTAAAAACTATCTGTAATATAAAATACCTGTATACCACTACTTACTAAGTGCCACTGTCAGTGTTTATATATAGCTGTATATGTGTATTAGGGTGTGTGTGTAAAGTTAAAATATTTTAATTTAAGCATTAAGCCAACAATATAAAATAAAAAGTAAAATGTCTTAAAGTAACTCCATCATGTATATCTCCTATCACAGCTTTATGCCAAACAATTAATTTTGTGCCTTTTCTGTGCCTTTAACCTAAGCTTAAAAGAGAAAAAAAAAAAAAGACCAAACAAACTTTTCAAAGCAGTGTCTCAATGACACAAAGATTACACTCCTCTGCGTGCTCTGCCTGCAGTAGCACGAAAGAAGCATCCAGCTTGCTTCTTCAACCAGTTCTTTCTTTCCCCTCTCTCCAGTGTGAAACAAAAAGCTAAACTTTGTTTCCTAAAACTTCAAGGTTTTTTTTTTCCCTTCTTCTTTTCTAAACTGTTTCAACAGCATCAAAACACATCAAGAAAATTTTCCCCAAAGCCCGAGGGGGTGGGCCCTCACCCAGCTCCAAAAAAGAAAAACACCACACCTACAGAAAAACTCTAAAATCTTCCCAAGTTTCTCTCTACAGCAAAAAATTTCATTATTTAACATTATTATCCTTTTCTTGTGTGTTTGCTAAATAAATAGTTTTTAACTCTTTCACTTTCCTTCAAAAAAAATTTCCTTTTTTCCCAAACCTAGTAGGAAAAAAAGTAATTGTATGTGGGGTCTGGTTCAGTTTGGACGGTCGGGACGTATGGAGAAGAGAGATCTCTGAAGTCCGGTCTTAGAGCATGCGGTTTATTGATAAGGGCTTGTGTACAGGGAGCCTGCTTGGAGCTGCTAGCTGCAGCTAGAAGGAGGCCAGAAAAACAGGAGGCAGGATAGTAAAGAGATGTAAAAGGTGTAAGAGTGCTAAGAGAGCTAAGAGACGTAAGAGTGCTAAAAGAGCTAAGAGATGTAAGAGATGTAAGAGAGCGAGGTTCTCCTTTACAATAAAATAAATCTTCTTCTTTCTTGAATATTCTAATTTTCATCAACCAATCTAGTACAAGATACAAATCCTATAGCATTTACATACAGCCTATAAGAATCATTGCATTACCATACTGCGTTACATTTTAAACCCTAAAAACTACTCTTTGGACCCCTTCCGCCAAGGTAGTAGGGTCTGCTCTGACCCTTGGACCTGTCTGCTCGCAGAGGGTATTGTTCAATCTAAGGGGATTACCTTCAGCTGGCCAGACCATTGTTTTCCAGTTGTTCAGTAACTGAGGCCTGGTATCTCAAAGTATGCCTTCATTTCAATTTCACCTGTAGTTTCCATGTTCTCAGCATCTTTTGCCAGGCAATGAGGCTTCCCTGTTTCATCTTCCCCAACAGTTGTAACCTAGTTTTCTCTCAAAAAATATATTGCTAAATTTTAGCCAAACCGGCACAACTCATGACTGTATTAAACTAAGTTATAAATTTGGATGAACGTGACTAAAATCAAAGATGAAAGAAATTTACTTGCCACCAGAAGGGGCTGCACAGCTCACCTGGGCCTACGTAACTTACAAACTAAAAACATTCTTTAATAAAATTGATTTATTCAAATGATATTTAAACCAAGCTACGACAACAATTTAAGATTTCAACTAAATATGAAACAGATTAAAGGAAAACAACTTGTGGAATAAACAACCAATGAACAACCTAACATAACAGAATGTTTTGGAAGAGGGGGCACAACGCTGGAGTACCATGGTTGGAGCTCCCATACCTCCTCTGTTTTTACTAAATGAATTGAAAAGTTGAGGAAACAAAGTCCTTTTAAGAGCAACAAAGGCAAGGGACAACATAAACATAAATACGGAAATAAATGTAATGTCCGTAATTGGGGGGTACCCCATTCGGGAACGTTGCTCTTTGTAGCCGTCCTCGCGGAGTGTGCCGCTGCCTCTACAGTCCGTACGGTCTCAGTGTAATCTTCTTGTAGTTTGATGTATTTCCTTTTGCGACCAGTCGTGATGGTAAGGTGCAAGCTGCTGATAAGAGCTTAAATTGCTGCAAGGTGGGATGTGTGAGGAGGCTGCTCATCCCCAACTAGGGATAAAATAGAGAAGACAATGATTTTAAAACGGCGGCTTCCCTTCCGGTCCCAACCCTGTGGGAACCGGAAGAGAGAGCGTGGGAAAGCGGAAGCTCCGCCCTGGGGGCGGAGCTTGGGGTAGAGGGGATGTGGTTAGAAGAAGAGGCATGGCTAAGGACGGAAAGGGTTGTGCGCACTGTCTCACTGACCGCCCCACGGGAGACATTACAAAAATGAATAGGCGGGGAATGGGCGGTGTTTTGGAAAGAAGGAGGAGCAAGGTTTAAGGCGGGAAGCGAAGGATTAAGGGAAGAAGAAGGTGGGATTCTGGGATAAAGAAGAGGTTTTGGCGGGAACGACCATGCAGTCGCCGCCATCTTGAGAGGGGAAAAAGAAAGAGGGAGAGGAGAAGAAGAAATCTGACACGCCACTTAGTGACGGCCATTTTGTGGAGAGGAAAGAGAGGGAAAATTCGCCTCAGGTTCGCACTTTGCGGAGTTTTAACTTTGGGTTTATAAACTGGGAAAGAGAAACAAAGGAAAGGCATAGTACGAGTGCCCAGAGGGGACTGGCCAGGTCTCTCCCAGGCTGGGCTGGAAGAAGAGCCAGAGAGAGCATCAGGGAGCAGGTAGCAACCCTGAGCTCGCAGGCTTTTACACTCTCTCTGCCGCCTCGTGAAGGTTGGGGAAATGGGAAAATGGGGAACCGGTAAAAGGGAAAGGATGAAATGAAGAAAAATCTCTTAAATACCAGTAACACAAATATTACTAACAAAATGCACCCAAGTAGTCTTGGGTTCTAAATTAAAAGGTAAATTATTCCAAATCAAATATGTTTTAAAACAAGGCAGCTATAAACTGAAAATGTCGTTTGACCTTCCAATCCAGCCCATATTTACTATACGGAACTCGGGGGATCACTGTATTTATAATGGCATCCCACCCTGTCACTCGGAGTAAAGAAAGCCCCGAGGAGGCCTCAGAAAGGGCACTTCCTTAGTACGTTAAAGGAAATTTGGCGATGGCGATAAAAACTTTAAGAAAGGAAACTTATCTTAAAAAGGGAATTTCAACTTGGAAAAAGCTAATCTCTCGGGTGCGGAAAATTTGGGCCCCATTATTACGAAGTACGAATTATAAGATGGAAAAGAAAACCACACACCCAACTCCACCCTACTACAGGGAAAAAGGAAGAACAAAGCGAAAAGGGTCCCGGTACCAGAGAGCACCCCTGTTAGGTGAAGGGGAAGAATTCGGGGAATACTCACGAACAACAGCAACCGGTCCGGGAAACGAAAATCCTTGGAGCAGGTCCTCTGCCCTGAGCCCGTCCTCACTGGGGCTCTGAGGGTTGTCGGCTCGATTCCCCAGGAGCACCACCGTACAAAAAACGGCGCACTACCACTGGGGTGGTGGTAATCCCAACGGTAGAAGCGTTTATAAGTCTGAAAAGCGGCTGGAAGCCAGCCGACTCGATCGCGTTCTTCAAGGCTCTCTGGTCAATCGATGGACAGATGTCCAGATGTCCAGAGTGCCGCACGTTGGGCAGCACCCTGTTGCTGTGAGTGCTCGGCCGCCCGGGAGGCCTCGGCAAGCGGCACTATGCGGCAACCGAATGGCTGGGTCAAGCCTAGTGCCAACCTCAGTGGGAGCTTTGTGCCCTTAGCGCACAATGGAACGTGGCTGCAGTCTGTTGTTGATTAGGGAATGGCTGAGAGCAAGGAGTGCGAGAGAGGGAATCTCCGTTGTAGACCAGATGGTTTATTATCCGACCCGAGGGGAGGAGATAACCGAGGATCACGGGAAAAATCACTGGGTTTTAAGGAAAAGGAAAAGGCGAGGGGATTACAACTTGGGATAATAGGATAAGTCAAAAGGGGAGGAACCAGTGTACAAACAACAAATCACAGAGCCACAAGGGAGGGGACACCCTGAACGAACCAATAAAATATCAAATTGAAAAGAACTTTCTGGAAAAAGAACGTTGGTATTAACACATGGGGCAAGGCTCTCAGATGGAGGATCAGCCCACAGGCTGTCGCTCTGACACGGTCTCATCCGCCCATTCGGTCACGACACTTAGAGGGACAGGTGGCAGATTCCTAACTGGCCGAGGAACACACCCCACAGGCTGCCTTTCGCATTGTGAGT